>JAOVYW010000084.1:1102680-1134721 GCA_025775045.1 Hiodon tergisus | reverse complement strand
TACATTACAGACTTTAGTTCAATGTTTTTTTTAATCTGAATTTTATGTGATGGATCAGAACACAATAGTCTAAGTTGATGCGTGTGTGCGCGTGTGCGCGTGTGTGTACGCACCGTGACCTGTATCCTATCATCTCCTCAGCCATCCATTTCAGCAGACAAGTATGGATAAATATGTACTGTTCCTGAGAGACATGGGCAGAGCACACATTATAGACAAATTATATTACAATTCAGAGAAACATGGAAAAAACTCTCATATAAAATCCATTAATTAATTTTCTAGTGTGAGAGACTACACATATATTGATGTTCAACCTTAAATCACAGTCAACATTCCTTTGGTGATGAAAACATCTGATATATTAAAACAATACACACTTTTTCTGTATATTTCTGCTTAAATCCTCAGTTCAGAGTGCAAGAATGCTGGAAGGAATTGTAATAATCTTGTCTTTAATCTTTCTCAACGATTTCATTGTCATCAGTTCGCTTGATGCTAGGGTTCTAATGAGTAATAATTCTGTCTCACCAGGTTTTGCACCATCATCATTCGATGCCTGCGCAGGTCATACACCACCCCCCTCACGTCTGGCTTGATTCCGCGCACACACAACTGCAGCAGTCTGAGCAAAGCCACAAACGTGCCAGACCGTCCTACACCAGCACTACCGTAGACATAACATACCCAGACACACAACATAAATACACATTTAAACTAAAGCAGCAATATCACACACACACATATTTTAGTGTCCCACGCCCTGCACTTACGAAAACAAGAACAGGTTATACTCGTAAATGTATGTACACTAGACAGAAGAAACACACACCCCCCCTAACTGTTAGGATTATGCAGGTCCTGATAGTCTGATAGTTTTATGATATAAAATGGCAGATTAAACACACAAAAAAAAAAAAAAGTCTTAAAAGCATATGTGCCCGAGCGTTATTCCAGACAAACCATCTTAAACCTGCAGTGGACGATGACGGGGTGCTTGTGTTGCATGCTGTCAAGGTGCTGTCGCACACGCTCGGTGAAGGTGCAGAGTGAGGCGGAGTCGGCGGGGATACCCTGATCAGGCCAGCCTGTGTACTGGTAGTGTATAATCCTTCTCTCGTTAGAGCTGTCCACCTGAAACATGCCACCAGCACAGATACATACCATTAATTAGTCCTTGTATGTATGTTGTCATTAGCAACCTGTGAGATCATGGACTGATTTTAGTTTAGTTGTTTTAGATCTTCTAAGAATTCGTAAAATGAAAGTAAGCACAGATTATTGACCATTTTGACCAGTTTTACATTAAATACCATAAATAGTAAAATATAGACAATAACACCATTTCAGGATTAATTTAGCGTACTGTCAAACCTGGAAAAAAAAAACTTTTCTGTTTTTACTTCAAGCATTCTACATTTGTAATTAATCTGGTATTTTAATGTCGTGTACTTTCCATTTGTCGTTTTACACCAAATTTATTTAACAACAGATATATTTTACATTTACATTGAAGTCGACATAAATCACTATAAATGTATATTGGGAATGTCAGCCCAGAAACTTGTGCAGAAGAGAAGTAGGACTGAGAGCGAAGTGTAATACGCAGAACCTGGCCTCCGGTGGTGGTTCACCGACCTGGTACAGGTGAAGGCAGGTGATGAGGAAGTAGGGGCCCCGGTCCTGGTGGAGGTTGGTCACCCGTATTCTACCATACCTCACAGATGCCTGCTGTCGTGACCAGTAATGTTCACACAGCACCTGGACAAAATTAGGACAAAGAGAGTCAGACACAGGAAGCTCAGTCATATACACCAGAGGCACAAATATGGAATCATAGTCAAAGGATTTGACGAAGAATTACCAACGAAAATGTGAGTGGACTGCGTGCACAAAATATCAAAACTAGTGTGAGAGTTATGTCAGATTAGTTAAAGTTATTACAGAAGATTTGAGGAGATGGTTTTTTGTTATTAACTTTCATTGGAATGGTTGAAGCTATTGAAATTAATATGATCCCTAGGTTGATTTATCTCTTCTGAACATTACCAGTATCAGTCCCAGCAAAGTCTGATGTATAATACTTCAACTACCAAAGAGATTAGGAGGGCTGGGACTACCCTCCAGGGATGCTATTTGGTCATCGCAAGCACAGGCAATGAAAACATGAATTAGGGATTCTGGTGATGATTCAATATGAAGAAACAGTTCTGAGCAGTATCCACTCTCATCAAACTCATTTCTGGGGGGAAAAGTGTCCACAGAAAGCTTGAGCCTGTGAACCAATCATACGGTTCAGATTTGGAGAAAGGTACAACATATTTCAAACTTTCTTCCTTGATTCGTTCAGAGGATTTAACTATGATTAAAAATAAGCTTGTTTCTTCAGTTTTATTAAGAGTGAGTTTTAACCTAAATGCCAAAGTTGATAATCTTGCCACCAGCTAGTATGGCCATTATTGAAAACATTATAGGGTTCCTTACTTTGCCATTTTCTTTACAGGCAGTCACCATAACAATTGTGCGTACATTCTGCTCCCACACCATGCGCCAGAAGTCGGCCTGTGTGCTTCGAAGGGGACCCTGGGTGCAGATGAAGTAACGGTCTGAGTCAATACCCTGTAAGTGCACAACAGGAATACACCATGGTTAAAAACAAGGTTCAAAAGACGCAGGGACAGAGAAACTGTGACGAACAGACCTGCTATAACTTACAGGCACATAGCTGGCATTGATGTAATCAGAGTGCAGCTGGGAGTCTAAGAGCGTCAACTTAACCCGACAGTGATCATCTGAAATCAGAGCCAGTCAGAGAGGTTAGAGGTTACAAGAGGAGGAGCCACCGATAATAGTGGGGGAAAACTGGAAGAGCAAAACTCAGTCAGACATCTCAGAGCAAGAAAGCTCTTCTCTATGTATAGTGCTGCGTAAAGCTCCAAACCCTAAGTCACTGTGCTGCATTCTCCAGTGTGATGCTGTATGGAACTCCATATTCTGAACTGTACTGGGCTGTGTGGTACTATGCTTAGAGACTGTGTGCTCTTCTGTGCTCTGCCCTGCTGTACAGTTCACTTTTCCATACCAGATGGTGCAGTCTTGACTGATACTTACAGGGCGGGACTTTGGGATATCTGTTTTTTTTTCTGTTGACGTCTAGATCTCCTGCCCTGGTACTGAGCTCCTCTCCAACATCGTTCAGGTCCTGTAAAGCGTTAACAAGGGACAAATGGAGATACCCTGAATGTATGTGAGAAATGACTGGTAGAAAGACATTAAGGAGACTGCAAGGGAAGGTACCGCGCTGAGGAAAGAGGGACTGGTGTGTATGAATCAGCAATTTTACTTATACCTCTATATACTCTGGTAGCAAGCAGAATATTCACAAGTTAATTGTCTTCTAGTAAATTCACCTAATAAAAATGTTATTAAGGATGGTGTAATTATCTAAAACATTTTTCCGATACAAGTGGAGGTAATGTTTGAAAATGGGGATATTTCTGACTCTTTCCAGACTGCCATCAAAAAAACATGACAGCCTTAACAAGAAATCCAACACTGCATGTCCCAGATTGCGTCAGCCATTCCATCAACATGATGCTCAAAATCGGATACAAACTATTGCTTTCCCCAGCATCAGTCTAACCTGTGGCCAGTCTAAGATAGAATACCTCAAATTCTAGACGGTACCCGGTGTTGTCCTTGACAGCCAATGATTGACACTGTAGCTGGAATTCCTTCTGGAACTGCACCAATGACGATCTGTTTTCCCTAAAAAGTGCCTCTAAATCAGTATTCAGCACATCCAAATAAAATTAGTCAGATTAAGAGATCCAGATTAAATATCTGGCTAGAGATTTACCCAATTTCTTGACACCCAGCATGATTATATGTAAATGACATTTGTAGTTAAGTGGTAGTTGTATTTTTAGTACCATTGTATCAACAACAGGTATGGTCAAATTAAAGTTTTCTAGTCATAAGAGTGCATTGTTCTGATCACAGTGGCAGAAAATGATCAAACATTAGACTCCACCAACCTGCTCATCCTTTTTTTCTGACTTGCTGATTGTGTTTTCTCACTACAGTTCCCTGAGCTCTGCCAGAAGAAAGAGAGGAGAGAGATCCAGATGATGCAGGACAGACAAACATAAATAAGCAAAGAGCCAAACACTGCCAGGAATGGAGATTCTGATCAATTGTATTTATGCTAAAAAAGGCTCCTGACATTGCCATATAGGCTCCAAAACCTTCATAAAATACAGTTTCTAAGCAGATTCATTAAATCATCTCGTAGTTCAAAAAGTTCCCCCATCACAACAATCAAATTTTCAGTTTTCATAAAGAAAATCAATAGAACGACTTGCCTGTTGCTATCATGTTTCACTTCCTCATGCTACAAAACTCAAACATTCAAACTTTGCTGAGCCACAAAAAGCGAAACATACACCAACAAGCAAGCGATAGGTGACTGAGGTCACTTATCCACAAAAGGTTTAAAAAGTGAAAGAAATTCCCCCAGAAAAATCCGAAAGACGCGGTGAGAACTCCCCATACCTGTCGGTTAACTTGTCTTACTCTGCCCAGCTACACTGACGGAGAGCGGCGTTTGCCTGCTTTACCTGCTTTCTACTGAAAACAGTCTCTGTCCTGAGCGGTGGTAGAGACGGCAAATGGGGGAGGTGAACACAGACAGCCCAGGGCGGGCCATTAGAAGACTCTCAGTTTTATACCAGGATATGTACAACGCGTTCTCACAGGTATAGTCACAAAAGTAGACATTATAATAACAGTAAATGTATTTATTTAGCACCATTCATAAATGGAAAGCAACCCAAAATGCTTTACAAAAAAGAATACTGCCAAAAACTTATGAGAAAACATTATAAAGGCAATTATATATAATTAAATTAATTTGATTAAAATACCATGAAGAAAAATACAATAAAATTTGATTAAAAATGCAAAATAGAGTTATATAAAATGAATATCCAAGGAATTAAGTACAGGGCTGTTCTCTGTACACCGTATCTTAGATCCAATTAATATAAGCTTCAGTTTTGTCTTTATTTAGCCGCAGAAAGTTTTGTGACATCCAAACCTTAATGTAAACCTTAACCTAGCCCTGACACAGCAACAAAAGGGGTTGTGAAAAGGTAAGGTGTAAAACCCTAACATTTCTATCTAAAAGAGGCGCCATTGGTCATACATGGGACCAAGTCACCATCATTTGAGTTTTCACGATTTTACATCAAATTAAAATCAAAGGATGAAGTGGGTCTCTGGGTCTCGTTTGTGATTCGCAGAGTCAGCACATTTGTGTGTAACCAGCATTTCACCGCTGTTCACTGCATCACTGCATAATGGGCAAAAAGTAAATGGACTGACCCATTTAACTAGTATAGACCTGATCTACATGAATAGTTCACTGTCTTCTCCACATTCACACCCATCAAGAGCGACTGATGAATCATAATTGGGAAATAATTAAAGGTAAATACAAATTTCTTATGGCTTTCGATTGTTTCTCGCAACATGTACAATTTTTTGTCTACATTTAGTACAAAACCATTTGGATACTTACCTTTAACAAACTTAACATTTGCCTCAGCAGCATGGACCATATCCCAGTTTCCACATCATGCATGCTTTTCAACCAGTTTCAACCTTTTCTAGTCATTTCAGAACTATTAGAAAATCAGTTTAATGTTTTGATATTTCTTTGAAAGTAAGTCGCAATTGTAAAGCGGAGTCCAACTCTTCAGGGCTTTAAAAATAATTTTTGTTCCATGAAGTTTTCCATTTAATCCACTTAAGACACTTGGATTTCTGCGTCTTCAAATTCTGCAACCGTATCGAGTAGTTCTGAAAAAGCGACAAGTTCCCTTTCTTCCACTCTGAATCCATTGTCCCTGGACCTTGATCTGCAAAACAGGGGATAGTTTTTTTCATATTTTTCAAATATTTGTCATATTTTAGTTTGATGGTTGGAACAAAAACCAGCAAACACCGTGGCCCTCAGTGATTTATATAATAAGATAGCTGCATTTAACACCTACCTAAGCTCTTCAGTATTGTTTTTACTCTGTATTCTGTAAAATTTGCTAATATTTATCAGTTTGTTATGTTTTAATTTGTTGTTTTTTTTATTTATTTGATTGTTTTGGGTAGTTCAGAATTGGGACATAATGCAAGATTAAATTATAACTTCTTTTACTTTTTGTCTCGCAAAATGTGAAATGTACATGCAGTTGAACTTTAACTGTAAAACTGACATTGTAGGAATCTAAAGCAATGCACAAAATGGATTTTCTCAAATCTTCAAATCAAATTGGCTGTCCAGCATGAAACTTCAGTAACATGGATGTATCTGGGTGCATCTGTATAACAGATTATGTTAAAAAGGTAATGTAATCAAACTTTTTAAACTAATAACACCTGATCTGAAGGTGTTATTTTTATCTGCATTTGGTTTTAAACCATTTGGGTACATAACTTAACATTTGCTTCAGCAGCGCAGACACCGTCATGTCAGTGTCCCAGTTACACATCATGCAATTTGTAATAAAATAATGTAGTAGATTTGTTGCATAGTTCCCAGTAATTGTATGTTCCTTATATGTGGGGAAGATTTAATGAATACAAATCGCACAATTTATGAGAATTTAAACTTCGTAAACAAAATAGAAATAATTAAAGCGATCTGATTGGTCGAAAAACTGGAGCGATCTGATTGGTCGAAAAAAATGGAGCGATCTGATTGCTCAAGATTTGGAGTAATCTGATTGGACAAAAAAAAGAAGCGATTTGATTGATTGGAAATTTCAGGTGATCTAATTGATCAAACTTTTCCACCAATAAGATTGCTCCTTTTTTCGACCAATCAACTCTCTCAATTTTTTGTCCAGTCAGATCGCTCCAATTTTTACCAATCAGATCGTTTTGCGATAAACTATCGAACGTCATAATAAATGACCATTTACCTTTCATTATTTCACCAATTCTGATTCATCAGTCAGGACGATGGGTGTGAATGTGGACGATACACTCGATTAGTATAGAAGTACTTTTAGTTTTCTGAGGAAAACTAAATTTTTTCCACTTGATAGACGAGTATTCAAATGTGTAAGTTTTCTGTGACTTATAACATGAATTTTGCTCAATTAAATTGCCCTTCCTCACCCTTGATTCTGTAGCATAAGAGTGCTGTACAAAAATTCGGCTAACATCCTCGAAATAGATTTGAAGCAGTGAAGTATCTTCCCATTTTTTCCTCAGCATAGAAATCGCGTTAGCTGTAACTGTAGTGGAAGTAGGTTTACCCAGCAATGACGTGTGCCCGATTCTTTTGAAATTGGCCCGTTGCGATTAACTTAACAGACCCAAGTTTCGCTGACTCGAGAGCAACGACGATTTGCGGTCTCCTTGTTCCCTCTGCCGGAGCAAACTGGAACTAGTGTTGAAGGAATACGTTCTTCGCTGGGTGGATTCGAAACACCAGCTGCTTATTTATTTATTGAGATTTAAATATTCCACTGTTTAATTATAATCGATCTACGTAGCTATTACTATGAATAACCGAAATATTAGGACAGTCAGTACAGCGATCTGTGAGTATGACTAATCCTTAATAGCTACGTAGGTTAGACTTTTGAAATATAGTAACAGTATTATAATAAAAATAATCAAAATTAGTAATTACACAAATGAGCAGAAAATAGATTGATTTTACTATCTGTAGATTTTACGACGTACATTCGGTTGGGACGTAAATCATTTATTTAACTCGATTATATGAAATATTTTAATTTGATTTATGATTCTATGTACTTTTATGTAAAAGTTATAACTATTGTGTTTTGCACGCTGTGAAAAGATATATTTAAGCACATTTTGTTAAGCACGAATCTGTAAGTCTGAATCGTACAAATGGTTTTGCGTTTGTTCCTGGGAAGTCAGTCGCCTCTCCTAGCTGGTTGACTAAAACAGAGAGTGGCAACCCTTCGCTCATAATTCTTAAATAATGTAGTTTTTGAATATATTATATTGGATGATTTTGTTTTAGAAAAATGGAAGAACCGTGGGATTTTGAGATTCTGTCCAGAATTATGGACGGTGTCGTATCTTTCCTGTCAGAATTTGTGGAAGACTGGATGGCCAATGATATGAGGGTGGCCATATTTAAAATTCTTTTTAGTTGGCTCGTTCTCAGCCTTATAGCTATTCACTTCGCTTGGAAAGTGTACGGGACCACTGTGAACGACATGTACTATAGACAAGGTGAGACAGTCTGGCCGATTTTGTTTTACATGACCTCTGATAGCAAAGCTATCTTGTATCTGGTGTTGACAGACAGTATGTATCCATACCACACTGCATTAACAATTGTAGCAGTTATTTTTTTACGCATTAACGCAGTGTAGTTACATTTAGAGTAGACAACATTGACGCGCTCTCGTTTTCAGGTTTAATTTACCTATTTTTCCTCTACAGATAATTCGCATATGGAAATGTGTAGGTTATTTTAAAACGATATTAAACGGCTAGTTTCATATCTCGTAGCTGAAAGAATTTTCAGTTAATTCTGCAATTTATAATAAAAGCCATGAAAACCTCTTCCTAGCAATTGGCTTGCCACGGACAGAAAGGAGCTGATTTTGCCCGACCTTGTTCATTTTTAACCAAGGACACGTGTTAGATTTGCAAACTTGGACATACGATGTGCATGAATGCTAATAAGTATTACTACGTTATTGATCCCAGGGGGGTGTTCATGGTACAAAATGTTAATGTTACCTTTGTCTTGAGCTTAGTTTTTATTTTTTATTTTCTCCAACCACTTACTGTTCTTAAGGTTGTGTCTGGCAGCTGAACCTTCATTATGGAACCTTACTGATTTTTAAGAGCTTATGGAAATATTTCCCTTTCTGCAGGCACAGGTGGGCAGAACGGTGGAACTCTGGACACAGCCCCGCACCTCAGCGGCTGGTAGGTGTCCTGTCTGTGCACACTCAGGTACTTCCCACACTTAGTGTCTTGGCATATTCAGTGCACAGGCATGTATCGTCAAATGTTCATAAACATTTTGCAACAACAACATTGTTGCGAATAAAACATATTGAAATTGACATAGCCCATTTAAAAGCTACTGGTGTAACAGGAATTTATACAGTGGATTAAATTATAACACACTCCCTGCCATTAAGTTTAATGGTTTTATTTTAAAAAAATGTAATACTGCAATATATATTTTTTTTAATTCTATTTTGCAGGTGAGTTTTATTGTGTGAAAATTGATTGGTACTTGTATGGTTGCTTTTTCCAAATAAATCAGAAACAGCTAAAAAAAGAAGAAGAAGCAAATGACAGAAAAATAAGAAAATACAAGGAGGCATACATGTCAGATAATATCAAAACACAGCTGATTTCTCATTTGCTATCCTGTTTTAATGCTGCTTGATGAGGCAGCAGATATGTCAAAAGCAGCTCACTTAATTGTGTATATTCAATAGTTTTAAAATGGCTAATGACGGTGATGTCATTTTAAAGTTCAACTCTGATGTTAGGGGGTGGTCCAATATCTATAATGGGATCTTGGTTGGGGGGGGAGGGGGTCAGCTCAAAATGTTGCTATAAACAATGTTCCGAGAATTCTGATTCAGTAGCTGCTTGGATGATTTTTCTCATGATCATAATCATCTCTGGTTATTAATGGTTAGGATCAAACCTCTTGTCTTTAATTCAAAGAATAATGTTGTGTTTATTTTTTTTGTGAGATTATATACGTTTTGGACAACTAGTTCAACAGTGTCGGATAAGTCTTGCAGTTTCAAAAACTATTGTGTGTATAACTAAAAACAATCTATTTTAGGGAAGGTGCTGCTGGGGATCCCTTCAAGAAGCACCGTGAGTGACAAGCAAGATTTCAACTGGGTCCAGCCAATAGGAATGCACCATTGCCTATCCGACTATCCATCAGACATAAGGGATTTCTCCTGAGCGTGCATTGACTCATTAGACAATGTTCCTGTAGAGATGCTGGGGTTGAATGACAGATACCTGTGACCGAAGTCAGACCGTTACTCAAGGTGCTCACTGAGAAGACTGGTTATGTTAAAATCTAACTCCATACAGACACCATTAGAACACTGAGCCCTGATGCTTTCTTTGTATACTTCTGGTGGCTTTGTCAGAAACTGCTGGTTGACTAGAACAATATTCCTGGTCCTTATCTTGTGGTGGCAATGTGTCCCATAGTTTTTTACTCGCTTGCCCTTTAAGCACACATCTTTCATCAGTATTTATGCGAAAGGTGTGTTTATGATGGATACCGTCTGTCATCTAAACGCTGAATGTTAAAAATAGGTAAAAGTTTCAAGCCCGTATTATACACTCTTAACTCATTCCATAGCAGGCACTCTTGTAATTGACTATGAGTAAACTCAAATGGGGCTCTAAATCATGAATTGTGTGTGGAGTCTTAGAAGAAATAATGAAGGACAAGGAAATATAAAATTCATCGACTGGCATGGTAGGAATGTTGTTAAGTTACAACCACTGACCCACTTAGGGAAGGATTTTTCATGCTGGGTTCCAAACTTCCTCCTTGGTGCAGTTGGAAGATAAAAACGTTGGGGCCTGGATAAAGTTAGTGGGACAGAGACTCCTCAATTCTCACTTACTCCCTAAGCCCTTTCGGCGTCTTCAAACACTCGGGAAGCTATTGAGTGGTAATGATGAAGACCAATTGTTGTATCATGACTTAATTATTTTCTAGAAACAATAAAGGCCAAACTCATGAATATCTGGTCATGTCTTCTGGTTCTACATCTCACCTCGACCTCTGTTGGAAAAATCTTTGCATTGGACTCAATTTTGCTCAAGTGACAAGTTACTAAATTCTTTCACATGACTTTTATTTCAGGAGACAGACAGTTTGTTATTTTTGTGATTGGACCTGTGATTGGGTTGGAACTATTACCCGTGACCTAAAATATAAGTTATGGGATCCTTGTGAAGGAACCTTGCATCGTTTCATCACCAATATGTATTATATCAGTGTTAGGATAAAGATTCGCACCCCAGCCACACTGGCGTTATAGACTGCTGTGGCAGTCCAAAGTGCTTACAAGATTTTGGTAAGTACTTTTTGTAAGTCATTTGGATATGTCTTAAATCAAACACTGAAAAACTGCAGATTTATGCCAACCTCCAACTGTGTTAAATTATATTTTTTATTCCCAATGTAGTTGTAGAATTATTTAAGATTGATAACAATAATTTAATTGAACAAACAAGGCACCTGGTAAATACAGTAGATCGTGGAGAAAGCTCAAACTTGTTGTGATAGGACAGTAAAACAGAGTTTATGACAGATGAGTCTGATGGGCTCGTATTCAAATGTTAAATAAGAATAGGTACGTTTTCCGCACTTGTAATAGCCACCCTTAGAAATCCTAAAACAAGGACTAGGTGCAGTTACAAAACAAAAAACACATCAGGGAGCCTTTCTCCTTGTTTTTATAGTGAAATTAAGCCATCCCATTTTCATTGTTTCATTTGTTTTCTAATAAAATGATGTTCCTGTATATATCCTGAACTTGCTTACACAAGGTCATGGTGGCATGATATCGCTTAATGGTAGGCCGGGGGCCTGGGTACCAGTAGAATGTGTACGTCCATCACGTTGGTTCCTGTGAGTCCAGGCAAGAGCAGGCGTCGGCCAGCAGAGAGCTTGGAGAAGAAGGAGAAGGAGTCATTGTCGGAAAGGAAGTTGCTTGGGTCGAGCCCCTGTTTCCATGCTTCCTTCTCAAGATCCCCGCCTGTCACTGCACCTGCTGCTTCTGTGGGACCATCCTGCCCATCTGTCCCTCCACTTAAGAAGACTACATTCTGCAAGGGGTGTTCCCCACCCAGCTCCAGCCCCACTCGTAGTGCCAGCTCTTGGTTTCGCCCACCTTTGCCACGCCCCATCAACTGTACTGTGGGCTCTCCGCCCGCCAGCAGGCAAGTAGTGCCCCAGCCTTCCCCATGCCCCTCCCCCAAAACTTTCATAGCACGACACAGGTCCCAGCTCTCCACACCCACCTTGGGCCCCAGCTGCATAATCTGATGGGCCCAATCACCAGGTGGATCATTCGGGGTGCATGCAAAACGAGCCAATAAGCCATAGAGATGGGCCACAGAGCGTACATCCCCACACACCCCCGGGGATAGCACAACTGGCTGGAATCCCAACTCCCGTGCGCGCCGTGCAGCAGATTCTAGAGCGATGCTATTAGAGCCAATTACAGCATTTAGGACCCGGCCTGCCTCCTCTGGCGGCTTCTCCTCCACCCCCCAGCGTGGTCCCACTCGCCCTAGCACTTCCCTGACAGACGCAGCAAGAGACGCCGAGAGTCCGTGGCGCTCCAGTACTGCCCACACCTCCTCCGGCCATGCTTCACACTGCACCGTAGGCCCACTTGCAATCAAGTCCAAGGGGTCTCCAATCACATCTGAAAGTACCAGAGCAACCACCTAGAGAGAGATTGATGTCAGTGAGGGGTTTATTTATTCCTTGTGGATGTAGTAAAAAAATGTTTTGGTACTTGGGAAGAAATTACTACTGGATCCTTTGGTTTGCTGTTAGTAGTTATAACCACACATTTACAGTTTGGAAATTTCCTACCTGGGCAGGATGGGCGTAGTGGGCCAGGCCACCTCCCTTCAACAGAGAGATAGAGCGGCGCACAATGTTCAGCTCCTGGATGGTGGCACCAGCGGCTGCCAATCTTTTTGTCACTTGATGTTTTTCTTCCAGTGAGATGGGCGGAACTGGTGAAGGTAGGAGTGCTGACCCACCACCTTGTCACAGAAAAACAGAAATCTCACAAGTCGTTTTTTTAATGACCAGCAGGCAATCTGTGCCGGTCAAGGAAATACTAAAACCAATCTTCTACTGACAAATGTTCTCATGACTTAGTATGTAACATGACTTAGACTCATTGAGAGATTTGAGGACACCTGACATTATATTTACCCTAACCATACAGGTTAGTTACATCTGGGTTTATACCAGAATAAACCAAACTGATGTATATTTAGGTTACATCATAAATAAGATGCTTATTAATACTAATTCCAGGTCTGAAAGAAATAAAAAAGGGCTGTTTGAAGTTCTTAAAAGCACTTTTTCCACATGGATCATAATTGCCTTGAATAGTTTTACAGGATTCATAGTGGACTGGGATTTTTGGATTCTTCAAAGTTTGAAACAGTGATAGATGAACATTTTATGTTCTTAAAAAAGATTATCATCAAAACGATTTGCTACAAGAGAACCGGTCAAGTGTACTTGAAGTTATACCAGACTAACCCTGCCTGTAAATTACTGAAGCATACCTGAGATAAGCACAAGAAGCAGATCAGACTCAGTGAGCTCACTGGCTATCTGGCGGATTTGTTCAGCTGCCTTCTGGGCATAAGCATCAGGCAGGTTGTGTTTAGCACCCTCCAGCACCTCAATACGACTGTTTGGACCCAACAGCATGTTCCTAAAGGAAACAAAAGGATATGTGCAGGTTGGAGAGGACAATCACAATATCATTGTGGCGCATTACTGGTTTTGAGTGAACAATCCAACAAATTGGCAAAGACAGTATTTTACCCTTTCCCGTGATGTCTCAGGGTTTCCTGGATTCCATGTGGTACGCTGATCACACCTCTCACTAGGTGATCTCCTATGATCTTCTCTGCCTCAGCTGCCATGCCCAGAACAGCCTTGCCAAAACCCACCAGATGCAAGTTGTGGCTGAGCATGAAACTACGTCCTGCCACCAGAAGGCGATCTCCATTGCGTTCCAAGCTCCTACGCACCACAGTGTTTGGCTGCACTCCTTCCACTGCTGCGGAGAATACCTCCCGCACCCGTTCATCCAGTGACATTCTCTGAACCGACACCCTCCACACACCCAGGGGGCGACAGAGAGACAGAGAGCGGGAGAAAGACAGGACACGGGCCATGAGCCAATCACACCGTCCTTACTGGGAAGTCAATGCTGCCCACCTGGGAGGGTAGAGATTAAGAGTACTGACATATGATAATTATTACAATAGTAAAAACTGTTGAGAGGGATGTACACTTCCCTATTAAATATTTGCTCTAGCATCACTGTACACATCTACACTAGGCACTCATGGATAAAAGCTAATAATTTTGTGAGCATGGACCTCATTGACTCCATGCAGGTGAAATTTACCCGAAAGGTCAGACTGACCTGGAACACCTTACCCCATTGAGTATCTCAAGTAATGGGTAATTGTGAGCACAAAGACAAGATGCTCTACTGTACTCCAGGTCAAATGACTGGATGTTTCACTCTTACCTGCGCTCCTTGTCAGCGAATATCTGGATCTTCTTTGATGCTTTCCCTGAAGTATTCTGTAGAAGAAACTGTCTCTCAGTCTGTAAAACGTTTTGCTGAGCCTGTATTGACTATGAGTGTAATTATTAACTTACTCAGTTACTCAGAGGGCAGACTGGTAAGGGGGCAGACTGTGTATGATAGGCTTCACTGAATAAACACATTTCAGAGGCAAGTGGGACACGAGGAGGTCTCTTTGTAGCACTCAGGCTGGTATCTCTAACAGCATTAATCACCTGCTATATCATCTTAGTAGGTATACATATATACAAAAAACATAAGACAAACTTTAATAAAACTAAGGAATATGTTTTAAAACAATAATTGGGATAATACCTACCGGTATTGTTAGTTCTATATTTGTATCATTCTTAAGACCTTATGTCTTTCTCCTGAAATCTTAATTGCTGTTGCACTTAAATTTGTAGTCTAAAACGGCCTTTTTCATGGGGAAAAAATGGTTCAGCAGAGTATCAAGAAGTTACTGAAAATACAAATAACAAATGTATGTTCTTCCCCAAGGTTTCGGTAGCCATCTCTAAGTTGTCAATTCCGAAATGGTGCATGCGCGCGTCTTTGGGACGTGCGCGTGTCCGGTATAATGAAGGCGGGGTTTCTGTGTTCGATTCAGACGTGGAGACGGTTCCAGGCGGGTTTTCCTTTCGACTTTTGAAACGGCTGCCGTAAACTACGTTTTTAATTTTCAAAAACAAACAGTAATTACTAATCGATAAGATATTGCTGTTTCTATTATTTTGAAACCCACAAAGAACAGGCTGGCGCTGAGTAGGAACAGAGGCCATGAAGCTTACGGACAATGTGCTGCGGAGTTTTAGGGTAGCAAAGGTTTTTCGAGAGAATTCGGACAAAATCAACTGTTTTGATTTCAGTTCAAACGGCGAGACTGTAATTTCCAGCAGTGACGATGACTCCATTGTCTTATACGATTGCCAGGAGGGAAAGTGAGGACATTACATTTAATTATACTACCTATCGTGAACCACACAGCGTGCATGCAGGAGAGGCCGGATTTTGGTTATTAGCTTACTAGCATTATTTGTTTCCTCGAAAGTGAGGCCTACTCCAAAATCCGCATCCTCGGACTATTCGGTTTCTAGCTTTCGTAGAGAAGGCTGCGATTTGTTTGTATTAATTGTTACGGCACCGATTAAAAATTTGGTTCTTGTTGTATATATTTTTGGTGCTGATTAGATAATAGATGCGTAGTTGCATGCTTGGAATCTAGAAACCGGTAACAACTACAACTATTTATTTGAATGCATTTAACACTTAAATATAATGTTAATCCACGATAAAAACGATTTAACATTAGTATAAACTAATGTGAGATATGCGCGTCCTACTGTAGTATAAATCATTTTTTGATTGAGTATTCTGTGTTGGTTAATACGTTCATCCCAGCATGATTTGATTTGTGTATTTATACATGAATACGTCGGAAATTAGTTTTATCGATTCTTAAATATATTGAAACTCAGATGTAGGGCGGGTATTAAAAATCGTTTTGAGACGCGGGTTGATGCCCAGGGTTATTTATCTCCATACATCTTTCCCTTGTTCTGCACCAGACCCAAGCGAACCTTGTACAGTAAGAAATACGGAGTGGACCTGATCCGGTATACACACGCGGCCAATACGGTGGTCTACAGCTCCAATAAAATCGATGGTGTGTTTCCTGTCGTTTTATTTCTGTGTGTGAGATAACGATGTGTTTCAATTTGAGTTAGTGATGCTTATGATCTAATGGGTTTATGTTGTTTTCTGTGAGTGTATCTGGGCTGAATGGGTTTCGGCTCTCTTCAGAGTCTGCTACTGGTTCACGCCTACCCTGTGCTGAGGTAGTTGTTTGTACAGTTTGAGGGTCTGTGATTCCACCCAGTTCGGAGCTAACTGTACAGGCCACTGCCTTGCCCAGGGTGGAGCCCAGTCACCTGATTCGTCTGCTGGACATCACTCTCCCACCCCTACAGGTCTTTTTTTGGTCTAAAGTTTTGCTGCCGGGCTGTTAATTATTTTTTCAATGGTTGAATTTTTATGTTTTTGGACCTTAATATTCCTGTTCTCTGGTTCTCACAGACACCATACGATACCTGTCTCTGCACGACAACAAGTATATAAGATATTTCCCTGGACACAACAAGAGGTGTGTTTCATCCACCTCCCATAATTACCATTAACTGTTTGTTCCTATGTTTTGATGGATGTCTGTTTTTTTCAACATTGTGATGTTTTAGGTTTGTAAAGACGCCTTTCAAGTGCTTTGATTTTGTTGTTTTCAGGGTTGTTGCTCTCTCCATGTCTCCTGTGGACGACACCTTTATCTCGGGCTCCTTGGACAAAACCATTCGGTTGTGGGACCTACGCTCTCCTAACTGCCAGGTGAGTTTGAATGTTTTTCACTCATTCCGGTTTCGGTTTCCCACTCACGTGTAGATTTCAATTCCTTTATCTTTCATTGCCTGTTTCAGGGCCTCATGCACCTGCAAGGAAAACCAGTATGCTCCTTTGACCCAGAGGGGCTTATTTTTGCTGCTGGAGTGAACTCTGAGATGGTTAAACTGTACGACCTGCGATCCTTTGACAAGGTAGGAGTGTGTGCTTCTGTGCTCTTTTGAAGTGGCTGTATGCAAGTTCCTTAACTAAGGGAGAAAAGCATAAGTGCATATGAGAAAGTAAAGATGGGATATGCGTTGAGATTTGATTTGGCAGTCGTGTTTTCATGTGTTGCATTTTTTGTGCAATTACACATTAGACAAATGTATTTAGTTAAATGTAATTGGTTCTTTGTGTCTTGTGGTGCGCAGTCCGTGTTTTCTCATTTATGGTGTCCTGTAGGGCCCCTTTGCAACCTTCAAGCTGCCATGTGACCGCACATGTGAGTGGACCGGTCTAAAGTTCAGTAATGATGGGAAGCTGATTCTTGTTTCCACCAATGGGGGTGCTCTCCGTCTCCTCGATGCATTCAAGGGAGCTGTCCTGCATTCATTCGGGGTGAGAGCTTATTCATATCCATTCAAACGACACACTCCAGATACTACATAACAAAAGCATGCTGTCGTTTCAGTTGTATGCTATAGTTGCTGCTGTTCTCTCATACAGGCCTTTTTACACCCTACTTTCTTTTTATTCTCTTTACAAGTAAACACTAATGTATAAACTTCTTTATATTTCAACTTGTTACTTTTGTCTCTTCCAGGGCTACAACAACAGTAAAGCAGTGACCCTGGAGGCCTCCTTCACTCCAGATTCCCAGTTTATCATGATTGGTAAGTCAAGTATGAACACAGTTTCCATGTTCTGTTCGATTTTTGTGCCATTGACAGAGGGGCCAACTTCAATAATTATGGAAAAATTAGTGCTGTGATAAGCTTAGCTAGAAAAAACACTTAAACACTTTTTAAAATCTGCCACTTGAAAAATGAGTGGTGGATCATTTTAGAAAATTTCAGCAATCATTAGCTAGCTTGTAATTGCTAGCTAACCCAGGCTTAACGTAAGTCATATCTCAAGATAACAGATGAGCAAGAACTAAGACAGCTGTGATCACAAAAACATTACCATCAACCTCGTCTTTAAAAAAAACAGCATTTTTTTGTTTACGTTTTCCAACTTCACCGTCACATGGTTCTAAAAAAACTGTTTTCACCCTTGTGGCTATGGTTTTTACCCTTGTTTACCTCTGCATTGTACTTGACTGGCCTCACCCATAAGTGTTTTTTCCCTTTAGGCTCAGAGGATGGGAAGATCCATGTGTGGAATGCAGAGAGCGGGATGAAGGTGGCAGTTCTGGATGGAAAGCACACTGGACCTGTGACATGCCTCCAGTTTAACCCCAAATTCATGACCTTTGCCAGTGCCTGTTCAAACATGGTAAGACACTGTCGGACAATAACACTCTAATTCTCTCGGTCACAAATACATTCACTCTCACTCCCAACTTTCCAACCCCCGTGCTCTGGTTTCTCTATCCACAGGCTTTCTGGTTACCCACCATTGATGACTGACAGAAGGCAGGGCAGAGAGACACTTCAAATAGAGAGAACATTGCCCCAAAGTGCTGCAGAAAACAGAATGTTGCCTAGCTCCAGACCAGCATGAGGCAGTACAGCCTTTACCTTGCTAAATGTCTGGCGTGTATAGCTTGTGGGCGATGGCAGCTAATAGGGGTGTGACCTGTAAATAATGGAGGGATAGGGGAATCTTTTTCTTACACACAGTGTGTTCAATTAAAACTTTGGTTTTTTTTAACATGAGCATCAGTCTTCTGTTGGTATTTTTGTGAAAGTATGACTTGGATGTAGTTTAGGACTGATTGTAGGTGTCACTAGTTGCCATTGTCGTCTTCAGCACTCCTGGTGAGCACTGATACACACTCAGCCCGTATCCATATTTGTGATCTTAAGGCTTGAGCTCAATGTCATAGGAGGAGGTCCCTAAAATAATCTTTAAAAAGGGTTGGAAATGGGAACTTTTTTTATTTTTATTAGACACTCTCTGGCCTTTGGCAAGGGATTCTGAAAGAATCTAATGGATATAGAAAATGAAAATCCTAACAGCAAAGTGAGAAGTGATGACATTAGCCAATAATTATGACATGAGATTTTACCTACACTGATGGGTCTGCAGTGCGAAAAAATCTACAAGCCTGAAGTACCGGAGACAACTAGGACTGTGAAAGAAGTTAAGACACCAGTGATTCCATGCCCTTGTCTCTGTCCAGCCCTCTGATATTTGCGGAGCCAGCATTGATGTCTAAAGCACAATTCCTATGGACTGGTGGTGTGTAAATCTGTTCTCAAAGCTCCTTATACTTACCAGAATGAATCTGTATGCCACAGAAATGATCAGGAGTAGTACTGTGTCCAGATTTGTGCAGGTTCACAACTTGGTCTACATAACCATGTGCTTCTTGTGAATATTTTGGCATTAAAATTCTGGTTGTACATTATAAATGTATTTTTATTATATTGCTTTTATGTATGATATTAATAAAAGCCTACCACTGTATTGGCATTACTTTTTGCTCTATTGTCTGATGGTGGCTCAGAATCTGTATGTCAAGAGTGCTCAATCTTGTCCGGAAGTATTGCATCATAGATTTTCCATCACTCTTCAGTACTGTCTACCGAAATAAAAAAACTTGATTAGTTCTATTAGGGTAATCATTAATTCATTTGCTTAAGTGTTTGACAGGAATAAAAACCCGACCAAGGGGATTCTAGAGGACCAGGACTCATTATTTCAGCTTGTGGCAGTTGAATTATTTAGTTGTACTTCATCAGCGTTTCTCCAAAAGTAAAGAAAACTAGTTTATTGCACATTCTAACCCAGGTGTGTGTATTCTGTGCGGGTTACCGTCCTCCAGCACCTTGTAATTGGATGGTTATAGCACCCTCGGTGTTTCACTCACTAAAAGATCAAACCTTCGAACTACTTTTTTTAGATTGTATTGCAAGTTGACAACCGCAACAATTGGCCTTGTATTAGTTCACAGCTCTATACCTACATGGCAATAGCAAGTATCACGTCAATCACACAGGCTGGTGCAATACTACTTGTAGTTAAAAACGGCGGGTTCAGATTTTGTTTAACCCTTACATGCATCGTTTTCCATACACGCAAAGAAACGGCATACAGCATTTGGCGTGTATAGAAGACGATCCAAGGCAAAGGCAAAACACTAAAATCAAATATTCTGAAATTGTTTTATTTGTTAAATGTTCCTGTTTTATTTAATGTAGAATGTCTTGAACACGCCTATAAAAATTAGCCCGCCAAAATATACTGCCGGCCAGTCCCTGTGCAAGTGTCCAGAAGTACAGTGTGTGCATTTAACCAGTAGAATCGGGCTTATTAATTCCCCTCTGCCCGACCTATATAAACAGATAGCGAGACTCTTTTTTTATATTTAAACATGTCTATAAAGATTAGATAACTGTATTTTTAAAACAGCGTGTCGAGTAAGAAAAAATAAGCATAACGCATGCACACCGGGCAGAAGCGACTAATTTGGGAACTACAAGATGTGGCACAGACACAGCCATTGATTGAACTAACGAAGAAATTAATCATTTTAATTCTTTAATTATTGCGGCTATGAGTTCGTTTGTGTTTTGGGCCACTATCAATTTAAGACTCCGGTTATAGTCGACAGGTGGCAATATAATCATCGTGGAAAGGGAGGGAGCAGGCATCAGATGGAGACGCATTAGTGAAACGTAAAACGCTGAAAATGCAGAATGATTTTAAAAAGTGAGTTGTTCTGCTCTTGCTGTCGTTGAGTAGGGTGCAATTTTAGACGTCTTCACATTACGCAAATACTAAACGACATTGATTTAAACTTTGTTTTTAAAAAACGTGATTTATTTTCAAATTGTTTATTCAGAAAGAACATAATTCGGTTTATTTCATCTGACAAATTATCCGCGACGAATCAAACCCAGTTATCTGAGATATTTTCCTCAAATAGAGACCTCATCAGGACACAATATGTCATTGGAGAGAGCACGGTCATATTTTGCTACATAATATAAACATTGTTTATTCTTTTACATGCATGTCAACTCAGCCCTGTGGATAAATTTGTTATAAAACTGTAGAGGATCCACAGAAACACCGCCCAGTGGCTCAATGCGCTAATTTCCTGTTCTTAGAATAGCAAGGGCGGAGCCACAGGGGGTAACGCCTCTTGGAGGTCGGTTTACACTTCGCTTTTCCTGGAAACTTCTCGGAAAGCTGATGGCCTTGTTTCTTTTGAACTCAGCTGAGTTTAACCCAACAACGCAGCTGTCTGGGAGTGGAAAGAAGCTAAACGCTAAGAATTGTAATATTTTGGAATGTAGTCCTAATATTAATGCAAACATTAATTTGATGGTGTAAGCAGCGACAATCTGATTAAAGTAGAAAAAAACGTAGATGGTAAAACCCCATATGAACCTGATGGTCTTATTGGTGTCGTCAGAGGCGCCGAAATGCAAAGCAATTCCCAGAACACAATTAGTGAAACTTCTGTGAACTCAAAAAACCAAACTCACGGGGACTTTTTGTCATCCGGTTCTCTCAAATACCGTGAAGCACATTTCATTAACCTTTTCAAAGACTGCCCGTCCTTACTAAACATTACTCAGTCCGCGTTAGTAGTCTTATTAATAAGGCTAATAGTTAAATGCTTTTCTTCCGTATGTCATTCTAACTACATTCGGCATCTCGTTTCATTTCTAAGAGGAATCCACTCGTTTCTATTATTACTAGGGCTATATTTTGTTTATATCTATTGTAATTGAGATTTTTAAAAATAAGTATTATTTGTGGGTGTTTGTTGGTCGTTCATTATTTTATTTTTTAAAGCGGTTGTGGTTAGTTTAAAGGTAATAAAGAATCGGATTCCAAACGCCTTGTCTGTAATGCTTCTTTGTGTACCAAGGTAAGTTGAGTTGTTCATTTTGTCACTATAATAAACTAACAACCTTATAGATGGTTGGAGTACTGTTATTAAGGATTTTACAATACTGAGCAAATGCTTGAATTAGTGTTGTGCGTTATCCTGTGTTGTACAGTAGTACTCAAGATGAACGGGAATGTCAATTTTGTTGCATGTAAAACACCACAATTTCGTAGTACTGTAATTTAAAAGATTACAAAATCTTATTTTAAATATTACAATGGTTGCATGGTATAGTTATTTTAAGTTCTAATTTTAAGTTTGAAGTTTAAGTTTTAACAGTATTTCAGCAGAATGGGCAAGTAAAGGTCTCACGTTAAATTACCTCTGAATTAACGGACGCAGTTGAAAAAGTATTTCTTTCCTTTGAGTTTCTTCCATACCGGACAAATACTTCTTGAACTCATGTTTCTGTAAATACAGTTCCATAGACGTTAGCAACATTTGAAACGTAATTACTTCACTTTACTTTAACATATTATAGAGGGTTATTTCATGTTTTGATTCTTCAACTTTGGATAAATTGGATATTATATCGATGCCACAATAAACAAAAATGTACGTTAGCTCCAGATGTTTACATTCCATATAATTACAGTATAATTTTCTTGTGTCTCAAGAACAACAAAATCCAAGATATCTACAACACCTCGTGACTCATCACAATTTGTGCATTATTTTTTTAATAGGTATGCCTGTTAGATGCTGGTGCATATTACATTATATGGGCACATCCTCTCAACCAGTGTCAAGGTAACTTGGTTGTGTATTGGTTAATGACTTTTTTTCTTTCTTTGCAGTCATAGGCCCCTGATGCTAACCCCAGCTACAGAGGTAGCCACACCTTCTAAGTGGACAGACCCACACCATTGCTTCTCCTCCATGTCCTTGCACTGCATTCACAGCATTCCCCCGCTGCAAGACACTAAAAAAGACCTGTTGTCCATCGCCCAGACCTTCCATTACCTGGACATCTCAGGTACAGCAAGGTCTTGAACTACAACAGAACTGTAGGCAATAGAAAAACGTGTTGTGCTGAAAGACAAAAGCACATCTAATTAAAACTAAATATCTGTTTTCTAAAGTTAAATATTTGCACCATGAGCCCCATGTCTTAGCTTAAGTCCATTAAAGTGAATTTCATCGTCTTAATGGGTCTCAATTTTTTTTTGTAAAGGTTACAAAATCAATTAATAAATGCAGAAATTGCCTCTAGGAATCAACTTGAGAGTTTGCCCATTTTTCTTTCATTTGAATAAAGCTTCCGTCTCTGTGCAGGGTGGTATTGGGGAGCGGTCTCAGCCAGCAAGGCTCAGGCAGTGCTGCAAGACGCACAGGAGGGCACTTTCCTGGTCCGAGACAGCAGCCATCCCCTGTACATGTTAACCCTGTCTGTGAAGACCCAGCTAGGCCCTACAAATGTGCGAATCGAATGCTGCCACGGCCAATTCCGTCTGGACTCCAACTCCTTGGCCAGACCCCGCTTACTGACTTTTCCCAACGTGCCCAGCCTAGTGCAACACTATGTGAAATCCAGCCAGGATGTGGAGGATGCGCCTCCTCCACCCCAGCAGATTCCAAAGGAGAATGCATTGCTGCTAAAGCTAGTCAGACCACTTCATCGGCAGAAGACTTGCCCCTCCCTGCAGCATCTCACACGGCTTGCCATCAATCGCCTTACCAGCTGCCCAGCTCAGTTACCATTGCCACGCCCCTTGCTTCTGTATCTACAAGACTACCCCTTCCAGCTGTGAGCTGTTAGCCCCTAGTGGCAGAGCAACAGCCGGCACACTGGGTTTATGAGACTGTTCTCATAAATTCTGCCATTCTGTGGGCAGATGATAATACTTTTTATCCCTGATACTTACTTGAATGTGTTGGCAGTCAAGGAGAAGATAAACCCAAAACAGGGAGTACACCAGAACAGTTACATGCATGGCCTACAACAGCTGTATGCATGCAACAAGTCCCTTTTTATACCACTATGTGGGCTTTTGTACATAGTTTATCTTTAAATTTTCCAGTAAAAACATAAAATGAATGGAATAAGTCCTATTGCTTCTCTCTTTTTTGGTCTGTTGGGGATATATCTCTTAAAGTACATTAATACATCATTAGAAAGGTCCTTTCACAAATAGCTACAGTAATGTGATTTCATTTTATTTGCTAAATAAAAGACAAGTGCTATATTTTTCCCAGAATAGGCTCTATTCAGATAGAATTCCAATATCAGTAGCTGAAAATATGAATACATTCACAGAGAAAGAATTTCTACAGAGCTTCAAAACATACTCAGAACGTTTTTGTTTTTTAAGCAAAAATTGAAAAAGTAAATTGTTATGAAGAGAGATTTAAGTATGAAGAAAGCGGAATATCTATCGTGACACCTTAAGTATTGGTGTGGATTTTAAATCTTCAATTTCCCCAATTTAGAGTAATGGAAGACATAGTACACTATGGAAATAAGAGCAAACACTGGAACTGCATTATGGTAGCATGCTCGCTGATATATATATATATATATATTATACATTTTACATTTTAGTTGGCTGTCCCTTTTGGGTTTCATTGTTGTTTGGCAGTACAACATAATATGAGCCTCCTCTCCAGTCTGTTGTGTCCTTCCCAGGAGTGATGGTGTGCAAACATGTCTGTAGATTGGACTCTTCTTGGGCCATAGGTTTAGCTTGGAGTGCTTCCAGACCCAGCATGGAGAAGCACCGTCCTCACATGTGTTATGGGATGGTTTCACGGTACAAAATACTGGCAGGGACCTTTAGAACTGACAATGTAAGCAACCTATGGTTTTTATTTATTTTATTTCATTTTATTTAAATGAAAGATATTTTCAGTTGTGTTGAGTTGGTGGTGCGTGAAATGAACACACTCTTCTTAGAAAAAGGGACACTGGGAGGATGATTTCAAAGAAATCTTGGAAGCTTGACTCCACTTCCAAGAACCTGCAAAACAAGGGGTGGAGATTTGGCGAACCTCGGGTGGGTGTTAAAGACAGACATAAACAAAGACCACACACAAACTCAATACACACCCTGCTAGGCAAACAGTGCCTTAACTGTTGTAGACACCATTTGATATTAGTTTGAGACTGTGACCTATTTTAATAGGTTTCAAGAATAATTCTCAACAGGGATGGAAAATTAATTCAGAGCCATATGATTATTTTGGTAAAGACTGTAGTCAATCTGTACTATATAGGTACAGATGAAAAAATGCCACATGCTTAGACAAAGAAATATCAGATTTGTTTCTATGAAATTGAACAAATAACAGATCTAGGCATACAAAGTAATTACTAACATTCTGTAATTCGCCTTAAAAATATATATTTATCTCCAGAGAGAAAAGCCCAAATAAGGCCCGAATGGACACTGAAATAAGAATTGCATTTTGAGATGATATACATTTAAATTTTCCTTCTAAGCTGTAGATGGGTCTGTGGCTGATGAACAAGATCCCTTTACACCTGAATCTAACTCCACAACACTAATGGTTTAAGACAAATCTGAGTTATAAAAGGGGCTAGTGTGTGGACCGTTCTCTTTGATTGCTATTAGTAAGCGGGGTGTGGTGAAAATTTAGTTCCGTTTTCTTTAGCCGATTCCACTCTTTCGGCCTATGTTAAATGTTCTGCCTCCTTTCTTTGTAAAACGCAGAAACGTGGCCTGGAACAGAGAAACACAATACACAAAGAGCCATTTATTATTACTTAAACAACCCTAATCGCAATCAGTCACAGAAATGTTTTTTTGAACAGTTCAAGGTAATAAGCGGACCGTTCTGTAAACTTTGAACACTTTATCCAATCTTTATTAAAGAATAAAGAATAAAAGGGCTGTGTGTGTGCATGCATTTTCTTTTGTCAGCTACTTTGGAGAATTTGAATATATACGCCCAACTAGAATTTGCCAATTTACCCTCCAGAATAGTGGGTTACTTTGCACCTTTTAAAGGTTTTAAAAAAAAAAGGTAATCCCCAGCTCTGAGGTTCTACGGACCTATCGGTGATGTCACAGTGCGTTTGTAAGTACTGCAGTCCGGCTGCTCTCTGTTCCTCCACATACTGCTGGATCAAAGGGGGGTGTCGGGAGTCCACCTCAAGGTACACTCTACTGCAGAGGGGAAAGACAGGAAACATATACTAGCAGCCTTGTCAGCGGTTGGCTACAGTAAAAGGTCATGAACAGTCTCTTCAAAAATTGACAGACACACACACACACAGGGTACATTCATTCTTTCTAGTAGTTTATAAATAGCCCACATTACTGGTAATTCTGAGGACCTGTGAATACGCAAAGGAAAAAAGTTTCTGTGCAATTTCCAAACATACACGATAACCCACTGCTATGCTATGTAAACTGTCCTTTGTCCAATCACAATGGCTAAGCACAATGTTTTTACGAATTTTGCCGCTGATTACACTACAAGAGTTGTGGTATTGTTTATGGAATCTCTGGTCATAACTGTTGACCACGAGAAACAAGATATTTGTCAATCGGCAATTAACACAACCCAGCCCAGGTGACACTCTGCCAAATTGTTTTCCACCACAGTGCTCTACCGTTCACAATCAGCCAATAACATGAATATGATGAGCTGAATTCGAACCAGCAACTTCCAGCTCAAAGCGCCTTTACCGACTGAGCCACTCTAAAGGCACAGGGTTCTCAAATCTTAAAAGGAGAAAATGTAGTCACATTTGTTAAATGAGGTAAACTTGTTCAATAACATGTTTTCCCCTGGGCCTGTCCCCCATCATTTTCTCGGAGAAACACTGCAGTTCCAATGAAAATGACATGACTGAGTCCCTTTCGATGATCTAGCACAGACTCACCCATTATCTTTTAGGAGGTGTGGAGCCAGATTTAAAATCTGTCGGATAACCTGCATCCCATTAGCACCACCATCCAGTGCAGCATGGTCCTCAAACCTGAAATGAGTATTAGAGGTCATTATATTTATAGGGTCTTGGAGAACATACCACAAGCGTTTCCTTAGGTTCATATTTACACTTGTATGTTGTGCAGGTGGGCAATGCAATGCAAAATAAAAGTCTCACTTGAGGATTTCAGGTTCGAGGGAGTTCATATCCTCGGAGAACAGGTAAGGGGGATTACTGACCAGGGCGTCTACTGGGCCGCACTTTTCCAATACCGCCTCCGCATCTTAAGTACAATCAACAGCTACAGTTAATATGACTCAGTTCAACAGTCCCTTAAAAATGCAAGTCCCAGGCCAACTCCCTGTCATGCTCTGGGGGATAGATATATTGAATTACCTGCCACAGGGGCAACATTAATTCTGATAAAACCCTTTTAGAAAATAAAAACTTTACATTCAGTTCAGCTAACTAAATGAGTGAACAATAATAATAATAATAATAATAATACTCTCGATTCCCTGGCTTTTGTGGTCTTAGGGAGAGCTTGTTACAGTCTTGTCTTCGGACCCAATCTACACATATAAAGTGCCCCACTTCTTCACAACAAGGTGCTCCAGAACACAAGCATTAATAGCAGTACAGCCTAGTAAACACACGGATCTAAGCACCAGCGGCACCTTAAAACATAGCAAATATGGCCACATTGTCCCCTACTGCTGCACTTCTACGGAATCCGACTACGGTCCCAGTGACGGAGCTCTCTACATACAGAACGCTGCAGTCTTCTTGATTTTGAGTATCCATCCGCTGTTCGTCCAGCGCTTTTCTCCCACTCTCTTACCTAGAATCACGTCCAGTTGATGGACCTCCAGTCTGTCTTGAAGTCTTAGCCTGTTACACACAGCAGAAGACATTTAACAGACTCCCCCATATGCACAGTTTCATTCACAAACGTTTCTAATCATGTGACACACATTTACACTCGGGAGTTTACACTTATGAGCCATCAAACCTGTGTCCCCCCATTGCACACACCTGTCATATACCAAGCTACCAAGAATAAATCACCTATCAATTTCAGTGAAACGGATTCTAGAGTAACTTACGGAGTGGCCGTGTAGCCCTTGATCAAGCACAATCAATAAAACAGATCTTTTGGGTAAATTCTCAGATTTTCACTTTGCACAGCCCAACAATTCAAGTGATTTTGGAAAGAGGCAAACATCACTCTACATAATCACTACATTATTAATGTATCGTACCAAGTGTTAACTTGTTACAAAATTAGTCATTCAAAAAGATATACATCTTCTCGTCAGCCCTTGATGATTTTAATTTAAACCATTTTAAACGTCAATATTGGTCATGTTTCACCACACCACACTAAATTGCAATTTAAGATTTGTTATTGTTACCTGTCTGCATTTTCCCTGGTCAGACTCACGGCTTCCTCACTTCTGTCCACTGCCACAGCCCGGAGCTGAGCAAGACAACTCATTATAATCGTCTGCTCTGAAGGCACTTTTATATTGTGCAAATAAAACCATCTCTTAACGTCACAGAGACAAGGAATAAGAGAAAGTGTGAAATTCAGAGAGAGACTCATTAGCTCCCAATATACCTACCAGTGGAAGACTGTGGAGCAGACTGAGGGATATAGCCCCTGAGCCACACCCCAGCTCCAGACTGATAAACCCCTTCCTCTGCTTTAGCTCAAGCTCTGACAGCACCAGGCTAACCAGTTCCTGTGTGCGCACACACACAAAGCAAAACATTTTCCTTACAATTAATATTCATCAATCAAATTTGATTTTGTATAGTATATTTTAATGATTTAAATGGTCACAAACCACTGGTTATACCGATCACCTCCGGTGAACTGAGATGAAAGCATCAACAGCAACATTACTCTTGTAAGGAGTGTGTTTGTTGCATTTGTTGTTGCTCATGGCTCACCTCAGTCTCAGGGCGTGGGATGAACACAGGGGGCCTCATCTTCAAGGTCAGATCTCTGAAGTCCCACTCCTCGATCACATACTGCACTGGCATCCTGAACACAAAACATTGCAGGGCCTGATAAGTGCTACATATTACACGCTCCTCTTCCTACCTTTGAACATAACATGTTCAAACCCAAAACATGCCATACGCCTAAAACGTCACGGTGCCCCATACTCCAGACATAAAAATCAAGTTTAAAATAGACCAGAACGGGTTATAAAAAGATAATTTACTAAAAACAGGTACTCCAAAAACAGCACTGAGCCATAAACACCCAACACTTTTTCTTTCAGCTTGCAAACCCAAACTTGTATCAGGACCTAAATGGCTAAATGGGCACACCTGATTACATACCTACCCATTAAACAACTAGTCGTCAATTAAAACAGACTACATTGCTGCAATTACCAATTCTAAAAGTCATTTAAACAAGCAAATATGTTTTCATGTTCAGAACACAATGGACGTACCCAGTAAGACGCCTGGCACAGAGCTCCCAGACTCGCTTAATCTGTGTTTCGGTCAGCATCTCTGTTAGGATCTCTGCCTTTAGGCACTCCATCTGAGCAGAAGTTGGTCAGAATAAAAATAACAGGGACAAAGCGAGGGCAATGTGAGAGCAGAAAGTGGCCAGGGAATCCACAAGAATCAGAATGGAAAATGGAAAGCAGAAGAGGACGGGCCAGAAACAAGGGGGCATTTACTTGAGATATTGAAGAGCGAATAATAAAGAGTGAGAAGAAGGATATCACGTGTTGTAAATACACTGGTCACACTCACTGTTTTGGCCCCCAGCACATGTGCAACGATGTATTGGCTGGAGAGATGTGGCTCTGAGACCCCACCCCGCAGAAACCATTGACCCCACACGGCTGCAGCCTGCTGCACACTGAGTCCGCTCATCAGGGGTAAAGCTTGGCCTGTAGCTGCCCTCCCCTCCAGTGCAGAACACATACTCTGGAAAAGCAGATACAAAAATCAATTCAAGCCTAGGATTAACTCACCCAACAAATATGACATCTGCATGGACCAAAGCATTTTAGATATAACAGTAGTAAGAAATAACAATAATGGCAATAATAATAATCGTTGTGGTTACCATTATTATTATTATTATTATTATTATTAAATTTCGCCTACCTGACGTCTCATGCGTCCACTTTGCGAGATTATGACCCGTCTGAGAAAGCCATATAGTCTGTTAAAGGCTTCCATTGTTCCGTGCATAGTAAATCTTAATCCGAGGCAGAAAATCAAATTTACATTTCTGACTGGCACGTCAACTCAGCGGCAAAAACCAATTCGTTAGTTATACTCAGGATACTTAGTATAAAGGTAGATTTTATATAAATGAATGGAGCGAGGATAAGAAGTCCATAAACATGAATGGCTAATTATTTTTTAAAGATAGAGAACCGCTATTAAATAACCTGTTAATATTAATTCCTCCGTCCAAAAACACACCTCTTCAAACGAACAATTTATTTCAGGTATTTTACACGTAACTCATTTTTGTGAACATTTGACAGCCGCCAGTTACTATGCATACTATAAACAGCATACTATGTATACCATCATTTGAGAAATGAATGTAAATTATTGAGTGACTTTGTGAAGTAGCAAATTGATACTCATATTAAACTTGCCACCGTATAATTTAATTCCCCGTTAAGGCAACACAGATAAAGTCACCAGGAAAGTAGTCACAAATATCATGCTTTTCGACACCGGAAGTCTTAACTGCAAAAAATAGTCACATGTGTTCCGCCACCTTGAAAACAACCGAATGGAAACTTGCAATTTCGCATCCTCATTGTAAAAAAATATCGGAAAGATTTCCGATCATAAAAATATGTTAAACACACTATTTGAAACACTTTCCCATGCACACAAAATTACTCAACACACTCGCATACTATGAAATTCTCTCACATAACGTTACATAAATAAAAACCTCTCACATCTCACATGAAATCCTCCAGCAAACACTATTGAAACACTCGCGTATACACAAATTTTAAAAAAATCACACACTAAAATACCGTAGTGTAGTCCGCTTCAAGTGCATTTTCCTGACATGAAAAATATCGAACAATCAAACCTTTACGTGTCTCCATCTAAAACCGAACATACTTTATTTTTATATGAAATTATTAAGACTAAATGGAGAAAGGGTATGGAATAATTGGAATCGAGTCTGCATAAGTATGGGTAGGCTGCCTTTATCCTGTAAGAGGAACCCCACAGCCTGTTACCTTGAACTTGTACCTCCACTGTGGATGAAACAGAGAAAAGTGCAGAAGGAAAAAATAGGCAAGCATTAAAAAGATAATGGTGAGAGTATAGTTGGGGTTATGGTGGAACTATACTGGTGTGGTGGAAATGAGAGAGGTATGTTTGAGGTATGAGAGTGGTCACATTGCAAAACATCAAGAACAAGACTGCCATGCAGCAGGGACTCCAATAAATTCAGCAACACCGGGACAAGTCTGGCAGACTGGCCACTTGCACCCAAATACCCACCCTACCATCTTCCAGTATATTATATATCTGTTAATTGTATTTCATGCAAGGCTGCAACAGCACTGAGTCAGGGCTCCATTTGAACGTATCTGAGACTACATTGTGGGCCCCTTCCCGGTTACAAATAGTTGGAAAAAATAAACGCTCACAGATATGGATTATTTTGCTAAATGGCCAGAGGGGTACACAATTCTAGACAACACCATGAATGCTAGTAGAGCAATTGCCAGAGGACCTGGTCAGTCATTTCGTGGTACAGGAAGAGTTGCATGGCAATCAGCTGGCCATCCTGACAACCAAAAAACCCTTGCGATTGGGACTAGCATCTGCCCCTGGTCATGTTAGCATATCAAGGTGGATTTCAGCCTCTCATTTGTTTGACTCAGGAGATGCACATGCCGGTCAAGCAGCATTCAATTAATCCCGACATGCAGGGGACGGACAGACAGTCCTGGCAGGCTTCTGATGGGCAGATGGGGGCAAGAGGCACGGACGTTAGCACGGTGTGCTGGCAACACAGGAGTGGAGGGCTCAAAATAATCCAAAACTATAGGTCCAATATTGCAAAAGAGAAACACATTAATATATAATATTTAAAAAAATATTTAATTATTTAATCATTTTTTACAATTCTATGTACCACATATATCTGTGCTCGAACTTTACTATCACTCGGATATATATATATATATATACACACACACACACACACACACACACACACACACACACACACACACACACACACACACA
>JAOVYW010000084.1:1062896-1087235 GCA_025775045.1 Hiodon tergisus | reverse complement strand
AAGTATATCTACCAGAGCTGATATTGTGGCCTGCCACTGAGATGGGCAAGTATATCTACCAGAGCTGATATTGTGGCGTGCCACTGAGATGGGCAAGTATATCTACCAGGGCTGATATTGTGGCCTGCCTATCTGAGGATCTGGTGTTATTTTGTTCCATTTAAATAAAACTTGAAAAAGCATATTAATTGAATTACTGTGAAAGTGGAATTCCTATTTAATTTTCAAAAATGTTGTTTTTTCCCCCCACATATTTTTTACTATAGTTTTAGAAAATGGTCTTAAAAAAATAAAATAATTCAATTTACAATTCTTATACTTGATTTTAAAACACTTTGGGTTATAAGCAATGGCTAATGGCTTCTTTACATGTAGGGTCTGATTCAGAGATTTAAAATATTTTAGTTTCAGTTCAAACCTCTTTACCGTATTCTGGCTACTTAAAAAATATAATTATAAAAGTGTTTTCCAAACTCAGTCTGCTTCAGGGTCTTTATTGTTATCCAAATATGAATTAAAGCCCCCTTTAGAAATTTACAATCATAGTAGGAAATAGCGACACTTGCTTGACAAAACTAATTGGGAATAATTGGGCTGGGAGCACCAAATCAGTGTTAAATGCACTCTTTCGTGTTTATAAGTCAATATGATACCACTTCCATCATTTCAAATGCTGTCAGAGTTAGAAGTGTTAAATTGTGTCCTATGAAATTCTGAATTAAGGGGGAAAACAGTAAACCACACTAGTGTCACAGCTTTGCACTCCAATTCCTTGTTAAGGCCAGAATCACCATCTCCAAGCATGTCATAAAAGCCCCACAGGTACAAACACAGAATGTCATCCTCTGTTGGTTCACATAAACACAATCACAAAAGGTAATTTGCATTGAGAAACATCACACTGTAGCACACTCAGTCAATCGCGAAATATATTAAAGGGAAAGCCCACAAAAAAAGACCAACTGGCCCGCGCAGACATAGGTTTTCGAGAGAAGACAAGCTCACAATCTTTAAGAGGCAGTAATGAAAAGATGTGCCTAAATTGCTGTACAACATTACAAACCTGTCTGGAGAGGGAAGTACCTACGTTTGCCCTGAGAAAGAGTGAATGACAAGAAACAACGAACAGCACGAAAAATAGTAATTTTGTGTTCTTTCGTCTATTCTTCCTGCTATTTTGTATGTATAGACCTATAGATTAATCTGTGGTTACACATATTTCTGACCATGAAGTAATTCTAAAGATGACCGCACACATTTACATTATATGACAATATCATTGTAATATTATAAATCCATACTTTGAATATGTAAGATGTGCTGCGTTGTAAAAGTCTTTCAGTGAATTTGGTTTATAGTCATGACCAAAACTGGCTTTTATTCATGCATATTATAGCCTCTTCTATTCAGTGTGATCGGTTCATTCAACAGCCGGAAACGGAACTTCAATAATCATATTTACTAACCACCAAGGCAAGCTGAAGGCGCTTCGAGGAGGGTGTTTATCGAAAAAGCTTTTATAAACTCAACTTGAATATAAAGGTACCGGGAACGTATAGTTCCAAAGATACAAACACTGCGAAATTGATACATACCCTGTATATTAACGGGATAAATGCGAGGCAACCCAATATCCCATCTGAACCGACCATTAAAATGTGCATTGTAGCTTTAATAATAAAACCTCCAGGAACTGTGGTACACTGTGTGTTCTAAAATCAGTTCCATGAAAAGCGCCTTGAGCAGCAAGCTGCAAGACAATCGTACACAATACAAACCAGCTTGGTAATGCAGGTGAAGAAACCCCTCCGATCCGACCTTCGTTTAGGTTTTTTTCATTATGGGAAATTAGGGGTTTTAAAGACACTAGACACCCTGAGCTCGTTGTTTACCTCGTTTAACAGCTAACACAATTGTTGATTCAAGAAATAACAATGTGCAACATTAAATTAGCTATTTAAACTATATAACTATTTTTGTCATAAATCTGACAAGCCTAGCTATAGGTTACACAATATGTAAAATTCAACAGTTTATTTCTTAAAAGTAAACGACATCCCTGATGACCTCACGACACAGCTGACATCGGAAATGGATGTGACGTATATTCAGAAATCCCTCTATGTGAACAATGCGCCGGCTGAGTTACGCAACGTTTAGCGAAGCGATGTGTTGAATAAGTGGTACCTTGGACGTTACACAACTTGTGCACACGTGGAGTTGAGTTTTACTTAAAAAACATTTCCTCTCCACTGATATTTTAGTTTCGACTGCACTCGAAAATGGCAAAGCGAAAAAAGTCGGTAGGCGCTGTGAAGAAACCCGATACAAAGACATTGAATCACGTCAAAGCTCCCAAATCGAGAGGCTCAAAAAATAAAAACAAATTAGGTAAGTTATATAACCTATCATATGTTTTTTTTATCGTGAATATGTATGTAATTTAAAATACAAATGAATAGCAAATAACATTGAGAAGTAGAAGTAATGTAAAGAAAAACTGAAATACTGTGTTTCACGACGTGAAAAGTCTGACAGTTCCTGCCCACTGATGTTGTTTTTAGTTTCTCTGCAGGTGTTTTGTCATGCTTAGTTGCAATTGCGGTCGTAAAGGAATCGTATATTTGTTTATGTGATTTTATTATTATTATTATTATTATTATTATTATTATTATTATTATTATTATTAAATAATATTTCACGAAAAAAAGGTGATAATTACCTTTAGAATGAGATATTAAAAAAATTATACTAGATTTTTTTCCCCTCAGAGGTTGGAAAAGCAGCAGGTGCCATTTCTGCTGTGCAAACATCCAAAAAGTCAAAAGAGGAAAAAGTGCAATCCAGCACACGACAACGTAGGTCTACAGGTAAAACCTCAGCTCGACAGACCAGTAAATACTTCCAGGACCAACCGGTTGTTAAGAACGAACCTGCGAGTGAAGAAGATGGCATCATTAACCCCGTCCTTGGGACTGAGGCAGCAGTGCTGAAGGTGGAGAAGAGAGAGAAGGAAGAGAGCGAAGATGATGATGATGATGATGTGGAATGGGAAGATGTGGAAGGTGAGTATGTGTGCATGTGTATGTGAGAGAGAGAGTGAGTGAGTGAGTGTATTTAAATGCATGGGTCCGTCATCTGGTGTTCTAGGTAAAAGTGGGTAGACCTAAATACAAGTATATGTATCGGTGCCTCTATGTTTTGCTGATATGCTGATTGCAGTACCTCATCTTAGATCTCGGGGAAACTTCGTGTGCACTGCCATCTCAGCCTGTGGAGATTGAAATTGAGGCCCCAGACCAGGCCCTCAAAAGAAAAAAGAGGTGATGAAGAGTAGTGTGTTTGGTCAAATACATTTGGTTCTCGCCGTGAATTTTTCTGGATCTGCTTTCCATGAATATGGCTGGATCAGCTTTTGAACTGATTATGTGGATTGAAGTACCAAAATATTTTATTCATTGAAAAATGTATTTGATTTATTCCCTTTTCAGTGAAAATGTGTTGGTAGAATTCTAACTCCAAATTTCATAAATGTACCTTATCTTTGTGTAAAAAAACTCAAAAGTTTAATTATTATCTTGCCTACATGAGTGAGGTGTTGATAAACCTACAGTATATATACTCAATCAGGATTCTTAGTTGCATTGTTAGATTTCTTTGACTTCTTTATAATAATTTAGTACCATTACAAAACATTGCTCTTTTTTATATGCAGCTATCCTGTATATTTTTTTATTTAAAATGAGCACCCTATTCTCCATTAACATTGAACCACATGCAGACCAAAGTTGAATATAAACGGATGCTGTTAATTTAAACTGCAGGTCATTGGAAAGATGTCTTAATGTGCAGATCAGTGAGCATGTGAGAGCCATTCCTCACTATGGCAGCCTTAACCTATTTTCCGTTTCTAGGGACAAGAGGAAGGCAGAGTTTGAGAACTACCTGCGTCGCATGATGAAACGCTTCAACAAAGAGCTAGTGGTAGACATTCACAAGGTTAGAGCTCCTGCTGTCTTGGCTGGACTGTATCCGTCAGTGCCTTTGCCCCTCTCTGTTTGAACTCTGTTCTTTTATCAGTTTGTCTGGTTCTGTTAGTACTGGGCAATCAGTCCTCTGGTGCTTGATTCTGAAAACTACCTGTCATTTAGCAATACCCAAAAACACCAGGTGAAATGACTTACTTCTTAAATAATGACCTCAATCAAACAGCTGGGGGAACTGTACTGAATGTCAAGCCTCACAATGCTGGTATTTTCTATTCTTGCTCTATTATTAACTACATGTTTGGCAGCTAGCCATGTTTGAACGAACCCAGTCATTAATGATACCTCAAATTCTCTTCATCATTCTCTCTCCCTTGTAGAATGATTAAATGTATGAAGGGGAAGATACTTTTCTACCTGCATTAATCAAGCAGCTTCACTTATAGGCTTTGGGGTACTTTTTACCTGCAGTTTATATTTATCATCATGTGTTGTTTAGGTGCACCTGCTGTGTCTGGTAGCCAGTGGGATTTTCCGGAACAAGTTGTGCACTGAACCGGACCTCTTGGCAGTAGCCCTGTCGGTGTTGCCTGCTCACTTGACTAGAGTGCCGCCAGAGGAAGTTGACACCGGCTTCCTGTGCAGTCTGCTTAAGTGGTAAGTACTTTTTTGTCTGCATGAATCAGTAAATTAACCTGACCACCCCACACTATGAGGAGTAACGCAAATTTTAAATAAAATGGGACAAATATCGAACCTTATTCAAACTCTTGTGGATTAATTACAACATATTTGCTATGTGTGTATATTCTGCTTGCTGTCCCCAGGTTTGGAGCAACCTTCACCCTGAACCCTGATCTACCCCAGGAGCAGGGTGATAGTCTGCAGGCAGTTGTGGAGAGGAGGTTTGGGACCTATTCTGCCCGTAATCACCAGGAAATGACTTATGTGAGTGCCTCCCCTGACGCCTATCTCCCCGGGACACTACTGCTTGATACATTACCATTTTGGTATTAATTCAAGCTGAACTTGGCAGGTTAGGCTTCAATAGATGGCATTGTCTATTCATGAAACAGGATATGCCAGTAGAAAACCTGAGAACACTAAGCCTTCTGAACTATTTTCTTTCTTCAGATTTGACTACTTAGCATCAAAAAGAACATCAATTACGGTGGGATAGTTGGCTGGTTGTAGTTGTACTAGTACTATATACAAATAATATGTAGTTTCTATGTGATGCTATTTTAGCAGCCCTCCAATGTGAACTCTGTTTCCTCACAGCTTTTCCTCATTGTGCTGCGGTCACTACAGCTGTTCTGTCGCCTGGTACTTTCTCTTCAGCCTCTACCACTGAAGCAGCCTCCAGTTAAGGTATGTCCGGAGCTAAGTCAAGAGAAATAACAACTGGTTTTTAAAAGGTTTCATTTCCAGCTGTTTCTATGTGATGGTAGCAGCTTACGGCTTACTTTTCACAAACAAACACATTCCGTTCTGTTTGTTGATTTATTTTGAAACACTGAAACTCAAAATCAATAATTGTAAGGTGACATTGTTTGGGAAATATTTGGTATGAAAATGATCTGTGGCTCGCATAAGTATTCAATCCCCACACATAATATTTAGTAGAACCACCTTTTGCTGTAATAACAGCTTTAAGGCTTTGCACCTCACAGAGTGATTTTGAGTTTTGGCTCTATATAGGTCTCATCTGACCACAAAACCTTTGCTTTCTGGCAAACTCCAGACATGCTTTCAGGTGGTATGTTTTGAGTAACGGCTTTCTTGCCACCCTCGCATACAGGCCAGTGTTATGCAGAGCTCTTGATATGGTTGACTGGTGTATCATTACTCCACTCTCAGCCATTGAAGTCTTTAGCTCATTCAAAGTGATTTTTGGGACTTCTCTCGTAAGTCTCCTTCTTGTTTGAGCACTGAGTTTTGAGGGACGGCCTGTTCTTGGCTTGTTGTCTTTTACTGCAATACCACACTGCAAATCTCCAGCTGTTGGCCAATGTCAAAAACTCGCCCAGAATAAAGGTGTACCGAAATAAGAGTACCTACGAGTAGTTTAATGTAACATGGGTATGTTAAAATTATAAATGGGATTAAGGGTTACATACATTACCCAGCATCCACACTCCTACACTGGTAACACATTTCAGGATGTTGTGCTTATTTATGCAGTTTTTGTAAGGCAGCTTTGGGAAGCAGGGGGAAGACAGGGGAGTTAAGGCATCTATGGGATCCTCTGTCACTGACCCAGCATAATGTTCCAGGGTAAGGGCAAAACCGCTTGCGATACCCCCCAGAAGAGCCCCACAGAGCCCAAGGTCTCCCCAGGAGCAAAGAGGCCAGCTGAGCCCAGGGCTGGTGGGGCAGGGAGAGGGGGGAAGCGACAACGGAACAAGGAGCCAGAGTTGGAGACTTCAGCCCCACAGCAACCCAAGAACTCTCAGCGGCGGAGGGTGGCCTCCAAGGTGTGCTACAGAGAGGAAAGCAGCGACGGGGAGGGGAACAGCGAGGGGGAGGAGTTCCATGTCACCAGCGACGAAGACAGTGAGGACATGGATGGATGTGCCATTAGGCAGTTGGCCAAGAAGCAGAGTGGCAAGGGCAGGGTTTCCCGGAACCGAGGTGGCAGGAAACAAGGAGACTGTGAGAGAGAGGTTAAGGGCTGGAGAAGACAGGGTGAGGGAGTGGACGAGTGGCTAGAGGTGTATCTGGAGAAAGCAGGGCGATGGGTGTGTCTGGATGTCCATCAAGAAAGTGTAGGACAGCCCCTACTCTGCTCTAAACAAGCCACTCAGCCCCTATGCTATGTGCTGGCCGTGGATGGAGACGGGTGCCTGAAGGACCTGGGCTGCAGGTACGACCCTACCTGGCTGACGTCAACCAGGAAGCGCCGTGTAGAGGAGGAGTGGTGGGAGGAGACTCTTCGTGCCTTCCGTAACCCCAACTCTGAGAGAGAACTACAGGAGGACCAGGAGGTGAGAGACATTTGTGCACTCCTTTGTCCTCACACACCCATACGTCTAATAATGTAAAATTTGTCATTTAAATTGTATTTTGTATTTAACATGCTTTTATTCTCTAAATCTCTGTAATTCACCTTGGAAAAAAAGGGAATCCGCTTAAGTGAATTGATCAGACAGATTCCCACACATGCTTCACTTCCTGTGTCAAGTACTGATCAACTGTTTTATGTTTTACTAGATGGTAATCATCTTAATACATAAATGCATATTCACCTCAAAACGTTAACGCAAGTGCTCCCATATCTCTGAAGTATACCTACATTGTTAAGGCATGCACAAAAACTTATTCTCATGCATGCTGCTCTGTTTTCCAGCTCCAGGCAAAGTTACTGGATAAGCCGTTACCAACTGCAATCTCAGAGTACAAAAACCACCCCCTGTATGCCCTGAAGCGACACCTGCTAAAGTACGAGGCTCTTTATCCCCCTACAGCTACTGTGCTTGGATACTGTAGAGGAGAGGCCGTCTACTCCAGGTAACCAAAATTCTCACTGGTGTGTCTGGGCGTTAGTATTTGTATAGCTCTATGGGGTCTTTGTTGTTAAGTACGTCGGTATAGTCTTTAAAATAATTATAGGAAAATGTGGTGAGCAAAATGTGAGTATACTCTCTGGGGATTATTAATGTCTTTTTGTAGACTATATAGATCGTTTTGTCTTCTGATGTGTGAGTCAGGACCATGTTTTCTCCACAGGGACTGTATTCACACTCTGCATTCAAGAGACACCTGGCTTAAGGAAGCACGGACGGTCAGATTGGGGGAGGAGCCATACAAGGTGCTTATCACATATCGCATGTCATCGTAGTTCATAACATTTTCTGCTCAGTAAAGTCAGCTCAAGTTTTCACTTTGAATTTGGTCAGATATTTTTGAGGGTTGTAGCAGTATATAGAGACAGTGTATAGTATATTTCCCTGAGAGAGAAAAAAAAAGACTAAAAGATGTGGTGCTTCTTTCATTAGTTTGGTGTGCAAGGTAATCAAACATGCAATTATCAGGTGTGAAAACTGCATTCCACTTGTACCAACGGTCACGCATGCCGATGGTAGCATCATGGTTTGGGAATGCTTTGCGGCATCAGGACCTGAACGCCGTGCAATCATGGAAGGAACAAAGCATAGATTATGCTTTGTATCTGAGAATTCTACCTGAGAATGTTAGGACATTCGTCCATGAGCTGTAGTTCATTCATCAAAACAATGGTCCAAAACCCAAGTCTACATCAGAATGGTTGAACAACCTTAGTATCAACTCAAGGAGACAGCAACATCTTAACAATGCTATTCAAAACAAAGGACTAAATCTTTAGTGTGACAAGTGTACACTGATATGAGTACTTTGGTTCAGTAAATGAAGAGGAAGTCTATGTTGAAAAGTTAGTTTTATAGTCTTCATCTAAATCTTACGGTCACATTTGCTCGTGAGCACTGTTTAGGAGGGTACGGGTGGTTTATATTAAATATGACTTATAATCTCTAGTATGGCAGTTTCCAGAACTTGATCTCTGGTATAGTGTTTTTTTTAATCGAGAGAATTAAGATCTTTCGAAGACCTTCAACTGAAAAGTTAATATTTAAGAACTTTTCAAGGCCCTGAAAAAATAATTTAAGACTTTGAAGACTTTAAGTGTGTTTCAATGTGAAAGCTGTCTTACATTACTGGACAATTTCAGAACAGACCAAAGTCAGGGTTTCCCTGATACAGTCTGAAGAGGTGGCTATGATTTCAAAAGTGGTGAATGACTGCTGTTCTGACATGTAGGCAGCTTAACCTGCTGCTCATTCACTTCTATTTACCTCTCAGATGGTGAAAGGTTTTTCCAATCGCTCTCGGAAGGCAAGGTTAGCTTCAGAGAATCGGGACATAGACGACCTTCCACTGTTTGGGCAATGGCAAACAGAGGAGTACCAGCCGCCAGTAGCTGTGGATGGCAAGGTAGTGTACCACGTGAAACACTTTGACACCTGTATGTGTGTTGTGAATGTGATGACACATTGTGTGTGTGTTTATGTGTCCGGCTTACAGGTGCCTCGCAATGACTACGGGAATGTGTACCTGTTTCGGCCATGCATGCTTCCCATCGGCTGTGTTCATTTGCGGCTGCCCAACCTGCACAGAGTTGCCCGCAAGCTGGATATTGATTGTGCCTCTGCCGTCACAGGGTTTGACTTCCATTGTGGCTTCTCACACCCAGTGTAAGTGCAGCATTTATACCCACACAGAGCCACAACGCGCCCACGTGTTATTTAACTGGTGTTCTGTGTATTGTATGACAGTACATCTCTGCGTTTGTGTTTTAGCTGTCTCTGTGTTAGTTATGGTTGCTTTGTGCTTATGTGTGCTAATTCCCACTGTGCTCTACAGCAATGATGGCTACATTGTTTGTGAGGAGCATCAGGAAGTGCTGCGGGCAGCTTGGGAGAATGAGCAAGAGCTTCTAGAGCAGAAGGAGAAAGAGGTAATAGCGTAAAAACTGCAAGAGTGTATAGTTTTGAATTTGTGGAAGTGTGCACATTGTTACTGCCCTGTGTCACACACTTTTCTGGGCGTACTGCAGAAGCGGGAGAAACGGGTCATGGCCAATTGGACGCTGCTCGTGAAGGGGCTGCTGATCAGAGAACGGCTGCGGCGACGCTACGGAACGAAGGAGTTGGAGCCAACAGTGGGGGAGGAGGGACTATCCTCGGGGGAGGAGGATGACAAAGGGGCCTGCACTGCTGCTGTGACCTTGGCCAGTTCATGGCCTCAAAACCGACAGGAGGACCAAGTAGGGGATACAACCAAGCGAGAGAAAAGGGGACGGCAGAAAAACCTTTTCCCCTTTGAGAAAGTCTGAAATATACACATAGCCATCTGCTAGTACAAAAACTCACATATTTAACTGACAAAAAATACACTAGGCTAATGATGTCTCCTTCACATACATACTCTCCCTAGTATAGGTATCTATAAAGCACATAATGTGTTCTGTCTCACACATGCCTAAATAATAATGCTGTCATATTCAGATTTCCATTTGTTTGATGATGGTGATAGTTGTGGGTTTGAATGTGCTTTCCAGAAACCGTTTTTTGTTTTGTACACAATGTTGGAGAAGGATGTGCTTTTGTACTTTTGTATCTGCTTGAAATATTTTTGTAAAAGATTTATTTAAAAAAAGTGTTTTTGTCTTTATTGAAAGCCAAGTTGCCATGACGGCAAGTCACCATATCATAAATATGGAACTGAAAGGTATTTTAATTAAAGTACAGATATTTGTATGTTTGCATTACTGCTGATCAATGAATTATGAATATATACTTTTCAACCAAGTTGTATAAACTTCACATTATTACAGAAGTTCCTGTTGGTAATTGGAGATATGCCTTTTCGTTTCATTAGGGATGGACAGGAAGGAAGTGTGAACTGTTTCAACCCCTTATAGAAACTTCCTGTAGTAAAAATAATAGTAATACATTTTAAAATCACAACAATAATGATTCTAGCTGAATATTCTTGGAGCCTTAAAAAAACCCCCATTTCATTACACATTTTGGAACATAAGTACAGACTATAACTATCAGTATGCAAAGGAAAATGGACAGAGTAAGTATCCAGTGTATTTCTATGCTCAAAAACTCACCGTTATTCTAATTTCTTTCCTCGCAATTTAAATAGGTGCTGGAAGAAAAAGCAAATACTGGAAGAACATATACTCAGATTTTAAGCATTTCATGTCCACATATTTTACGTTCAAAGTAAAATTATATGCAATTCCCTTTGTTTTTTAGGTATGTCTGCTACTCTTGTACAAAGTACTTTCCTGTATCTGCTAGGTTGAAATGTAGAAGAAAGTCGACGTATTTATAATTAAAATCCACGTCAAAAATTGTTCCATTGATAAACTTGTAATTTGGCCATCTTTTGTTGTAAAAACTTTTAATTCCTTAGTAAGGGCTTGGTAGAATATATGTAAAAAAAATAGCAGAAATGAATGGGGGACATAGTGTGTCCATAAGACAGCTTTCTTATATGGACGAATGCAGATGAGAAAGGTTTGGTGATTTTAGTCACGAGGTCTGTGCAATTTAAGTTGAATTTTTAAACGTTTCATAAAGTAGCATAATGGGGTTAAAATCTGACTAAAGCAGAAAAAGAAAACAACTGCCCGAACCGTAATTAAACGCTAGACTAATTCATAAAAATGTGTAAAATACTATAGTTACATACGGTGAATGTTATTTATATTCTCTACAGCTGATCCAGAGTACAGCGCTCTTTACATCTCAATTAATGCTAAACGGAATCGTTCTAATTTTCTAGTAGAATGCCATAGGTTAACTCCTCCCAAAAACTGAAATCAACATCATTGAGAGGCGGAAGTGACGCGACGAACAAATCTCCCTGTAGTTCCTGTTTTACTGTTGGCTGCGATTCGGCAAGCCGAATCGAATTTATTTTGGGTCTGTACATTGGCCCTGAGCTTACATTGTGAAGTGTCGACTCTGCCCAGGGGTAAGTGTGGGGAAGCTGCTGGGTTGGAAAGGGAGACACCACCAAGAAGGCTTTTGTAGGTCGTTAGTATTCTCCCATGGCCTTGTTTACATGTGATTTCTTGCGTTGGAGTGAGAGGCTGTGGCTGGTCGGGGGCAGAGGTTAGGAATTAGTGGCCCTAGAAAGGAGGACGAGGCCAATTAAGTTTTCGCAAATGTTTACTGTTAACTTAGCAGTGTATATTAAGTTATCTCTGAGCATTTTGTTTACTACAGGAATTGGGTTTGAATACCATCATGCGTGGTTTGGGTTAGCTGATTAAGTACTTGTAAACATACCGAATGTCCGCGGTTGTATTGGTCGAATTCGTTCCTTCACCATCATCATAAAACCTTTTTTTCACCGAGGTTAGCTGTGCTCATTAACTTAACGAGGGGTAGCTTTCATTGCAAGTCAACCTGAGCAAGTTCCTATTTATAGTAGCTTGTCAGAATATTGAATGTTGATAGCACCTCTAAGCAATGCCAGCCAGGGCAATATCTCAGTTGGGCACATTTATACCTCTTTCCTGGCAGTTTGCCCATGGTCTCCTAATCAGCACGCCTGTTCATTAATATAATGTTATCCAGCAAGTAATATGTGACCGTTCTACCACAGGGTTCCATGCTCAGCTTTGTTATTCTGCTGTAAGTCTCAGCGCTGCTGTTTTATTGGTTTAACATAGGCAAGTTATGTATTTGTAAATATCTTTGTTTTCCTCTGAGCCAAGTCCGATATAGGTTTATCGACAGTATGTGGCTAGCACTACATAGCCAACGTGATCAAAAAAATAAAAATAAACGTTAAATCAAAGCGTTGAGATTACATTTAAATCGTAATCGGTTAATTATCTACAGTTCGTACATAAAGCGAATATCAAATAAACTATATAATAGGTCGTTTGCGATAGTATGGATGTACGAAGCAAGTTCCATTTATGATGAAGTCTGATTGGCCAGGTGGAAAAGAGAACTGCCCTCTAAATTCAACATTTATAGCGAGCTCGAAATACGATTGCCACGTGTGTGGCTTTTATGCTGGCTAATTTAGCAGATACAACTGCTGGATTTCGAACAGGGGATGTATGTTTTTTGGCTTAAAGTAGATAAACACCACAAACATTAGAACTTTAAATCGGCTTTGAAAATTAAACGTGTACGCCTGTGCTAGCCGAATCTAACATTGAATAAGAAAGCTAGACTTTGACATTGTTTTATTTATGAAAATGCATAGCTCTAACAACTTCTCTTATTTGCCCCTTCTCTTTTCACCTAATAATCTCCACTGTTTCTCCACCTCCTAATCTCCTCCCTTGTGATCCCCTCAACATTCATCCCACCAGGTCTTTGTCTCCGTGGTCACTTCATTTCTAGAGTACCTAATGAGTGACGGGGAGTGTGACTTCTTCTGCTTCTTCCGCTGCTGTTAGGCATTGAAGCAGCAGGGAGCTGTGGTGGTCTACTGAGTGTTGAGGGTGTTAGCAAGGGCCCCGTGGAATGTCTGTTGACATGAACAGCCAGGCCTCAGATGGCAACGAGGATGACTTTGGTCCTAATTCAGGGGAGGAGGATGAAGGGGGAGAGGAGGAGGAGGAGGAGGAGGAGGAGGAGGAGGACCAGGGTGACATTGCAGATTACTACGAGGGCGTTGCGGGCGATGTGGAAGTGCCAGAAGCTGATACCTTCGATCCAGAAGAGTACCAGTTCACCTGCCTTACTTACAAGGAGAGCCAGAAAGTCCTGGCTGAGGATGTCAACAGGGTTGCAGGCACCCTGAAGGTGTGAGAGGGGGAATGATGCAGAGATTTACAGAGCGGCATGACAGTCTTATGACAGGGAGGATTGCTGTAAATTATGGGTGCTAGTTAATTTCTTGGCAGTGGATGTTAAATGAAGAACTATAATTTTTTTTGTTTAGGCTTTCAGTGAAACACTGAGAGCACATTGTGAATGTATTAGGTGGTCATTATATTCTTTTAAATGAACACTTAAGTAGATGTAACCAACAACATACTTCTCTCTCTACCCTTACCCCGTTCTAGGTTTCCCTTGCTGTTGCTAAACTGGTCCTTGTTCATTTTCACTGGCAGGTGTCCGCAATACTCGACAGGTAATGTTTTCTCTCTCACCCGTTCATATGCCCACACAGAGCAGGTGGACTGAGGGAGAACAGGTGGGTAACTTTTCTAACCCGTTTCTATGGATTTGGTCGCAGGTACAAGTCCAGTTCTTCTCAACTGCTCAGTGAAGCCCTGGTACAGCCCAGTACCTGTCGCTCTTTGACGGTGAATTACTTTTCTTTTCTTCTGAATGGAATTGTTTCAATTTATGTGTATGTCTTTCAAAGCCACAGCAGTTTTTGATCTAAACTGCATCTAAACCAGACCTAAAGTCTAACCGATATAATTACCTTATTGACATGCAACTAATGTTCGGGGTATTAAGCTTGCTGTTATAATTTTCTTCTAATTTATGTTTCTTTATATTTTGACAAAGTAATGCCTCGTTAATACTAGTGCGCCCATACCCCGAGGGCTCCGGACCCTTGCGATACAGGTGTGCTTACACAAGCAAGTGCCCAAGAGCCAAACTCTGGAAAAACACCCAGTAGGGTCTGGCTCCGTGCTGAAGGGGACCATGGGTGGGGTTTGATTTCATCATTAGCCATTTGAAGATGCATTGTTGCAAGATGGAATGTCCCAATGATATTGGCAGATGGAAAATGCAAGCCTGGGATATACAGACACTGGTAACTCCCTGTGGTGTGATAACGATGCCCAGGGAGAACTTGCATCGAACGTGCACAACATAAAAAATATTTATACCCAGCTTTCGTTAGACATGAAGGAGTTGGCAGATAAAAGTAGTCTTGGTCTCTGCAGTGTGTGTGTAAGGCATGCATTTCTCTTCAGGCACACACTCAGTCCCTCCAGTGTGGAGTGTGTCTGCAGCTGGTCCGAAGAGATGCCCTGCTCGCCTTGCCATGCCAGCATAACTTCTGCAAGACATGCTGGGAGCAACACTGTATTGTGCTTGTCAAGGATGGTTTGGGAGTGGGTGAGTTGGGAGGCTGTACTTGCCTCTGAATGGTTGGCTGTACTTGTGCAGATGTCCGGATCAAAACTGTGTGTACCTGTTTAGGCATCTCGTGTATGGCCCAGGACTGTTCCCTCCAAATGCCTGAGGACTTGGTGCTCCTACTGCTGTCTGGGGAGGATCTGAAGGACAAATACAGGCGCTACCTCTTCAGGGACTATGTAGAGGTTTGTCTCTGAGTTTTCTGATGTTGTACTCTAATATCCCTGGTTTACAATATTTCTGTGAGTTTGTAAAATGCCTCCTTTCTGCTTAATAAACATTTAAATATTATACCACAATAAGAGTGGTGCAGACCATGCTGCATGCTGAGCTTGGCAGTGGCACACATTCACTTATTTAGTGTGTGTTCATTCAGAGTGAAACCAAAAAAGGTGCACTCTAAATCTAATGGCTAAGTAGTAGTTAACGTTAGCTACCCAAGGCAGTGGTTGTTATGGTTGTTATGTACTGTGTGCTAGAAAGTTACTACCTACTCTGAGGTAGTGTCACGCTTCCGCATACCAATAAGTTTGCCCACAACTTTATCTAGTTGGCGACTTGCTGTTCCTAGCAGTAGTTTTACTAAAGAATTCTTCTGGCACAACCAGAGTGCTCATATCTTTTTCACTTTGTCTCCCTTTTCACCAGAGTCACTTCCGGCTGCAGTTGTGTCCTGGTGCAGATTGCCCAATAGTTATCCAAGTGCAGGAGCCACGTGCACGGAGAGTGCAATGCAGCTGCTGCAATGAGGTCTTCTGGTGAGGACCATGAGTGTGGCGTGCTAATATACATGTTAGTTAAAGGAGGCGAACACACCCATGTACATAGGCATACTCCGACATACACACACACACACATGCACACTGGCCAATTCATGAGTATTATCGACCTGCTGCCAAAATTTCTTTACGCCAAAAAACCTACAACAGTCTGCAAAATGGCCGTAAGCTTGCTTTGCACTCTTATTTTTCTTTCTCCTATATAGTTTATCTCCTTATATTTTTATTTTCTTTTTCTCAGCTTCATTTGTCGACAGATGTACCACGCCCCTACTGACTGCGCTACGATACGGAAGTGGCTGATCAAATGTGCAGATGACTCGGAGACGGCCAATTACATCAGTGCACATACTAAAGATGTGAGAGAGTTTGGAGATGCGCCAACACGTACACTCACAGCATGTAATATTGTTGGTGTCTTCTAATTCATTGGCAGTAATGCAGCTGTTCTTCTGGTTTCAGTGTCCCAAGTGCAATATTTGCATTGAGAAGAATGGAGGCTGCAATCATATGGTGAGTGGACTGTATTTGAGTCCCCCTTACATTCCACTGCTCTGCTCAGATTAAAAGAAATGTTGATTTTTTTCCACCATGTAATTTGCGGTTTCATTGCTTGGTTTATTACAAAACTAAAGTGTTTTGCATTCCCATGGGTTTGACCAAATGGATTAAAACGTTTGCGCCTACATTTTCAGTGTAAGTATTTGCACACACTTTCCTGCATCTGATTGTTTCATATAACGTTGTACGTTTGTGTGCTACGATAAATAGTTTTTTGACACTTTTATAGTTGGTGGGCATATATTGGTATGTGAATACATGGTTCACATTGACATAACATTATCTGAGTGCACACATATAGGTTTTGATGCATGTTGTTAGGAGTAGTCGGAAAACGCCTCTCACTGTTACTTTATTTTTGTTCTGGTTATGTGCCGTTTTCTTTGAGTTGGCCCACGCTGCATCTGACATCCAACGCAGAGCGACGCGTCCCTGCTCTGCTTTCTAATCTGATATAAATGTTTCACCAGCATACACTATAAACCCCAGACTAGGTGGGGGATTATCAGGGCATAACGATATTTGAGGTTGTTTCCTATTTTGCTTGTAAAAAAACAAGTTACCCATCGTCATTCCTGTTGCCCATAGCTGTACTTTACAACTTGCGTTTAATTGGCGTGTAACAAGTCGCAGAGAAAATGAGCGTTATGGATTAGTAACACAAAGTGCCAGTAGCCTTGAAAGTTCAGTCTTTGAGAGGCCTGGTTTAAAGGGACCCTGATAAATCAGTCTGCTGCTCTCCATGTGACCCCTCTTTTTCTGTTTTCAGCAATGCTCCAAGTGCAAGCATGGTAAGCAGTCAGTTTTACTTTAGTTTTTTTAACCCTGTTCCATGTTGTGTATTTTAGCCTAGCCTGACATCAAAATTTGCCTGTGAGTTGCGTTAATCTGGAATCCAGGGGGTCTCTAACGTCTTCTGTATCTTAATCTGCAGATTTTTGCTGGATGTGTCTTGGGGACTGGAAGACCCATGGTAGCGAGTACTATGAGTGTAGCCGTTACAAGGAGAACCCCGACATTGTCAATCAAAGTCAGCAGGCCCAGGCGAGAGAGGCACTCAAGAAATACCTCTTCTACTTTGAGAGAGTGAGATTTGGAATCATCAAAAAAAAGTTGCTCGGTATGGTGGCTGTTTTTGTGTCTGTACATACATAGTATGGTCACTGTCTTTGTTTGTGTACAGTGGGAAAACCACAATAAGAGTCTGCAGTTGGAGGCGCAGACATACCAGCGGATCCAGGAAAAGATCCAGGAGAGAGTGATGAACAACCTGGGCACCTGGATTGACTGGCAATACATGCCGAATGCTGCAAAACTGCTGGCTAAGGTACTGCACACCCACAGGTGCTCACGTAGACGATAACGCTTACTCATTCGCGCATGCACTCTTTCTGACAAACGTATGTCCTGATACACTGACGACACAGCTGAGTTAACCCTCTTCCCATCCCCTCCAGTGTCGCTACACGCTGCAGTACACCTACCCCTATGCCTACTATATGGAGTCTGGGCCGCGAAAGAAATTGGTGAGATACGCATGTAGGGTGTTACTAAGGATACAGGTGTCCCTTTTGTATTTTTGTTTGGTTTTGCTTCAGACCATTGCCATGATTGCGACTTTTGGTCTTCTGCGAGAGAATTGATGGCTGCATGTATTTGTGTCCGTGCCCTTTAAAAAATGCAATATTTTAAATAATTGCAAAATAAAAAATGGATTACTTTTGCATACGTCACCAGTTATGTACCATTTTTATTTGTTTTAATCAAGTTTCCATCATGAGGAGATCATGAGAATTTATTATGGATGTTATGTATTGAATTGGGGGGTTAGTGTAGTGATTTTGCTAGACAGTGTAAAAAAAAAAAATTAGTTTGTGATTTGTAAGACTTGCATATGTATCCGTAATCCCATAGGATGAAAGCCACTCAGCTGTGTAAATCACATTTTGACTTTTTTTTGGGACTAATTTTATTTATTAGTTGACAATTGAAACACTATGGCAGACCACTTGCGTGATGATTCTCATGCAAACCCCCTTTCCCTTTATCTCCACAACACTGCTCCTTCAGTTTGAGTACCAGCAAGCACAGCTGGAGGCGGAAATCGAGAATCTGTCCTGGAAGGTGGAGAGAGCTGACGTCTACGATAGAGGAGTAGTTGAGGGGGAGCTGAGTGCCAATGATAGAGGGGTAAGAAAAGGGGGTTTTGTTGTGTGAAGAGTGGAAGTTGAGAAATCTAAGGAGTTCATTCATGTCTCTCTATAAGAGCTATTCTAAATAATAAATAATTTTATGGATTCAGCTGATCGTTCGCATTTCAAAAATAAAATCTGGTGCCTCTATCTTAGGACCTGGAGAATCAGATGCACATCGCAGAGCAGCGGAGGCGCACGCTACTTAAGGATTTCCACGACACTTGAGTCAGCATTGTCCCATTCAGCCTCCCACCCCCCCATTATTTTCTCTGTATCCTTCTGCACCCCTGTCTCCTTATGGATTGCGAGGCGTGGGTCTCGTTCTGGTTTCTCCGTGTTCTTTGCATTGGTTTTAATCCCGCTTCACTGAATTTACTCCCCTCAGACTGTCTGCTGACAATATAAACACCGCACTCTTGCACTACATTACTTGAGAAAAGACAAACTGAGATAGACACGGGCACATACATTTACATTCACGTTTAGGGGGAAGGAGGCGAGTCCAGACGCAGGAGTCGACGGCATTAAAGGCCACAAACGACACACGTTTTCTCTTCCCCCATCTCATCATCAGCAGCATCAGCCTTTGTCCTCTTCTGGTTTCTTTTACGTTGTTAAATATATTTTTTTTTTCTTGGTACATGGCTGTTAATAGAAATAGATCATGTAAAAGGGTGAAAAAGGAAAAAACTGTAATTTTCAAAGGTTGTACATTAATACAGAAATAGTTACTGAGTTTTTAAACAAGCTTCGGTCTCCTGTGTTGTTTAGTCTCCATATTTTCTTTTTCTCTCAACTCTAATAGTAAAGTTAAATTTGAATTGACATGGCAGATTAAAACGGGAAAAATATAGAGATGTTAAACAAATTATTAGAAATGATAATGGTCTCCATTTGTTTTTAGTACGTTAAACTTCACACCAACTCTTTACAATTTGCACGGGACAACCATACCTGGTATCTTAAGTTCTCTAGTTGATTAAACCAGATGATCCTGATCCTCTGTAACTTCATTACTCCCCTGCTTTCCCATGCAGAATGTGAGAATGTTTCTTTTCATATTAAGGATCAGAGGAAGCACATCATGCATGCAACTTCATTTCATTCAAAAGAAAAAAGAGCCGAACTTGTCACGACATCTGAAGTTAGCTACTGTTTTAATGTTAGCTCTTTATTTACTAATGAAAATGAACTTAATGGCCTTGCTGGTAGGTAGAATTGCAGTAGCCCTCTTCAGATTTCAACTTGAATCCTGGTTATATCCTGAATCCTTGTCATTTTACCCCCCGCAGGGTGGAGGTTTTTGCTAAAACATAAAAGGCCTCTCAAAGAAATTTATACATTTCCTGTTCCTGCCATCTGTATGTGAAAGTCACATTTTGCCCACATTGTATTACCCGTGCCCCTATGTTTTGGTGTTTACTACTTGCATGTATATTATAATTTTCAAATGCTAGAAGCAGGATTTGAAATGTATAGATTATGGGAGTGATACTTTTGTATTGCAGGTAGGTTTCAAGAGAGCAAGGTCGTATCCTGGACCTATTGCCATGCTGCACATACAGTCTTTATGTACTTATTCGTTACATTCTATACGTTTTTCCATCCCTGTACTTTTATGCAGTCCATGCTTAAGGTCAGCGCGTTTCCAAGTGCTGCAAGTTCTCTCAAGGACTTTTTTCCTTTTTCCCTGCATTATAAAAGTTTTCCCTCGCTAAGAAAAATTTAATTTCCCCCTTCTATGCCGATTCTCTGGCTGATAGGCGAAACCTTTGATCGTTTCCGGCCAATGGAGCAACCCGGCCTGAATGCTTCGTTGTCGTCCTTATATAGTCACCGCAGTGTACAAGGGATATTCTTACACCGAGCTCGTGCTTCCCACCGGAATGTTCTGCGACACAGTCTCAGTTTAGGAGGAGGGCTGTATTCTACATAGAAACCCGTGATATTGGCAGGGGCTAAGCGCGTCCCCTCGTGGCCTTACGCTTCAAATTTAACCGGTTTACCAAGGAAATGACGGGGGGAGGGTCTTTCCGAAACACGTTGTCGCAGTGTCGTGAGCGGCAAGGAAAGGAGGCAGGAAAAGCCTAAGGGAACTGCAAACCTGGCCTCCTGGTTAGACTTCGCTAAACGTGCTGTGTGGCTTTCGAATAGGAACAAATAAAACATTTCGCTGATGAGCGTGGACTCAAGTGTGACAAGGAAAAGTGCTTTATCTACAATTTCAGGTCAATTATTCGCCGGGGTCTTCGCTATCGGACTGCAGTGAACGGGAAAGTTACTGGTTTGTGGTATTAGTCTTTGCTAGCGTAAAGGAACCAAAAGGTTATTCGTAACATATTGTGAACGATGGCGGACTACCTGATCAGTGGGCAAACGGGATACGTTCCAGAGGATGGACTGACGGGACAACAACTGTTCAACTGCGGAGATGGCCTCACTTACAAGTACAGTTTAGACCCCCGGTCACCGCGGTCATGTCACGGTCGGCTTTCTGTTTCCAAATTCACTAGGCTTTAAGGCCAGTACATCTTATTGAATCTAGCGAACTTATTGAATCTAGTTTGTTTTAGTCACTGATTTTCTGCATGGTAATATAGACATTGGCATACATTTCCACCGGTTTTGTATCTAGCTGTCTACCACAGTTGTTAGTCGCTTGGTCATCTCTATTGGCCCAGTGGCAGTGCTGGGACGATATGTTCGGTCTGTCACGTTTTTTTTGCTTTCGAAACTGATTTCCAGTGTATGTTAGAGTAAAGTAGTCAAAGTCCTTCACAAAGTAATTTAGCTGTATTTGTACGATTACCATGACCGATAAACGTCAGTTGAACCTATTTAATTAAACTACAATTAGGTATTATTAAACCTATATTTAATAAAATGACACACGTTATCACAATTCAAACATCTTAAGATGTTAGGATGTTATTCAAAGGTTTTTGCCGGAAAGCTTCCCTGACTAATTTAATAATTTTCTAACATTAACTTATGTAAGGTTTAGGAAGTCAGGTCAAGTAAACCTTTCCGAAGTACTTACATTTTACTATTTATATAAATTGTCTGTGCACGGAGAACTTAATTCTAATTTTTAAGTAGCTACTTATAGATGAAGCATGAGGCATTGCCTGGGGAGGAATGCTTTCTATAGAAGCATCCTGATCTGAGGTGACAGGCAGCATGACAGCATTACCACTGGGCACACGTGTGTAGATCATACATATACTGCAAATAGAGTGGTGAATGTGCTCCCGTTGGTCTCTTCTAGAGCAAAAACATGCACTCTGTAAATGTAATCAATATCTCAGCTGTGACTTCAGCACCTAACTGCATGCATGAGAATTGTGTTCACCTGTTCACTTCTCTCTCTGGCGCAGTGATTTCCTCATCCTGCCTGGGTACATTGACTTCACAGCAGACCAGGTGGTGAGTGTTTGTCCCCGAATATAAAACTAAATAATAGTTTTAAAAGACAGTATACAAATTCAGTGTACTCTGAAGATAAGGCTGCTCTTTATTAATACCTTTTAAACTTAATTTGACATCATTGTTGTAGACATTGTTGTAAAACCTGATCACCACCATATCCGATCACCAATCACACTATACTACAAACTATACAAGTAACTGTATACAGTAAAAAATATTATCTTTTGTTTCCTGCCATGATTTATTTGAAGCTCACAACCATGTCACCTGTCAGATGAACTTAATTCGTCTGGCTCTGCGTCCCTTTTTGTAACTCCATAACAATGTCTCATTGATAGTTGTTGTGGGGTAGGATGTGATCTTAGTTTGACTATCCAGTGATTAATGCTACCCAATGATTTATGCCACTCTAGGTGATGTTAATTGGCTTAGCTGATTCAAATGATCAAACTAAACCAACGAAAAATGTTGTATTGTAGTTCAATATTAATGTAATTGGGGATAACGGAACGGATAACGGAAGCATGTCTTGTAACTCCAGAGTCTATTTAATATTATTAGAAAATTGTGGCTCCGGCTACAGCTCTGATTCTGGTCTGGGTTCTTGCAGGACCTGACGTCCGCACTCACCAAACAGATCACCATGAAGACCCCTCTGGTGTCATCACCCATGGATACCGTCACAGAGTCAGGAATGGCCATTGCCATGGCGGTAAAGATTTGGCGGGGTCATGCTTGTGACAGTAGGGTTGGTTAGTGTGTTGACTGTATGGTTCAGCTAGCAGTACATAAGTAGTTCAATTGTATTTATTTGTTTTTCTATGTCCTCTCGCAGCTCACTGGAGGCATTGGGTTCATTCATCACAACTGTACTCCAGAGTTCCAAGCCAACGAAGTGCGCAAGGTCAAGGTAACATCTGCCTTTGTCTGTCAGTGTTACTGCTCCCAATTCTTTGATCCGTGTTAGTTTACTCATAGGTTACACCTCACTATACACCTCTACATAGTCCATCTTCTCACAGTAGTGTACTGTGTTGAAATTAGCATGTCAGAGAACCCCCTCCTCCACAAAAGCACACACACACACATGTATGCACGCACACACACAGATGCCCTCTTCCTCTTCTCCCCTCCTCCCACATGCTCAGCCCTTAATCTCTCCTCCATCTGGTTTCTTTCTAACCCCCAGCGGTACGAGCAGGGTTTCATCACGGACCCGGTGGTGATGAGCCCTAGCGAGCGTGTGCGGGACGTCTTTCAGGCCAAAGCCAGGCATGGCTTTTGTGGGATCCCCATCACTGACAATGGGCGCATGGGGGGGCGCCTCGTCGGTATCATCTCCTCCCGTGACATCGACTTTCTCAAAGAGGAGGAGCATGACCTGCTTCTCAGTGAGGTAAGAGGGGCTTTGTCTGCTGCCCGTTCCTGTTTAAGTGCAATAAAGTACAGTAACAGGTGGCACTGTAACAGGTACACTGTATTACTCATCACATTGTTACGTTTTCTCGACCCTTTCAGGTGATGACTAAGATTGAGGATCTAGTGGTGGCGCCAGCGGGAGTGACGCTGAAAGAGGCCAATGAGATTCTTCAGCGCAGCAAGAAAGGTGAGGGGGGTTAGCATGTAATGAGGGTTAGTGGATGATTGATACCGTGAAGAGGGTTGTTAGGGTTGATGGTAACCGTATTTTGCAAGTACTGTATGTTAATGTTTTATTGGTGAGCTGTTTTGTACTGATATCAGTTGTGCAGTTTTTGGCGCACAAGGGAATAATTGACGGTAGTGAAAGACTTCACTCTTACGTACCCCTACCCCTCACCACAGGTAAGCTGCCAATCGTGAATGAAGAGGGCTGCTTGGTGGCCATCATTGCTCGCACAGACCTAAAGAAGAACCGTGACTTTCCCCTCGCTTCCAAGGACTCGCGCAAACAGCTGCTGTGTGGCGCTGCTATTGGAACCCACACAGACGACCGCTACCGCCTGGACCTGCTGGTTCAGAGTGGGGTCGACGTAGTGGTACTGGTAAGAGGGTGTGTGGGAGTGGAAGTTTGCCTGTGGGAGAGTGAGTACGTGTCGACGGACAACTTCAGACCTCTCACTCTTTACAGGACTCCTCCCAAGGGAATTCAATCTTCCAAATCAACATGATAAAATACATCAAGGAGAAATACCCTCAGCTGCAGGTCATTGGGGGCAATGGTTAGTGTTTACCAATCCTGCAAACTCTCTATTGCTCTGCCCTGTATCTTTGCCAGAACTGGTCCTAACTGCTGCTATTACCCAGATGGCTTCATCGATCTCTCTCTCTTTGTCTTCCTGTCACAGTGGTGACGGCAGCTCAGGCAAAAAATCTCATTGATGCTGGAGTGGATGCTCTCCGCGTTGGCATGGGCAGTGGCTCCATCTGCATCACACAGGAGGGTAAGTCCAACTAGTCACGGGCTTCCCTGCTCTGTCTTCATCCAATCAGATGAAGCTGGGCCAGGTGGCATATTTCACCCTAAACCCAGAGGTCGCACTAGCCCCCAGAAGTCTGCGTTTTCTAAGTGCAGCCCATCAAAATGTCAGCGTTTTAACCAATGGTACCGATGATAAAGTAATATAGAGTTAGCAATGAAAACATCAATGTGGTTTATTGAGTTTAATAAACTATATATATATATATATATATATATATATATATAATGTGTATATATACACACACACACACACACACACACACACACACACACACACACACACACACACACACACACACACAC
>JAOVYW010000084.1:1038202-1050387 GCA_025775045.1 Hiodon tergisus | reverse complement strand
AACCCCATGGTATATAGAACCCAACCCCATGGTATATAGATCCCAACCCCATGGTATATAGAACCCAACCCCATGGTGGCATTAGTGACTCTACTTGGCACCTGGTTCTCGACATTAGCTGGGCGTGAACAACACCTTTTGTGCCACTGTTTGTGTAGCTAAAGGAAAATAAAATCGCTGTAGATACATTTTGAATCGATGAAGTGCTCCACCATGATGAAGAAAACGCCCTTGTTCAGGGTTTTTCGGGCACATAAAAAGAGGCTTTCTGGAAGAAAAAAAAGAAAAGGGCTTGTTTCTTTCCAGCCTTTGGATGATGAAAGATTTGCAGTTTCGCTCTAATTATTAAGGTATTTGTGCATGTTAATAATCTACACTGGCCAAGACCCAAGCTCTTGCATATCCTTGTGTAATCCTTGAAGATAATGATCTCAGTTTACTCCCTGGTGCAATACGTAGCCTTCCTTTCCATAGTCCTGGCAGTTCAGCAAAGAGATCAACATTAGCTATCCCTCACGCCGCCAGAACCTTCCGCCGGGCTGCGCCTGAACATGGAAGTGGCTTGTTTGATATTTCCCCAGAAGACCGCACGTGCTTTCAGAGGTTAACCCCAGTAAAGATGCTAAGACCCAGGCTAGCTTTTATTCAATTTCTCTGGAGAAGTGGCTCTGCCAGCTTTGATATAATCAAGATAAGAAAGGGGAAAGAAAGCCGATTTGCTTTCACGCGGGGGTCCACGTCCTGTTCCCCAGCTGACAGCTCTGACAACGGGCTGCTGAGTGACAGTAGGGCGACGCTAAGCGACAGGCAGACGAGGGCTCGGTGAGTGAGACGCGCGGATGCCCTCACTCTCTCTATCCCGAGGACTTCCACTTTCTGCTTCATTAGAAGTGTCTCTTGCTGTCAGCCGTCTGTCAGTCAGGGGGACGATTTTGCCAATCCCCTGTCCCGCTGCACGTCCTCAGACGCTGCATCCGCTGCGCTGTTGTGTGTGAGACGCCTGAGTCTAAACCATGCCTATCTTGCCTTGTGAGAAATGCAGTTCTACACAGGAAAAACCTTATCTACTTATGGCGAGGCAGTGTGTCTACGTTTGAACTTTTAATGCTAAACTGAGAAACTAGTAATTGACATGTGGGATATCTCCCTATTGTGAACCATAATAATGATAATAGCAGTCATCCGCCTTCCAGAGCCTCTCCACTCCATTCACTTACATTTAACTCCGCCTCAGAGTGTCAGTCCCAGACCAGACCACAACTGGCCCAACACACATGGAATCTTAAGGCAGGTACAACAGTGAAGACTCAAATTAGGCTCCCATTACAGATAAGGGTGAAAACATTCAATTTCACTGAGACTGAAAAAAGGAATGGTGTGGCCTATTCGCAACCAGCCGTTCCTCACGATGAAGGATTAGGATGTGTGACAACTTGTGAAGGCGGGCGAGATCTGATGGCCATTTTAGGAACTGTTTGCTACTGTCCAGTGTCACCCAAATAATAATTAAATTGCATATATATTTCTTCATGCTGAAATCGTTTTTTTGGGGTGTGTGTCCTGTGTTTTAGCTATGTACAACTTTTTGAGGATTTCGGCTGATTGTACACTCACCGAAAATTAAATCACTGTGATGGCCCTTTTTATGGTTATGGTAATAAAAATGTTGTAAAGAACAAAACAGTGTATAAAACAGTGTATAAAATTCCACTGAGTTGAATCAATGGTTCTCTGTGGATGGCTAAGGTGTCTGTGGAAAATTCGGTAAATGTATATTTATATATTAACTTGTATCCTTATTATGAGGGGGCCTGTGATTAATTTTTATTCTCATCAAAGGGGTCCCTGAACTCCCAAACCTCTGGTGCAGATGACACTGAAACATAGATTTTGAATGTCATTATTGACAGTTATATTAATAAATAAAATAAAAACTCAAAATTCTCAAAGACAATGTGGAACATATGTGCGAATATTAAATGTGGAACTATAAATCACGCGTTTTGAAAAAGCACACACGTCTGTATTGGTAAATACATCTAATTATGTCAATTAATAGCCAAGCACATGTAGATTTAAACCCCGATCTTTAATGGTCTGCACGTATTTAATGCTTTAAAAAGGTTTTTTTTTTTTTTTTTTTTTTTTTTAAAGTATGGCTATCTTGGGCATCTTCTGTGAATGCCTGCATTGTTATAAACTGCTCTTGTTGTATCTATCACAGGCATTTGCTTTTGAGCTTGCTAAAGGGAACTATGATGTACCCTCCTCAGGCATTAAATCTCTCTGGGACCCTAACGAGAGAGCAAATTACCCACTTCCTTTACTCATATTAACTACAGTATGTTTTTTTCCCCCTCTTCTGTTCAAATGGTATGCAAGGGAACTGGTTTGTAAAATTGCTTAAAGATTTTAAGATATTCAAGAACATTTAACCCTCTTCTCTTCTGCAAAACTGCAAAAGAAAACGCCATCTGTTTGCAGTTTCAGCCACTAAATAAGATTGTGAAATCTGCTCCACTGGGCTTAGTCTGCTATGATAGTAAAACCATAAACTGTTCAACTGTTACATAAGTGTTAAAGGGTACTTTGCAAAGTTAAGATTTGATTGAACACTCATGGTCATGGAATCCTTTAATTAAAGCAAAGCTTTATATTAAGCTAACAACTATTCCTGTAGTTTGAAGGTCTTTATTTTAACTTATATTTTTTTTACCAATCAGAAAGACATTTATGTTTTCTATTTCTCTCATGTCTCAGTAATCGGACAGTTTAGTGTTTAGCCATTAAGTAAACACTTTAAGCAACTAACGAAGCTTTAAAACACGTGAAATAACGTATTAAATGGGGGAAAAGGTGTTATAATAACCACCGCATTCGCGTCTTCAAATAAAAAGGCGAGTCTACAGAATCTCACGCTGCCTCTCCGCTCCGGCTGTTTCTCTGCGCATTAAATCTATACTTTTAATCGGGAACCTCGGATCAATGACAAACAGATAAACAGGCTGCAGGGAAAAGGAACGGCGAAATCGCTACGCGCCAACCCGCCGCCGCGGAGCCTCTGTGGCAGAAAAGGTGAGAAAAGGTGACCCAGAAAACAACCCGAGTGAGGCAGAGACAAAATTCATCAAAGATGTAAATCAATATCTGTAACGAGCGGCGAAAACTCTAGGCAATGTGTTTTCAATCTTCTGGGACTGTCAACTGAGCGTGACCGGCTCTGAGGAGAACTGCAGTCTTCAACATCTAAACAATATCAATATTGAAAGAGGTCGGCAAGTAATTCTCCATCCCAGAATGCCGAGGGTGAGGGGGGGCTGGATCTGACATTCGCAGACAATAAACGCGCCCCCCTCCCCGACATCCCTTATAGGTGAAAGTCGTTTTAGAAATTTTTAATGGACCAGTATAAATCTTTTAAATTATAAATCGATAAATAGTTAATACAATAATAGGAATCTTTATAAATATTTAAGCGAGTGGGTGTACAGAGAGGGGTGTGCCCTGTGGACGAGGAAGGTTGGAGGTGGTGTCAGACCAACACTGAACCGCCTCCCAGCGCCTCTCACTGTGTGATCTTCCTAGGAATTAACCGTGCTAACGTTTTCAAAGCAGCCTTCTCCTGGACCATCGCTCGCTCTGCAGTCACCCAACCCGAACACCCGTCCCGCGCCAAACGCGTTTAAAAAGGAGAATGGAATGGTAGAACAACAACTCATTAAAAAACTAAAAACAAACAAACAAACAAAAAACACTTAAATCTAACTTTGCAACGTTAATGTTTTAAGTATATAAAGCCGTAGACCTAAATGATTTAATGCGATTGAAAAGAAATGTCAGACTGTCTAATAGGCATCTCAAAAAGATCGAAATAATTTATTGGTAAAAGGAAATAATACAATTAAATGTATATTTTATTTTATTATTATTTTTTGTTTGTTTATTTCTGAGAGACCATGCACAAATCGCACCAGATTAAGTCAATTTACTGTGGTCCCAGTTCATAATCAATTAATTTTTTTCTGTCAAGTCTTCGGTAAAATTAATTTCAGGTTTTTAAAAATGTTTACGTTTGCTATGTTGCTCTGCGTGTGTGCGTGCCAGCACGTGCCTGTTCTTGTGTGACCGTTCTTTCTTTAAGTTGACTTGCGTTAATACAAGTAAAAAAAAAAGTGTGTTCACTGTTCCATGAATACTTAATCAGGCCAAACTTGTACATTGTATATAGTAAACAGCACAACAGAGGAGCTATATATAAACGGACAAAAGGGGGGGAAATATTGTATTTATTTTTAAAATGACAGATGCGAACGCAACAAGCACACACACAAGGAACAGTAGAATTTGCGGGCGGCGTGTTTCTCTGTCCCCTCTGTCTGTGTGATGTCTGCAATGCCATTTCCGTGGGGAATTAATTTAGCAGAACATTACTGTTGTGTGATCAGTGCGGAGAGTATCTCTTTCATCAGCCTCGCTGGGAATGACACTGAGTGTGACAGTTCAATTTGCAAATAACGGATGGCTGCTATCAGAGCGTGCTGAGTTGTTGATTTTTATTTTGCCTGCCAGAGGTGTTATGAGTTCACAAGGACCTCTAAATGGCAGTCACCTCATCTGCTACTTAGGGGATAAATCCCCGGTCGTTTATTTGTGCTTGTCAGGGCCATACTTATCAAGCCAAATTAGCCCTTATTTCCCTTTACCCCCATAAAAGAATTATTTATCTGTATCTCCCATTTGGCTGGGCGTATTGTTGCCGCCAAGGATTGATATCCTCTGTGAATGATTTTTTCTTCCCTTGTCGTTGCTGCTAGATCCGTCAGACCCTAACGATGTCTGAGCGTTGCCACTCGTTTCCTGCCGGCTGCTGTCGCCCCTCCTCTGCGTCTCGTTCGCAGGGACACTCTCTTCCTGCTGTCAGCCTGTTCATTACCCCCCTGTCCCCTCTTCTTGTAATGAAGCATGGCGCACAGGGAATTTAATTAGTAGGTAATTCAGTTAGGCGCCCCTTTCATGGTGGGAGATAACCGGGGACGTTGGTTGGGGGGGGTATTATGCTGGAAGACCGAACATCTACGAGCGTGAACAGAAAGGCCGTCTCGCGCTGACGACGTACGGCAAATCAATTATTAATTCCACGTGAACTCTTCCTTATTTTAAACAAACATTCCAGCGAAGCAGAGACATGAGGCTGTAACCGGAGCCTGCGGTCCTACAGGTGGGGTTTCTTTCCACTTAACTCCAAATCTTAACTCCAACGTCGGGACATTTTCATATCCGTCCCGTTTGGCTCTTTTTTTGCGAGGCTTTGAATGCTTCAGTGTGCTGATTGGTCTGAGCCCCGTTGTAATCTAGCGCCCAGAAGTAGCCCCATTGTGAGCGTTTTTATTATGTGTGAGAGCCATCGTACCTGAAGGATCTCCCTCGGGCTCTCTTGAGTTTCACTCACTTTTACGGCTCCTCTGACCTCCAGCGTTGGCTCCTTGTCATCTTACTTACTCTTTATCTCATTTTGGTCATTTTATATCCTGCCAAGTAAGAAAATCCGAAATAAAAGAAGTGAGTTGTGTTTCAAAGGGCTGTGTGCCCAAGTCTTCTAAGCCTATTGAGTTACGTTTAAAGGTTTGGATTTCTTGACCGGACATGTGCCGAAAGAAGCGCCCGGCCGCACGGGATTGGCCAAGGAAGCGTATGCTGTTCCACTAATTGTCTGGCTAATTTCTTTCATGTTCTCTCATGTCTGACCGTATTCGACTGGACGATGGGTGCGTGCAAATGCTCTCCTAACAGGCTTTATAGCATTTTAATTCTCTATTGGTTTTCTGTGTTTTTATTAGAACCACCAGGCTTCTGTATCAACAAAGCTATCTGTATAAGAGTGGAGACAATTGGCCTGAGGAACTCTGTTAAAAATGCGGTGGGGGGGGTATGGTACATATTTACATTTCTTGTGATTCTGGTACATCGGTCCGCCACATTAAGGCTTATTAGTGAAAGCCTCAGCTTGTGTCAACCGGAAAGTGAAAGTGCCAACTTACAGAAAGTGCCGTTAACTGTGACACCTGTGCGTGGCGTCCCTGCTGGGCTGTCAATCACCAAGCAGGTCTGTGTGTCTCTTGTTCATTATTTCTGTTCATGATTTGCTATCCAAATCATGCTGCATGTTGACCAATGTTGCTTCAATGTTGCACCAATGCTGGCCAATGTTGCACCAATGTTGGCCAATGTTGCACCAATGTTGGCCAATGTTGCACCAATGTTGGCCAATGTTGCACCAACGTTGGCCAATGTTGCACCAATGTTGCACCAATGCTGGCCAATGTTGCACCAATGCTGGCCAATGTTGGACCAATGTTGGCCAATGTTGCACCAATGTTGGCCAATGTTGCACCAATGTTGCACCAATGCTGGCCAATGTTGCACCAATGTTGGCCAATGTTGCACCAATGTTGGCCAATGTTGCACCAATGTTGGCCAATGTTGCACCAACGTTGGCCAATGTTGCACCAATGTTGCACCAATGTTGGCCAATGCTGCATCACAAGGAGAAACCCCAGGTGTGCTTTACCTGAAATTACACACACTATCTAAATAAATAAAGCTAAACACCACAGCCCGTACTGTTAAACCACCTTTGGCCAGTTTACAGGAGGCTGGTGTAGGAAGTCCTCAAATACATAGTGTTGATTGGCCAAATAATGTGCTGTGTGCTGAAGTCACTGGCTGGGGTCAAGTTGTTCCCTAGTATGTATCCCATACGTAGTCCCAGATTCTTCTGCAGCAGCATGTAAGTTCCAGGTTGCCAAACCGGCTGGGCTGTGCAGGACAGACCTTTTGATTAGGTTTACCGAGGTTTACCGTACGTACTTACGGTGAAAGTACCAATAAGCGAGGTCCCTTCAGTATCACTAATACGAGAAATTCATCAAAAACAAGACTTAATTAAATAGGCATGAACAGAGTGCGAAACACGTGGCCACAAGCTGAATCCAACCTTTCTTAAAGTAACATTATACCTTCCATGTACTGCTTGGAGAAAATACAGAATGTAACTGATGTAGTCTATACCAACAACATGTAGAAGTGTAAGAGTGATCGTGATATAAGTCTATCTTTGCATAGTTTGAGAGCTTTCCTGAGTATAGTTTGTCTGTAAGAGGGCTAAGTGTTTTTTTTTTTTTTTTTTTACCATAATATTACTCAAATTCAGTTAGACTGCAAATTGCCCACAGGCGTTTTTCAGAGCCATTATGAGAAGGGTCAGGAGGTATCAAATTTGAATGAAGTGAGCCAGTGTAGTACGTGTGGACGTAATGGAAGACAGAAGCCTTCTGTGCAAAGTCTTTTCCGTTATTTAGGCTTCTGAGCGTAAAACCCGCCGCGCTCAGCGCTGTTGTTCTGCAAATTGCAGACAAAGCACTTTATTAATAGAGGGAAGAAATTGTGAATTTTCAGCACATTTTAGCCAAACATTTTCCAGCCTCGAACCCGTTAAGTCGTGCTGGCAGACATCTTGATGGACAAACATTTAAATGTTTAAGCAGAGGGGAAGTGTTTCGTACACAATGCAGTAGTTAATGTTTAAACAGAAAGTACAAAAGACAACGAAAATGTGTTTTTATTAAAGGAAAATAACTCTAAATAATTGATTAGAAGTGCATGTTTTACAGCACCTTACATATGTGTGAATATTAAAACATGCCAATATGTGGAATATAATTTTGCCTTTGACGACAGAAAACAAATCTGAACTGATGCATGTGTGAGGTATGTTAAAGGTAAAACAACCAAACATAACACAGCAGAACAGTGTGGTTTTATAGGTTTTTTATGGGAAAGTAGTTCTATACATGACTTTGTGAACAAAACACATAGTTGCTCTCTGAAAAAAAATTTTTTTAAGAACCATTATATTTATTTTGAAAAGCTACTTTGCAACTAATTTAATTGAAAAACATTTTAAAGAAAACTTTAAAAGCTTTAAATCTGTTTTAGGAAGAAAAAAATATGTGAATAGTCAAATGGTAACCATTGTCTGATTAAGACATTAAACATCGCGCTGACATTTGTTTATCAGCTGAAAAGTGTGTTGTCTTATCCTGATTGGGCATGTCCACTTCTTTACCAGGAATACTGTTGCGGGCTTTCTCGCGAACTATAATTCTCCGTAATTAAGCCCACAGAACACAAACAAAGAAACCGAAGCTTGGTTCTGGTGGATTGACAGCTTCGTTTGGGAAACTGGTAATACGCCCAGTTCTATTGAAGACGAGGGCAAAAACAAGCATTATGTAGAAAACATAAATTATTTATTTATTTTTAAAGCTTTCTATTTAAGAAATTAAATATTTAAATGAAACGAAGGGGTTGTTCCAAATATTTCCCTCAGAAAGCAGGGTTTTAAATTTTATTTAAGTGAAACCGAACGGATACACTCTCTCAATGTAACGACTGGAAGCTCCTGTCTCGGGTTTGTGCTGTCGGAAACAGAGTGCACGCTAGGGGGAGCCAGACCATTAGAATGAACACGCAGGATGGCGCCGACTCAGAGGTGAAACAGCAGATAGCCCTCGGCCACTTCACGCTTGTTTGCAAGTGGCGTGTTAGTTACGGTGGAGATGGGAAGCCAGTGTAGTTAACATATTCCAGCAATAAGTAGTATTTAGGATTAGAAATAAACCTAATTTTATTTTATGCATTTTATTTGTTAGTGTTCCGCTGTATCTCATACGTAATTTTGGATGAATGAGTGTTCGGTTTTAAATGTCTCATCTGTAGTAGTTGTGTAGCTGACAAACACATGGTTACCTGATATTTATTTTTTAATGGACCATTTAGTTAGTTTTTTTTTATATACTCTGAAAACGCAACAAATAAACTAATTAATTTAGGTTCAAATGTCACTAAGACATAATAAATACAGATTCATGTCTGAGCCAGAACAAACAAACAAAAAATAAAACAGTTACGGTAGAAAAATCAGCACGGGATTCCGTTTTCAATGCAGTAGCCTAATATCGCACGTGTCTCGCCTACTCCATTTGCTTACAGCCTTGCTCACATCTGACCTGGCGTCAGCGTTATGAAAGCATTTACACCTATAGGAAACGGCATTGCGGCGAGTGAGAGGGACTGCACGCAGATCAGCAGGTGTTCGTGGGCTTCGGTGTTCCTCGGAGTCCAAGAAACCCTTGATGTTGATGTTGGCTGTATGGGGTGACCGGCTCGTAAACATCAGCGCGATTACACCGCGCGCATTTGCGTGTCTGCGAAACGTGAAGTAGAGTATGGTTGTATTGCAGATAAGCAGACGATGAAGGCGCGAAAGGGGAACAACCCATAATCACTGAAATTATTCTTATTTGGGGAATTTAAAGATAAATATCATGTGTGAATATATATGTAAACGCAGGTGCTGAAATAGTTTGTTGAGTTTCTGATCACCTTCTGTGTTTAACATTACTGCGCAGGAATACCGGCTCACAAAAAGATAAAAATAATAAAAATAGAGTAATTGATTATTAGATCCAAAAATATAATTTGACAGGTCTACTAAAATTATTTTAAGCTATTTTCCCACAACACTGTGAGTCAGGGTATTTCTGGTTACGTGCATCCCTGTACTTACCAAAATAGCAGCCAGAACATGCGGCTAGCCGTTAACTTGAATGCTTTTAGAAAGATTTTAAAATATGACGAGCTGCCCGAAACCGAATGTAAGAAGCAAATCAAATCAGACACACAGCCAGTTTTTAAAATTCTTTATAGTGTGAGCTTGTGAATGGGAACTTGCCGTGGTAAACCGTCTATTCCAATGAAAGATCACGAACATTGGTAGGGCTGTAAATACACATTTATGTGATAAAATTTTTGTATTTGGGCTTTGGGTTAGCCGCACATTCTTTCAGGTTCCTTTACCGTTCCTGTAAGTGTTGAGCCTCCGAGAAGCCCAGCGGTTGCGGCTACTGGTCTGTAGGTTTTTCCTCTGACGTTTAAGGGTATTTTGCGTTAATTGGTCCTGTCAGAAATCAACAGTATATGTTTGTTACGGAGTGTTTAAGATATTTGACTAAATAACATAAGTGGATCAAAATTGTCTTCTTGAAGTTTTTTTATATTAATATCATAAAAATACATATTTTTAGTAGTTCTTCGTAGACATTAAATTGCAGAGTGCCATATCTCTGCTTTTCTTCCTTTGATACAGTATTTAGTTTATTTGTTTCATCAAAAAATAATTGTCATCTTTTATTCTGGTCAAAAAACAAGAACCGTACGTGTGTACCGAGTTTGGCCCTGTCTTCTTAAAAACATTTTCTGCCCTGAGATCTCCGTAAATGTCAGGAGATTGGTCCTCTTGTCTTTTATTTTTTATTCTCCACCTCCCTGCGGCTTTCTCCGTTTTACGTCTGACTACAGAATGGCTTATCAGGTGCACTGGGGTGTAAAGGGTCTCGTGGAATTCAAAACTAGAACAAATAATGGGTCAGGATCAATGGCCCTGCCGGTCTTCTTCTGTCGATGACCACAAAGGCCCGACTGTGACTTTTGGGCCACTCCGGTCGCTCGCTTCTCATTACGGAGGGGGGGGGAATGCCGCCAGGCTTGGTCCGGAGCCAGTTTATAACAAACCACACTCCCTCTGCCTTTCATTTCATCTGTATTTCCTTTTTGGAGAAGGCTGGACAGTCTGGGCTTAAACTGGCTGAAAATCTACAGTAATTCACTGCTGCTGGAGAGGATACTGTTGTGTGTCTCTAAATGATGCTGTGTTTTAACCGTGCACCGAGTCAAGTATTGGCTTTCACAGCTCTAGTGGAATAAACATTAAGAGCGTGGCGGCGTTCTTTTAATTATAGCCTGTGAAAAACGTGCGCAGGACACCAACAAATTCAACGACTCCACTCTGCCTTGAAGGTTGGGGGAAGAGCTGAAATAAAAGTCCTTGTTTGTGGATTGTTTAGCTTTCAGCAACTAATTATAGAGCCCTCATCATCATTAGGGCACAGTCTATTGTGACACATTATGATAATGCATATGGTAATGAGCAATTAACAGCAGGAAAGGAAATTTTCTGCCTTTGCTCATTCCCTGTTAAAGTCGCACGTGGAGATAGCAGTTAGGTGTTGGAAATGTGTCAACAGAACTAACTATCAACATGATGACAGAACCGCTCTGGTGTTACCCGGGACAGGACAGAACCGCTCTGGTGTCAGTGGTCCAGGTAAACACAAACAGCCTTGATGATGTTGAGATCATACCATCTGCGGCAGAATTCCTTGTTCGTCTGTCAGAAAATGAATGTTCTGAAAAAAATCTACTAATAAGGAAGACAAAAAATAAACTTGTAAGACTACATTTGTGTCAGAAAGCTAGAGTACCTAGGACTTTTGCAGAATACTGTAGTTTCATAATTATGTTTGGTAAGAAACTGATTAGTTGCAAAGTCTTTTTACAGTTCATGAGTCGTGCAGCCAAGGGGGACGTTACACAGGTGCAGGTCCTGACTCTAACATAAACAATAATTAATTATCTATACAGCTAAGGAGCAGTAAAAGTAACAGATGGGGGGTCATTTGACCAAGCTGTAAATACTGCAGGATGACCAAATAAATTACCCTGACTGTGAGCAGTCTGCACGCGCTGCCTTTATTATCCCATTTTGCCATGATGGCCGGGCACATGTGAGACGGTTATGGTGGTGTCCTTCTGTGTAATTCCTCCGGTGGAGGTGTTCTGTTTCAAGCCGGCGATCTGTGTATCTTAACTCCTCAGCTTCCTTTGGTGCCGGATCCCCTTCCTGACGGCCAATCAATCTTGGGGGATGCATCAGGCCTCCCTGACTGATATTCAGACTGAAGCGTCAGGCCGCTCTGACTGATATTCAGACTGACGCGTCAGGCCGCTCAAACTGATATTCAGACTGAAGCGTCAGGCAGCTCTGACTGAAGCGTCAGGCCGCTCAAACTGATATTCAGGCTGACGCGTCAGGCAGCTCTGACTGAAGCGTCAGGCAGCTCTGACTGATATTCAGACTGACGCGTCAGGCCGCTCTGACTGATATTCAGGCTGACGCGTCAGGCCGCTCTGACTGATATTCAGACTGAAGCGTCAGGCAGCTCTGACTGATATTCAGACTGACGCGTCAGGCAGCTCTGACTGATATTCAGACTGACGCGTCAGGC
>JAOVYW010000084.1:1026268-1036918 GCA_025775045.1 Hiodon tergisus | reverse complement strand
GTGCACAAACACAGGCTGCGGGGGGTGTGGGGTTGGGGGTGTAATAATGATTTAGGGGAACACAGACATATTTTACACCCCTCAGGTACACTGAAATGTCCTGGACATTTGAGGAGGCCCAGGGATTGGGGAAAATTTGAATGACAGTATTAACAAAGTTCCTTTATACTTCCGAGTCTACCTACCGCAGAATAGGATATCGTCCTCCAGGAGATACTCCGGGATCAGGCAGAGCTGCTCTTGAGCAGAGACGAGGGGCTGTCCGTCAGCGGATGATTTAGACACAAAGCAGGGGCCAATGGGGTCGAAGCTCACAGACACAGACAGGGCCCTGTGCCTGTTCATTGAGACGTACGCCGGGGCACGGCTCGTGTGAACGTACATGGTCCCATTACCGCAAGGCTAGCTGAAAAGAGCAGCACTGAAGGAGGGTCCGGTGAACAAATCCGCACAGTAATACACTGGAGAATAAAGTGCTCTGTGTGTGGTCCACTTTAAGGTAACTCCTGGTAAATTAAAAATCCTAGCCCAAAGTTCCCCCGTTTTGCAGCCTCCAGCTCTGTGCTGAATGGACCAACCGGGTGTTGACGGCCCGTCCGGCCGCTTCTCTGAAGTGCCTCCTTTTGGATTCTGACCCCTTTCCACAAATTGGGAAATTTTGTGACTTTAGCCCTGTCCAGATTCACACCTCTCGCTGCCATCTGGCCAAGTCTTCCACATTAATGGAAAATTTTAGAAAGGTTTGGAAACAGCCGAAGACAGAGAAGGTGGTGAGAATTTTAATGAATTGCTTTACGCTCTTTTCATACTGGGCGGCTTTGGCCTGAATAACTTTGCCGTGCTATAAAACACCTAAACAATTTGACGGTTTGGCATCGAGAGTGTTGTTTGCAAAGTGGGAAAATGGTCCATTGTAATTAAATAAAAAAAAGTTAAGCTTTGGAGGAAAAACCAAGCAAATTTTGAATTAAACGAGAGTGTAGCTGTATTCAGGAAAACAAAACGATCTGATTATTTGCCTAAATGTTTATACATTTTTCACTCCCGCTTTTTTCCCCCGGAGTTTCTCTTCCCACCCCCCGCCCCCGGCATGGCCAGCTTGTCGCGTCAATCAGCGCACCCCACCGGAGAGGAGGCCGTCCAGCGAGCCAGGATGTGTCCGGCTAGGCAGTGTGTTTGTCTTTCGGAGTGATGGCCATAGCCACAAGGCATTGTCGTTGAAGTCATAATTATAACTGAAGTGAGTCAGAGTTCACGCACTTAGCGGTGGGTATCCCACGAACAGTGGACTTCACTAAGACTGGATCGCCCTGGTCCCGACTCCCCTCTGGTCCAGAATTCCTCAGAAAGCAGCTAATAGGTTTGCTTAAAACAGAGACGGCTCTCTGGTTAAGATCATGGGGTGACAGAGCACTTCATTGTATTGGAGTCCTTGATATGGATGCGTGGAAAAAAAGGGGTTTTTCGTTTTAATTTAGATTTTATGTTTTTATCACAATTTTGTCACAATGCAGCCAGTCTTACAGCTGAGATTTACTGTAGATGTATGCAACAGCTTTCTCCATCTACAGAAGACAGTCAGAAGACTGGAACCAAAGCAGAATTCTGCTAATGGCACTTAACGTAACTGAATAAAATATTGTTTTCTTTTTATGAGTAAAAGAAATAATATACTTACAACAAAAAAAATGCTTTTACTAAATTTTACTAAATCCGATTAGTGGGTTGTCAAATTTTTGATTTGGTCCCAGCCGAACTCTGTTGCAGTTTTGAACAACCTTTTTATTTCAGTGTTGTATGTCGAAAATGTCGAATGATTCCTTCTTCTGAATGATGTGGTTTTGAAATGGCTCGCCTTACCAATGGGTTCGAAGGGGTACTATGCCAGAACGTGCCTGGATAACCACATGACTCTTACCTAAACGATCGTATCAGGCAGATATTAATGTTGGTCTATGTCCGAAAGACCCTTTATTTTCAGCCTTGCTGAAATAAATAACTCTACTCTACTTTTCTGTCGACATTAGATCACATTTTTAGGTGATTCCCAGCAGTGAAAACCGACATTGGAAAAACTGTCTCTCAGGAAAACAACTTGGGAAGACCACATGACCACCTCTTTGTCATGGCAGGGTGATCAAATGAGCAGAGTAGAACATGCCTAGTTGTTAAAACGTTGTACAATCATTCATAGGCCAATGGAGTTTAAATTACATATTTGAATGTATTCCAAATGTATTCTCTTGAAGTTGTGTTGTCTATACAAGTATAGTTAGTGTCCCACATAAGTGATGTGAGATCATTTACAGGGCAATGTTAAAGGTCTGCTCAGCCTTGTAAATATGGACCGAAATAACGGTTAACATGCTGTTAGTTAGCTTTTTTTCATCGACAGATAAAATAGGAAAATGTTTCGTATTTAATGGTGACTCATTTGCCTATGATTAATTAGCTGCTATGTTTCCCATCTTTTTTTGGGGGGGGGGGGGGGGTGTTTCCCCGTCTAGCGGTCTTCAGTTACAACGTTCTATAAATGCATTTGGTAACCGTGGTAATGCTCTGAGAGGATATCACTGAAGCATTGTGCCTGTAATAACACGTTTTTAATTAAACAAGCAATCAAAATGAGCAGTCTTCCAAAAAGGAAAGTGGGTCTTTGTTTTAACAAATTATAAAGGCTTTGAAATGCCTGCCCCCAGCCATGAGTTACTGGTAGAAAAGGGGTTTATTATTCTGCACTGCGAAGTGAAGAAGACGAGGGCCAAGTGGTAACAATTTTAAGCGTATGTCAATAAACTCCTAATATGCCAGCTTCAAAGGGTGCCGTGGGTGTTCCGAGGGGTAATGGAATTGTTAAGCATGCTCAGGGATTTAGGCAGCGTTCCCTGGGAAGCAGAGGATGACAGCCTGTTACTGTCCAGATCTGTGTATGAGACATTTCATTAAACCAGGCCTCAATCACGGATCCCTGCAAGCCTTCCGGGTCCCTGGGTCCCGGGGCCCGGGGCCCGAGGCCGGAGAGGTGGGTTAAGGGGAAAGAAAACTGTGTATACGTTTTTCTTCCCGTCGCCGCGTTTTGATGGAAACATCTCGTACACCATGCACATGTTCTCCTTTTAAAATCAGGTAACCTGTGTGCCACTAAATTAATTAAGCATCTGTACTTTTTAAATGTGTGGCGGTTCCCCTAATATACTTATGTATATCATGAAGGCTATATTTTGAGGGACACTTTTGACCAACACACACACACACACACACACACACACACACACACACACACACACACACACACACACACACACACACAGCAGGACTCAAGCCCAGCTCTCCTGTATGAAAGCCGGCGGCCAGGTTACCAAAGCAACAAAGGGATCTGGACCTCATAACGCGATGGGAAGACATCGCTACGTTGGCTAGCGTTTTCCGATGCAGTGCTACAGGATTGTGTAACATCTCTGTAGTGTCGACACGGCATGCAACCGCTGTCTTGAGTTTCTTCTTTACTCAGAATCCCTGCAGTCTTTTTAGGTTTCAGAATCTGGCATCTTTACCATCCCACACATGTCGATAAATAAAAACAGAATTTGATTCCATGGCTGCAGTAGCCTTAAGGTGCAGATCAGGTGTTCTGGCTCAGAGCCCGATAGATTATACGTTTATAAATTCATGCAGCTGGGTAAAGTTAAGTATCTTGTGGATGGAGACGATGGCAGCGTATGGAATTTTTAATCGGCACCCTTTCTGGTTATGGGTTTGGCACCCTAACTGTCCCGCCAAAAAGCTTCCTAATATTAAACACAGGTGAGAGGTACACATCCCAAACTCCTGTTATGGGTGTCTAGACATTAACTGTTTCACTAATTGGAGGAGAGGTATCGCAGTTATAGGCCAGCCCCACCTCCGAATGGAAAAGATAGACCGGTATTAAAGTTCTGTGCAGAGCTGCAGTTTTTCACGCTTGGTGAAGGATGAATGATGATAACTTTCTTCTGCTCAGATGTCATGGTTTTTAAACATACTGACTGAGGTAATGTACATTATTATCCTGTAAAAATATGCATGGAGCTCAAGTATTCACAGTTTAATTACGTTTTATAATAGGCTCTGTATTCACTAGCTCTGCACTGACTATCACCATACACCTTTTTTTTATTTAGGGTCCTGGTCCTGTATCAATTAAACTGAAAGAAATATTGTCCATTAAAGTAGGATGTTAATTTTTGGCTAGACTAAAAAGCATTCTTCTGTCTGTACACTGGTGATGAATTGTCATAATGAATTGTATTGATGAATTGTTGCATTGCTTGATGAAGAGCAATTCTAAACAGTCACGTTGCATGCTCTTGCTGATCTACCAGAAGATTGGTAAAAGATTGCATTAATCAATATCGAATTTCCCTCTTAATAAATGATATACATAGGGCATAGGTCCCATAATGATTACTCCCTGTCGTTATTCATAATAATAATAATGTATGATAGTATAAAATAATACATGATAGAGTCTAATTAACTGTGGAGAGGAGCTCCGGCCGTTTACTCGGACTTAGTTTCCCCTGTGGATCCAGCAACAAACCACACTATCAGGGAATCTCAGCGACATTATCAGAAAACTGTGCCAAAATTCATTACAGATGCTATTGTACCACTGTGCTATCAGAAGCAACATTGTAAGAGATTTCCTGTAATGTGTGTGTGCGTGTGTGTGCGAGTGTGTGTGTGTGTACGTACGTGTGTACCTGTGTGTGTGTGTGTGTGTGTAATGTCCTGCAGTTATTTGCATGCTAGAATATTTTTTTTTTGGTACTGAACAATTGTGATTTGAGCGTTGGATATGAACAGATTAAAATGGGAGTAAATCTGCTTGCATCATGAAGTAGAACTCCATTTTGGTTTGAATCCGAAATACTCCTTAATGACCTTTGGCTTCCTCTTAAACAAAAATGTTGAATGAGCAGTTTCCGTATCCTGTGAGTTTAGACTACCCAGAGTCATTATAATGCCATGCGCTATTTAGACAAACAGTCCTGGCCTTTCATAACTAACAAAACTGTGGATGAGAAATGTTCACCTTTTTGGTAAAAGTTTAGCCTGGCTGGACAAGATAACGTCGAGCTGTGAAAGTTTTTGTAAACCTAAGAACAGCATTGAAAGCGATACGCAGATAACCTGCAAAGCAAAATCCCCAGTGGCTTAACAGAACACTCAAGGATGGTTTCCTTAAAGACTTTTGTGAACAACAAGACGTGTGTTTTATATATATATATATATATATATATATAGTGAGAAAAAGTATAATAAGGGTATTATGTAAATTTGCTTTCATTTCAGCCTTGCATGGATGTTGACATTCCGACTTCTACAATCAAAACGTTGATGTAGTCACTAGCAGTACAACAAAGGTTTTCAGGAAGAAGTGATTTCTCCGTTCATTCTTTCCACATAATCACTTATCCAATACCGGGTTACGGTGAGTGACGCAGGGCAGGGGGCAGACGCGGGCCCACACTCAGTTTTTCTGGAGGGAAACATTGGCCCACACTCAGTTTTTCAGGAGAGACACATTGGCCCACACTCAGTTTTTCAGGAGAGACACATTGGCCCACACTCAGTTTTTCTGGTAAGAGACGTGGGCCCACAATTGAAATTGCATGTGGAATCTTGCGAATGAAATGAGTGGTGTGGTGAGTTTAAATAATGACCAACTGAGCCATTCGTCCAATAAGGATTTCCATTTGTTCGCCATGTTCACGCTAATGTGACACTTTACGTCATGTGAGTGCGTGAACTAAAGTCTCAAAGGGAGACTGCAACTCAGAAAGGAGAGAATTGCTGTAGCACTGTACATGGTTATACATGGTTATACATGGTTATACATGGTTATTTTTAGTATAATAGTAGTTAATTAACATGGCAGGTGTGTTCTACAAGTGAGCACAGGTGGGGAGAATAAATAATTACTTTGTGCTTCGCCTCACAGCAGCAAGTATGAATCTGGAAAGCACTGGGGATTGTTATGTCCGGTCTATTACATTCAAAACACAGAGGCAGAAGTGCATTAGTGTTTAAAAAAAAAAAAAAAAAATTAATAATAATAATATATATATATGTATATACAAGGGGAGTCTAAACAACTGTTACTCGTGTGACCCGTTCACCCCCTGTGTCCGACACGCCAGTGCGCTGATGCTCTGCTTAAACTCAATAAACAACCGAGCAATATCCATGGTTTCTGCATATATGCCAAGACTTGCTGAAATGGTCATTAATTACAGGAAATATTTGATTTGAGTTAATTTTACGCTAAGGCTGGGACCAAATCAAAACTTAGACAACCCGCTAATCACACTTAACATAACTGTATTTCAAAGCTGTTGCATCTTTTAAATTCTTCTACCCATAAAAATAAAAAGCTATTAAATACAGTTAAGAGTGACTAGCGGGTTTGGTCCCAGTCTAAGCACAGGCCACAGTAATAATGTTAAGACACAGTTATGAATTTTTAGCAAAGTGTACTTTTAATCGTTGTGCCAAATAACGTTTTCATTTAATCTCCATTTGAAATGCTCCTGTCACTGTACGTATATGTTCAATGTTAAGTAGATAAAGTAGAGTGTGACGTCAATCTGACACTTCCCTAAATTCGTATGAATTGGCCCCTTATTAGTTTGATATTAGAAAGATCGCTCGCCGTAGGACAGCTATATAAATGACATTTATGCGTTTACATTACAGATATAATTTAGCCCCATATTTTGTAATTAAAGCTACCCCTACCCCTATTGGTGGTCCATTTAAACTACCACAAGGCACATTTTATGGTTTGAACAGTAATCAATCAAAGGTTTTTGGCACAATCCAGTCCCCTGAGCATGTAAAGGCCTAAACACCAGTAGGAGTGTCCAGGGCTGAGGTTTTCTGTCACCAGCCACGTGCAGCCATTTAAAGGCAGGCCGGAATTTTTTTTTTTTTTTTTTTTTTACATCTCTCTGCCTTGTAACATTTTGAACTATTTAAAAGTCATCTGGCTAGCAAATTTTTCAAAATTTCATACTCCCTTACATTTTTGTGAAAGTTATGTTGAATGACGTCGCCTCCATCAAAATAATAATGATGATAAAACATTACAAAACAACGATGGCTTCAATGAAAAATAATAACACCAGTGGTAAGTCCGGTACTGTTTGAATTTACTAGGTTTCAGCTTTGAGGAAAATCTACCAATAAAATGCATAGTAGTGTATACATCTACCGTGTTTTCCAGTTTCACTACCAAAAGGAAGGCTGTGGTGATGTCATTTATGAGAGAAAAAAATGAAGGTCAAATGTACGCCTCTGTTTGTTGGCTTCACACAACAGCAAAATGATACTCTCCACTGGGAAAAATATAAGAACCTGCACTCTTTTGAATGACTCTGACTGTGGATTATTTTAACCCTAATGCAGTATACATGGATCACGCTATTTTAAAAGTATATATACAATTGAAATGTAATCCCTACAAAATAACTTTCTGGGGAGGGGAGTAAAGTTTTAAACTGTAGCTGACTTAATTCAGAGACAGTAAGTACTTTTACTATTGGTGGAAATAAACTCCAACTCCCTGTCTGCATCAGTAACTAATGAGCCTGGGGGAAATGGGAAAACAGATTGTAATCACTGTATACTGGAGACTTCAATAGCATTTCAGGTGATCGCCTATCCAAGTAGCTGACATTTCAGTTCAATGTGTAAATGTGTTAAATATTCTCAGATGGAAATACTACACATTATTACAATAATAATTATAGCAGTGATGTGGAAATAAATATTTGTGGTATTAATATTTGAACAGTACTGTTGATACAATTTAGCTGATATAACTTATAATTACCTGAATAATGGATAATGATAATGAATGATGAACAGTCTTGATTCTGTTATGTATATAGTTTCATTTGGTAATGCGATTACATTTTTTAAAAAACTTTCCATATTGGTGTATCAAAATAGCAAAATATAATTCTGTTAAGCCGTGGTAGGCTGTTATGTAACATTGGCAACACACCGTTTACTGGAATGTTACCAGCTGGGTTGTTACCAGATTTGTACCGGGCTGGTGTTCAGTTGGTACCCAGCTTTGATGCTCCCTTGGTGCTCAGTTGGCACTGAGTCAAGGGTGGTCTTGTGTTTGGTGGTCTACCAGATAACCGGACAGGGTTTGCTGTGTTTCATTCCAACACTAAGCTGCGGGCTGTTGCCGCAAGCGTTTGTTTTTAATCTGACCTTGTTTTGGGCAGACTTGATCAACACTGATTGGATGTCTGATTGGATGTGAGGACTTCGTCATGTCAAAGTCTGCATGATGTTCACTTAAAATAGGTTTATATGAGTGGGTGTAAATGACAGTGATATTTTTAGGGTTTCTTCTTTGACCGCACAGATGTTATTCGGTGAAATTAGGTTTTTAAGCACTTGACATTTCACAGTACCACTGGATGGGCATTCTAAGCCAAGCTAGACATGTGAAGATGCTTCCAAATCCAATTAATCAATCAGTGCATCTCTAACACTTACATATTTTAACATGTTAATGTTGTGTGGCCTGTGGGATTCAAATGCCTACACAACACCCCTTTTCTCTGTAAATTCAGTTTAATAAATCCTTACCTCTCACAGACTCCCCATAGTTTGTGTAATCCCTCTGTTTGCAGATATATGTGTGTCAGAAGACTCATGAAAAAAATATGTGTGTAAGAAGACATTTCTGACAGTCAGTACCTCACTGTAAAGGCACCGTAAATTACTGTGTAAAATAGAGATTTCACAATCCCTGCAAAAAAATGCTACTTCGCATTATAAACTGTAGTCATTGCAGTTATGTATCCTAAAATATCCTAACGCAATTTCTATCATTTCACTGTGTATTGTGTTAAGGTTCTGCAGATTAAACCACTTAACACCTATGTTTATTGTCCAGCAGTAAAATACGATATTTTACACGTTTTTTTTTTTTTTTTTTTGCATGTAATGTGTAAATTCCGAATGAACTGAATACGTTATAATTGATAAAATAAGAATTATTTTATATTAATAATTTATATAAAATGATTCAGAAGAAGAAACAGTAGTTGGTGCCGTTCGTGACGATTGGGAAGGTGATGCCGTTGTCGTGTGAGTGCCTTGTTATAATGAAATTACATGATCAAATGTTGTATTGCTATGTCGGTGATCACAGCGACATACTTTCTATTTAAAAAAGAAAAATGATTTTAAGAACTCACATTCCCTGTTCGTGGTCTGAAAGATTAAGATTATGATTCCGAGTGTCCCCGCAGACAGTATGATTGATTACATCATATTAAGGTCATTACTGGTTTGGGGTAATTTTCTTTCCCTGCCCCGGGCGCATTTTTATGGCGGATTGTGCAGGGGCTCCGCGCTGTTGTTTTTCTGCGCTATCGAAGTAATGATCTCAGGGCCATTCAACTGAGGCAGCGGTAGGACCTTAGGGAAGAGAGGTAAAGAGCTTCATGAATAATAATAATAATAATAATAATAATAATAATAATAATAATAATAATAATAATAATAATATGAGGAAGAAGAAAACGATACATTGGTAACTGATTGAAAATATTTTTACGGCACGGAAAATTATAATTCCACTCGGACATACACAAAATTAGTGTTTTAAGGCAGAATATGAAATAAATTATTCTCACATTGCATGTATTTTTCTGTAAGTAAATTTGGCTCAACACAAACAGCTGGAAATCTAAACGCAAATAAAGCACGTTCTTGGTTCTTCTTTTTTGCCACTTTTTAAATATGTTCTCGTGTGTATATATTTGTTCATTTATACCGTATACACCGGCGTGTAGGGGTGTACATGTGCGTTTAAAAAGTTGTAAACACTTTTAAACCAATGGTCAACAAATTGATTAGGCTAATTGGTTTAATCCAAGAGTTATCGAGGTTAATAAAATGTCGCTTGTCTTTTTTCTTTCTTTTTCTTTTTCCGGGTTATAGTTTATGAAGCCTTTGGATTCGCATTGAAAACCTGGGAGAGGGAAAAACACGGGCCTGTATATATTAGCTTGAATTTGTCTGAACACCTTTAAGAAGCACAAAGCGATTAGCAATAGATAAATAAAATGAACTATTAAATTTCCCAAGAGACTGCTGCCATCTTCCGTAGTAGAGTTAAAATTGACTACGTTTGCGTTTATTGACTGAACTGCCCGTGTTCCGATTGCTGAGGGGATATAGGTAAACCATGGGCTTACTTTCAAACATCATTAGAAAATACACATTGTGTTTGATATGATTTAGATACGCGTTTACTGGGTAGCAGACACGTTATCTCACGGAGTTAAGGGGCAGTATAGGAGACTTGATTTAACCCGATGAAACGCTTTCATTTTCTGCTGATTCCGGATCCCACAGAACTGAATCAACTGTGCGCACATCCCAGCAGTTTTCGGGCGGAAAATAAAACTCGCTGTCCGTTTGTTGTCAATTCACGTGGCGTACTTTAATTATTGATATTAAATTGAGTTTAAAATTAATATTAGTAATTAGCTAAATTAAATCGTATGTTTACAATTGCATTTTCAAGATTATTTTAAACATAATTTGATTAGCCTGTGTGTGTGTGTATATATA
>JAOVYW010000084.1:1008206-1009891 GCA_025775045.1 Hiodon tergisus | reverse complement strand
TGTTGCTTTGTGTGTAGGCTATGAGGTTTAGCTGTGTTTGGCTGTTTGGTTCTGGATCCAAAGCTGCCTGTTGCTGTTGCTTTGTGTGTAGGCTATGAGGTTGTGTTTGACCTCCCAAAAAACACGGACAGAGGGGATGAAAATTATAAAATGTGGAACTAACACTTTGTTTAACTGCTCAGAAGTAACTGTTTTAAAAGTTGTATTACTATGCACAACGTATTGGTACGTGTAGATAAATCTGCACACAGTAATATTTAGAAACACCTGATTATGTCATGGTTGTGAAACTAGTACATAAACTCAGTAGTGACTGAAAAGACGTGTTGGTCTTGTGGAGTGGAGAGAGCCCAGATTGAGAACATTCTCGCAGTGCTATGGACCGAGCAGGACCGGGAGTGACCGTGAGATACTGGGCTTGCCTGCAGGCCCGCTGCATGCCTCTGGCTTTGTCTGCCACATGTTGGCATCTTCGCCCGCCCGCCCGCCATCCTCGTCCGCCCGCCCGCCCGCCCGCCCGCCGTCTACTCCTCAGATGTGTGTTTTTTTTTTTTTTTTTTGCTCCGGAACGTTCCGCTCTCGCCTTTGAAACGATGCGGTGGCTTTGTCCCCTCTGATAAAAGATGCCATAGTTTCCCTTTTCCTCTCCTTTATGTCCAAGCGGGCGGCTCCTGTAGAAGTGCAAATTGTACCCTCCAAGGGGCTATCCTGGGCTTCTGAGGGTCTGAATCCAGCCTACTAATTACGCTGAAGATTCGGCCCTGGAAGGGCCCGATTCCCACAGCCACCTGGCCTTCTTTTCTCATCAGCTTTGATGGCAGACACCCTGCCACCCCAGCCCACCCCCTCGCCCTCTCCTCCCCCAATACCTCACATTTTTCTTTCTCTCATTAATAGGGGTTTTAAATTGCTTTCTGACCCTGACAAACTGCTCTTGTTGAAAAGGAGATGAGGAGGAGACTCAGGGTGGCGGGATTGGGGCAACAGGGGGGTGGAGGTGGCAGAGGAGGTTCGTAAAGTATGTATCTGAAGTCCATTACCATTAGGTTGAATTCTGTTAGGTCTCCAGAGGAACCACTCCCCTCTGCCAGACAGAACGTTGCATTGTGAGGGGAGAATACACAGAGAAAGAGTGTTGACTGGAACTCCCCCCACAGGCATCACGTCCACCGAGTCCCCCTTCTCTGGTGGAGCTGGGGGTTAAGATCTCTCACCCCCTCCACTCAGCATGCTCTGTAATGTGCAAGTAATGTCTACTCTTTTTTCAGTTTTATTTTAGATTTTAAAATTGTGCCTGTCCTGTCCATAACGAGATGGCGTTGTCGTAGTGGTTTTTTTTTTTTTTGTTGGTTTTTTTAAATGCGGAATGCAAGTTCAGTTTCACAAAAATTAAAAACCCAATTAATTAGCTCCCCTGGATTTTTGGCTTCTGTTTGTTTTACATTTGTCGCCTTATTAAAAATTCAAATCAATAAATCCCTCTGAAGTCAGCTGATTCATAGCTCCATTGTGCTGGCGGAGAAAAAAATGGGGAGGCTTTCTGTGGAAAACAAATTGCTCTATTATACTCTATTCTCTATGACATTATCAACCGGGAGTCCCAGGGGCAAACAGGCCAGATTTGCATTTTCCACAGAAGGGGGGGGGGGGGGGGGGTAAAAAATACTGCAGCGCACTGCACCAGT
>JAOVYW010000084.1:998206-1003206 GCA_025775045.1 Hiodon tergisus | reverse complement strand
CTTCCTGAGCAGGTAAATGGCATCAACATGTGAGATGCCTATTAATGAAACAGCCCTGATGACTTTAATAAAAGTATCAATAATGAGATTATTTGGAACTCCGGACAGCTAGTTTAGATTCAGCCTCAGTCTTGATTCAATTAGAGGGCAGGGTTTCTTCAGAACCCAAAGCCGTTTCTAATTCACGGGGTCATGCTTTGTGTTTTCCATTGTCTTGACAGAGTTACAGAACTGGGGAGATTCCTAATCGGATCCGATCTGGGGGTCACAACTGGTTTGGTTTGAGTTTGTCAATTGTATGCATTTCTTATAAATTTGATTTAATAACATGTTAGCATTTAGCATTCAGTCCGAATTAAGCTTTGATGTGCTGGATTCATTTCCCCCCCCGGGTAAGACTTTTTTATCTATTCTTTAAAAGTCTTGTCCATTACCAAGGCATTTTTAATTTATCTTTGTAACTAGAGACCTGAGACACAATGCATGCTCCAAGTTACCGTTTTCGTTCAGTTATTCTGAGCCCACTGGTTAAATGGATTCCAATTCCAACTGTTGTGGAAAATTGACTCTTTGCTGATGTTTATCTTGGTGTCCTAATGTGTGGCAAACTAACGCCGCACATCGCGCCGCCATTTGACTTCCGCTGTTAAAATTTAGACTAAATTCATAATAAAGGTATGGCTGGAAAGAGAAGTGGCTGCTGTCTGCGTTTCACTGAAGGGTCTGGGTGCGAGACTCTGAAGTAGCCCACAGAACCAGAGAGCCTGGTCTGAATAAGTGCCTTTTGATGCCCCCTCACCTCACCTCACGTCAGCTTGTACAGCTGTTTAACCAGAGAAGCAATTATCACATTTCCCCCATTTCGTTTAGGAGAGGGTCTTTGGCTTCTCTTCAGCCATCAGTTGTCCAGGATTTTCTGCCTCTCTGTAAACTTTCTCAGTAAGCGGCCCGAGGTGTTTGTTTATTTAGTCAGAGTTCTTCAGGGGATAAAATGGCTTTTTCATGTCTTTCACTGTTGTACGCTGTACAGAATCTCTTCACGTTGGTTGTTATTCTCATCCCACAGAGGCGCGATAGTCACGTTTAATTTAATTAAACATTAATGCGTTTTAAATCCAACAACTGAATAAAACTGGTTTGAAGTCGTGCTTTTAATTTTGATGATGGAACTTACTCTTATTATCTAATAATTCACACATGAGAGAACTTTGAATTAAGCTCCACCGTAGTCCAGTGTGGAAAAAGTGGGCGGATCCTGGACAGAACGGTGTCTGTGATCAGCTTTTAACCCCGCCCCCCTTCCTGTCACTCCGTACTGACCCTCCAAAGCCAGGTCTCTGGACAGGCTGTTGCCATATCACCTCAGAGCTCGTTCGCTCAAGGCACAGAAACCGTCGAGGGGGCCGCGGGAGTTTGGGAGTGGGGTGGGCGACGGCCCTGGCAGAGGGCGAGGGGTCCCGGGGGGGCCCTCTGCCCCTCTCCTCTTGCCACCGGCTCTTCGCTGAACTCTCACCCAAATGAAACCTCAGCAGGTCACTGGTCGCCCCCCCACTCCCACTCTCGTCTCTCCTCACTAAAGTGCTTTGTTTTCAGGGAAGCGTTCCTGTCTGCGGCTTTCATTGGCACTGCTGTCTGCTCAAGCTGTCGACTTTAAACTTCGACTTACCCCTGAGATGTTGAGCGCTTTATATTTTATTTTTTTTCCAATCATAAATGGATCTGATTTTGGTATGTGCGCCCGTATCAAGTACAATATATTTTAATGAATGTTGAAAGCTCACTGGTAATGTTAGCTGCACCTAAGAATAATTTAATAAAAGTAAAATGTTGCTTTTACTCAGTTGGTTCCTAAATTTGTTTAAATTTAATCTGAGCTATCTAACTGTATGAGTAATATGGAAAGTGCGTGCAGATTCTTTAGCTAGCTCTGTAACTTTAAATATAAACAAACTTTTTGGTCTGACATTCATGGTGCCTTTTACATGGAAGAGTGCATGCTGGAAATCGCCCCAAATAATCCGCTGTTGTCTGCGGACAGCTGTAAAAACGACACCACTATCTGGTCCTTGTGGAGAAATCAAAAATGTCATAGGCAATTGCTAAGGTCAGCGCCAAACCAGTCTGGAGCTGGGATTTTGAAGCGAGTTATTGTGCGAAAAAAGCGAGTGTTTTCTCTGGAACAAATAATATCACCCGGGCTGACTCATACGCTGACTAAATGAGCAATGATGAGAAGTAGCCAGAGTCATTCCTTTGGCTGAGTGTGGGGCACCGATGACTGAGACTGGCGCAGAGCTGTGCGCTGTAACAACCACATCCTCAAAGCATCTTCAGCGGGGCCTGTTTTTATAGACGGGAAGGGATGGGCAGAGCTCGTTAAGGAAAAGACTATTTCTGAAAGCGCTCACCAGAAAAAGGCCTTTCCAGAGGGAACCGTGCCACAAACGGTGATGAGGGCCTCATGAGAGAGCTCGAATGTTAGATATTAATTAACCCAGTAAAACGGGGGAATACTTGCACGCGAGTATTGATTGCTTTTGTCTGAAATGTTGCAGAATTTAAAATATTTTGGCTGAGCTGCTGTGAGGTCATCTAGAGAGAGAGAGAGAGGGAGAGAGAGATGGAGGGAGAGGGAGAGAGGGAGAGGGAGTCCTTTTTATTTTTAATAAGATTTAAGGTCTCCACAAGCCAATGTATAAAACGGCCAATTGGCTGCAAGAGAGAGGTTCATCTGCTGCATTTGTCAGTTTTGTCAGTTTTGTCACTAATTCCTAGGGATGTCTGCCTCTCAAATTCTTCCTCTTTCATCGCATGTGGCAAGCTCTGACATTCATACTTCAGCTATCACTAAAAACCTTAAGATCAATGGCAAATGGCAGCGATTCTCTTGAGTGACAGAGGAAGGGAGAAAGAATGGAGAAAGTGAGAGAGTGTGTGAGAGGGAGAGAGAGGTAGACATGAGTCAAAAGAGCGTTATTGTTTGAAAAGCGTGTGTTTAATAGGATCTTGACGCCCTTTTACTTGTGAGACCGTTCTCTCACAAACTGGAGTGAATGGACTTGGTGACATGTGTGCGGCTGCAAGATGGCGTCAGGTGCGAGCGGTGGCAGGGATTTCTAAAAGAAAGAATGCCGGAGAGCTTCCTGATTCCTGTACCAGCGTTGCCTTTCAGTTCCCAGAGCACGAGCAGGAACAATTCCCCCCGTCAATTCCCAGCGAGCGTTGTTCTGTATCGGTTAGGGAATGGTCTGCCGTGGAAATTCTCATCCTGGGTGGCTTGGCCCACTGCTGCTTCAAAATCAATGCTTAGCTGACTGCTGAACGGAACCGTCTTTGGAACAACTGGTGTATATATATAGTGTTAACTTATAAACAAACACACTCATCGATGAAAGCTGTTATCTAAGTTGAAATTCTCACTGAAAACCCATATGGTTTCAAAAGCATTACTTGAACCAATAAAAAGCATAAATTATACCCCTCTTACCAAGTTAAGGGATAGGGAAAAAATACCCATTCTCTAAAATATCCCATAGTCCCTTTAGAGCCAAAGTCACTGTCCTTATAATATCCCCCAGAACAAACCTATGGACCTCTCTGTAATGTACAGCGGTTAAGTTACATATGTGGCAAGGGCTGAGATATCCATTTGGGGTTTGTCGTGTTAGACATGGGCCCATGTCTTTTTCCTCTATAATTATGGGAATATTTATTTTCTCTGTTTCCCGCTGGGACTATTTTATGTGGGTTGGTTTGGACTATGCACAATAGGAAATGGTGCGTTCTAGGGCTTTACTTTGCAAACTGAACTCCGTTTTAAATTTACAAAAAATGTCAACCACAATTCCATGATTTAATGCAATTTGAGTGTGTAATGTTTTTTGAATGTTTGTTTCTATGTGTGTCTGTGTTTGCATGTTTGTGTGCGTGTGAGTGTGTGTGTATGTGTGTGTGCGTGTGTGCGTGCGTGTGAGAGTGTGCGTGTGTATGAATGTGTGTGTGCGTGCGTTTGTGTGTGAGTGTGTGCGCGTGTGTTTGTGTGCGTGTGCGTGTGTGAGAGTGGGGAGGGGAAGCAGGTTTTTCAGCATGATTTATTGAGCATGCATCTGCACAGTGGTGTTTTAAAAGGTAAATAGAACTAAAATACTTGTAAAATTTAGGCTTCTAAAATGATGTCTGTGTTGACTTTGGCAAAGGACACCCCCTTTTTAAATTTCAGTGTTTAGCTTTCTTTAGCAGTGCCAGTATTCAAACCAAAACAGACATTTTAAATGATAATCTGCCCGCATTGCTGTCACACTGATAGCATGCCATTTCTGTTGGGGCATTCACCACCGATGGCTCTGCGTATTCTCATTCTTGGGTTGTGCACATGAGGAGCTGAGGCTCGGGGTGGGGGTTACACACACACATAGTGACACGAGGAAACAACAAGCTACACGTGCATTACAAAAACTTTGGACCGCAGCCCCTGCTGCGTCACACATTGCCATCATAGTCACGCTATGACATCTACACCCCCCCCCCCCCCGCATTATGGAAATGGTCTCTTCCTTCTTTTCTTAAACATAAACGCTAATATATTTGCTCCCGGGGGGGGCTAAGCTAAGTCGCTATGAAGAGAATGGTGATGTAACGTTACTCTAATCTCTGTTCTTCCTGCGGTGCCTGGTTGTGTTGAATTACAACTTATGGGTACCGATTGTTTTTAGGTCAGTGTTGTTATGGTAAACTTGAAAACTGAAAAATAAAACCTTTTAAAAGAATTTAGAAGATTAGACAACATGCTTACGGTTTGTTCTCAAAGCAAATCCAACATGACAAACCACCCGGTCAACGCCAGTTCCACTCTCAGGCTAGGTGTAGGGCTGCTCCTCATCATCAGAGACTAGGAAAACCGAAAAGAACAGGTTTGGGGGAGGAAAAACCGAAAAGAACAGGTTTGGGGGAGGAAAAACCGAAAAGAACAGGTTTGGGGGAGGAAAAACCGAAAAGAACAG
>JAOVYW010000084.1:857460-869879 GCA_025775045.1 Hiodon tergisus | reverse complement strand
ATACTACCATTTCAAGGTAGCAACTCTTACAGCAGTATAAGGATAGTATTTAGATTTGTGTGTGTTTTTTATAATCAATATTAAACTGCACTTCAGTATCACTATAAATAAACAAATTGACATTTTAGCCGCAATATAACCTCAACATTATATCTTGAAATTAATAACAGTTAAAATAAGATAAGCCATTTTCTACCCACAAAAAACTTTGGTTGGTTTCAGTTGCACATATTAACTTGAAAAGATGTAAAACGTAAATACAGGTCTCGACGTCTTTACTGCAGCACAAACATTTTTGATCGTATTTTGTCTTCCTCTCCAGTTCCCCCGTTTTCTCAGAGACGCCGCAATTCCAAATTCATAAAACAGAGGGCGCACAAAAATCTATGTCTAAAACATTTCCTGATATTAGTCAAAAACAACAGCTGCTTGTTAGAAGTCAACCAGGGTTTATATGATTATATGATACGGAGAGCAACATTGTTATTCAGTAGGTTTGAATAAAATAAGCATAAGCATAAAAAATAAGCATAAGACAGAATGTGGTAGACTGCAGAGGTTTTTGTATGGAACTGATTTGGCCCAGAATGAATTTTAAAAACTGAAATAATGCAAAATTTTAAATGTACCCACACAGCACTGAACTGATATAGTTAATTTAAAAATGCTGTTTGCCAATACTGGATCCTTTACTAGGAGTAAATATTCTGAAAAAAACTGGTAGAAGGTGTAACGGGAACCATTAATTTGGTCTGTACTTGTAAGTACAGTACCTGGGAAAAAAGGTTCTCGAATATCTGCCCTTCGACCATTTTTTGAGGGGCCGAGTATACAAAAAAGAAAACATTCCTCCAATTGACATTTCTATACCACAGGTGGTATGCATTGTCAATGAGAAACAGGTTTGGGAGTAATGGGTTTATACAAATTGTCTGCTCCTATTGAAGTGCAAAAGTATTTACAATGTATTTATTTGTGTGTGTTGGTTGGTATGCAGAAGGCTGAATATAGTTATGATAGAGTGACTAGTGAATTCAATTAATACAGCCTGACACAACAACAGTAAAAGTTGGGTAAGGCCAGACCTACTTATTTTATTATTGCCTCTAAATGCATTTTATTTTAGTGCTAACTAATACTGCTTTCAAGGGAACCAGACAGTTTTTATAATAAGGAAAGATGACTAAAGTTAACTATCATTTTGTCTTAAAATAAGGTTTCAATAGAAACTTTAATTAACTTACTTGAGTATACAACTGTCCATGAAGAGCTTGAACACTTAATAAACTTAAGTAGAACATCAATAGCACAGTTTATTGTACTAAAGGGCTTTCAAATATTTAGTACTATCTTAGGTCACTGGTGGACACAGAAAGTTTGTTAAGTCTTCTGTCTCGCGAAGCCTGCTATATTTTCACAATTATGAATGAGCTGGAGTCATCAGGGCTTAGCTCCTTCCTAGTTTGGATAATTAGAATTGCAAGGTATATTTAAAATATGGAGATATGTCAAAATTAGTCTAGTGCTGTGAGAAATACACTCACCAGCCACTTTATTAGGTACACTAATTAGGTAAATACACCTCTTCAACTGCTCATTAACGCAAATATCTAAGATGATCTGCTGTAGTTCAAACCAAGCATCAGAATGTGGGAAAGAAAGGTGATTTAAGTGACTTTGAACATGGAATGGTTGCTGGTTTGAGTATTTCAAAAACTGCTGATCTATCGGGATTTTCATGCACAACCATCTCTAGAGTTTACAGAGAATGGTCTGAAAAAGAGAAAATATCCAGTGAGCGACGGTTCTCTGGGTGAAAATGCCTTGTTGATGGCAGAGGTCAGAGGGGAATGGCCAGACTGGTTGAGCTGATAGAAAGGCAACCGTAACTCAATCACTTGTTACAACCGAGGTATGCAGAAGAGCATCTCTGAACACACAACACGTCGAACATGTCGAAAAATGTTGTCTGGTCTGATTTTGGCGTAAACAGCATGAAAGCATGGATCCATCTTGCATTGTATCAATGGTTCAGGCTGGTGGTAGTGGTGTAATGGTGTGGGGTATATTTTCTTGGCACACTTTGGGCCTCTTAGTACCAAATGAGGATTGTTTAAATGCCACAACCTACCTGAGTATTGTTACCGACTATGTCCATCCCTTTATGACCACAGTATACCCATCTTCTAATGACTACTTCCAGCAGGATAACGTGCCATGTCACAAAACTCACATCATCTCTTCAACGTGACAATGAGTTCACTGTACTCAAATGGCCTCCACAGTCACCAGATCTCAATCCAACAGCGCTCCTTTGGAATGTGGTGGAATGGGATATTTGCATCATGGCTGTGCAGCTGACAAATCTGCAGCCACTGCGTGATGCTATCATGTCGATATGGACCCAAATCTCTGAGGAATGTTTCCAGCACCTTGTTGAATCTATGCCACGAATATTTAAGGCAGTTCTGAAGGCAAAAGGGGATCCAACCTGGTACTAGCAAGGTGTACCTAATGAAGTGGTCAGGGACTAACCCTAACATTCTTCTAACCACTCACATTTCTGAGAGCACTACTCATTTTGACATATCTCCATATTTGAAATACACTTTGCAATTATATACAAATTATAACATATGCAATAGAAATATGAAGTATATGACAGCTTACTGTGTTGAGTTATGGTTGGATTGGATTGTGGCAAGTTAGATTTGGTTCTTCAATACACATAAAAAAGCTGCTCTTCAGCTAGTGGGCTCAAATTTCTGAAAATTTTCAGGCCTATGTGTCTGATAATGAACAGGTTGCTAAGATTATTTATCTTTAGATAGACACCAGTTACCCTTTGATATTTCACATAGGCAGTAACACAGCCTTGAAGGAGAGTTTAATTACAAGGCTGAATAAGGAAGAATAAAACTATGTGTTTGCATCTTATTCCATGCATTTTATTAACAGCATTTCACAGAAACACTTGGCATTTACAGATTTGCACCCAATGTTAGTTTTGAATTCAGTCCTTAAAAGTTTTCACCGAGGTTCTTATGTTCATTGGACTGCATTGGAATAAGAAGTAAACTTATGTTGTGGCTAAATAACAGTACAACATATATTTCAACACGAGTGAAAAAACACTACGTGTGGGTAAAACGGCTTAATGTTGCATTTAAGTAAATAACAAAGTACGGACACTTTTATCGTTGAGCCATAATTACTGTACTTATCATTGAAAGTAATAAATGAGTTTCACCAAACTACCCGAACGATGACTTGTTAGGATAGCTTTGGTCAGCGATAAAAGAAACTCCGTTAACACTAATCCGTAGAATGTGTTTTAATTCGTTCTGCTTTAAGAGCGTCGTGAAAAAAGAAAGGAGACGCATTCCAGGCCTCTTCGCCATGGGTAGCTGACGCGGCAACGCAGCTTTTTTCCACATCAACAAAGCCGAAGTGGGTCATTCATGGCATCATCCTATCCGCATAGTCACATGATTTTATTTTTCCCGGCGTGACGCACAATAGCAATACTGAAATTTTCACACAAACGTTTAGCTGTGTTAGCTGGCTGTCGAATGTCCTATTCAAAAGTACTATATCTACGATATAGTACGATATTCCGTAATTGTTAATTATGTCTATTCATATTACAACCTAGTTTTTTTTTATAAACACAGACGACCTAGCATACGAGTTGCATGTAACTTCGCGTCCTACTTTTTCCGAGCAATTGGGGCATATTTGGCTTATTCATATGTCTAAGTAACACGATAACTAATGATCAGAAAGCCAATTTTATCTAAAACTATAATTACAGATTTTTAGTTAGCTAGCCATAACTGTCTAACGTCAGAGCTCAAACAAAAGGCAAACAATTGAACCAGAGAAGTTAGCGGGAGATACTTATGTCTCAGCCCGAGTGTACACATTTACTTTCTATCGCTTGTTACTAGACATAGACAAGTATAACAGTAGGTCCGTGTCTTTGTTTGTGACATACTTCCTGACAAATCCAGCACCAGTATTTTTTTGTCATTTCAGCATAGAAACAGAGGCGTTGGTATTCACTAAACCTTCATGTACCCGGTCTGAACCGGTTCGGGTGAAGCGCGGGCGCGTGCAACCCCCCCTTCTCTCTGGTGCATCCCCCGACACCGACTGACACACAGCATCCGCGCGTCCTCGTTGGGTGCAATCCAGCAGGTACACTCGCGCCCCTATTGGCTCAAAGGCCTACGCGAGCCTCCACACCTTCATTATTCCGGTTGGTCAATGAGAGCCAGCGAACACGTCTGCGCCCATTCGTTTATGTGTTTCGATTGGTTCATATGCAAGCAATTCCACAACTTGTATTGGCTGTTTTTGTTCGAGAACGCGAAGAGGTAGAGTTGTAAACGAAGCGCGTGCTTGAAGAAAAGCGCAGGATTGAAAATAAACGTGCATCTTTTCAGCACCGCATCCGTGGATAGCAGGGGGTTTATTAGCCACCGAAATACTCGAACTGGCGTAAATAGAACTGCTGCTTTAATTTAGCTGATCGTGTTTTTATATATATTTTTCCAGCCAAGGTGGCTGCTGTATTTACAGGAAGATAGCTGCGTTTAGCGAGAGTAGCATTCAAAGCACACCGTGTTAGCTACATTGTTTGCCCTGGACTGGGGTACAAGTTATTCGCTCTCGGTACGAGCTAGCGATTAGTAGCAAGCTAACGTTAGCTACAAGAAAGCATTGGGGCAGGCTAGCAGATTCTCACCGAACCCTGATACGGCATTAGATTTATTTTCTTTAGCGGGATCCTGGATCGGATGGACCGGGAATAAGAAATCATAATTGAAAGAACTGCCGGAAACATTTATTGTAACAGCCCACGACGTGCTGCTTTTGCTGTAGCTAGCTAGTCATTACTCCATTGTTGCGTTTGTTTCCCGGTGTTTTATTCCCGTCGTGTTCCGACCTCGGATCCCGCGCTATCGCATGCTCACCGCATTGTCTTTCAGACGCATCGTTTACTCTTAGCTGTATTTTAGTTCAGTTTGATATAACCATGTGCTCTCGGGTGTGGTTTGTTACTGACCGCCGGATCAACCAGGAATACCCGCAGGTTCAAATCCTCCGAGCTTTGAAGCAGCGCTGCGCTGAGGAGGATGCTGAATTCCGTTCGCTGTTAATGGACCAGATTGTGCTTACAATCACTGATGGACAATTAGGTAAGTAGTTTAATAATGTGTACATTTAGAAGGTTGCGTGTGCTGTAGATAGAGGAAAATGTGCCTTTGTCCGCTCAGATAGGTAGCATAATCTTAGAGCCTTCTATAGGGGGGTTGTATTGAACAACTTGTATTGCAGTTGTGTAGTATACTCAGATAATCAATCTGAAAACGCATTATATAAAATCTGGACCTGGAATAAATTTACTGTAAGATATTAAGTATTACTTAAATCAAAAATCCATCTTACTTCTTCCCTTTACGGTGATAACGCCGCCCAGTAAATGGAGCCATTCAGTCGCTCCTCCCATTGGCAAGTCATTGGTGATCGCGGCGCTGCACGAGATTTCTTGGAGGCGGGCTTTTCAAACAGGCGCTGTGTTGTGCCTATATGATGTAGAGGTAGTCAGTAGCACGTACGTAAAGTATGAATTGAAGAAAAAACTAAATGAAGTTTCCTGTAATAAAATCGCTCACTAAAATAATGTTTACATTTTGGCAGATGCGTGGTTTAGTCTCTATTTCGCGTCCTATCCAGCAGTTTGGCCAACAAAATCTGGTTGATTGACTAGCCAGTTGCTTTGTCTCCCACAGACCCTACTCAATGCAGTAGAATGCAGCATAGACTATGATTCCAGTCTGTAGAAGCGGTGGTTATTTTCATGTCAATCACGCGGGGATAGTGACACGAACCCCAGTGTAATCGGATTTTCCAATGTCTGCCTAAAATAAACGTTAAATAACCAAATTTACTGTTTATACGAAAAAATAACTAATTTTATTTTTCGATTAGGTATGCCCAATGAAATGAGGTTGTGTAAATGTGTATATAGAATATCGAGTAAATGTTGACTTGTCTTTATTCTGTTTTTTGGTAAATAATGTCTGTTTAATGTGAACCTGGACATTGAATACGGCAGCTATTATGAAGAAAGGGGCAGACCGTAGTTCAAAACTCAGTGTCTCGTTTTCCTTGGTGTAGCTCGCTGCGGATTTCTTATTCCGACGATAACTAGTATTTTTCTGTAGAATGTTTTGGTTCCCAGTGATTTAATAAACGTGTTTCCACGTATGTCCAGTCATACCCATTATCTACCTCGCTTGCTAGCCGGCACCAGAAAGCATATGAACGTCAGTGTTCCTTATGCTGTGGTTTGTTAACATTGTGAGATGCACGTTTCTGCGTTTAGTTACCCAGCAGGTGCCCCAAAAAGTGTTGCCAAACTGGCTCACGTGAGCAGACGTCATCACCACCGTTGGCTGTTTCGTGAGGATTTGGGTTGAGGTAAAATTAATTTGCATCAGGAGACTTTTAGAGAGGACAAAAAAAAAAATGGTGGTAAACCACCTTGCTTAGAAAACACAGTAATAAATGCACCATTGCTGACGATTGTTGATCTGCATTCGGTGACCGAGGTCACCATACATTTTAGCTAGTTGGCTATAACTTAATAAACAAAGACAATCTTCTAAATTAAATCTTACGTAATGGAAGGCGATGTTACGGATAATATACTTATGCGTATTACCATTTGATTTCTGTCGGTTTGTATTATGTCGACACGGCATGAAATAACGTCTTGGTAAGTACAACAGATAAATCCAAGAAATAAACTTAAACTTTACTGTCTCTCTAAATTCTTAGATATTCGACTTTATTTCTTTGTATTTATAACTGAAACGGTCACCCGTTTTCTTTCTTTCTTCTTGTGGGGTTCGAGTTTCTGTCACGTTCTTTCCCCTCGTGTCCAAAAAAAATTGAAAAGGGTTTTTGAACTAAAGTGCACCCATACCATGCCCGACTCGGGTCAGAGCTGCAGTTTTGTTGGTAACACTTTTCTTTTAAAATGAATCAGAGTAAACGTATTTATTATCAAGGTTTGTGTTTTATTGTTTGTTTAGTTATATAGGAGCTTTCGTAATGAGCATCGCCGTGTGTGCGCAGCAGTAGTCGGTGAAGCAGAAATTGCGCATTGTTTTGCTGATGTCCGGCGTCACTGAAAATTTGGCCTTCTACCAAACGTAGAATAGCCACGATGTCTGCCTACTTATCAGAGGTAACAAAATACAGCCCCCCCCCCCTGTTATCCTATTACAATTGGTATTTAAACAAATGTGATCCTGAAATGCTGTTAAATTCTCATAATTTAAAGAAGTAACTGGTGTTATGATTTTAGATTATGATATTGTGAATATATTAACAAGTTCAGTCCTTCTTTTCCTAACAAAGTCTTTAACTGAAGGTTACTCTACACATCTAACATAATCATAGTAAAATTTTCATTATGTCATTTATTAAAATTTCACAGGCTTCATCAGTCCAAGCCCCTCATTTTAACGGGCCCTCATCAGATTTATTGTGACGTTATAAAGATACTTTATTTTTCCACTTTATGGGTTCTTTATAGGACACTTATTTCAGCGGACTCATTCAGATATTAACTTCCTCAGTAATCTGCAAAGTATTGGGGGGTGGGGGGCACAAGGACGTTTCTATCTCCTAGTAACTACTACAGTGTTGTAATGTTGTTGTGAAGGGTTCATCGGAAATCCGAGCTTCAGCTCATTAACCCTCACGCGAGAACATTTTCACTTTTGTGTTGTAGTCATAATAGCCGCTGATGTTTGAATGTGATGTTATGTTGTTATGAAACAGCAGTATTCCAGAGTGATGACTGATGGGAGTGGAGTTTTATCAATGCTAGCTTTGTAGGTGGGGACATTTATTGCGGGTTGTGACCTAGGCCAATTTCAGCAGAAAATGGGGATTTAGATAGACTGGCCTGAATTCAGATTTAGCTCAGTGTTTGTTACAAAAAGACAGCTACAGGCCAGAAAGCACAGAGCATCTTTGTGTGACAAGAGGCATCTCTTTTCAGCGTTTGGCTCAATGGTAGGGTGTGGCATATCCTGATGTAAGGTTCTATGTATCGTTGTGGTTAACAATTTTTACTAATAACAAAAACTGAAGGGAAACCAGCTGCAAGCCACTTATTCGAATTTTGTGCAAGACTGGGCCTAATTCATTGCTGCACGATTGTTTTGATTGATAGTTTATGAATGAGAAAAGATCTCTGGATTTTCACCCATATGCCAGCAAAGTAGTCAGCTGTCTAGACATTATTTTTAGTGCTACAACTGGGACAGGTCTGTGGCCTTCATTCTCAACTGGCCTGGATCCACACTCAAGGCCAACTGGTTTTCTACATATCAGCTTAATGTCTGGCGGTCACGTGGGAAACTGGCAGATTTTGGATTCTGCAGCTCTGGACAGGTTTTATGGCTGGCAGAGTAAAAGCTGAAGTGATAAGTCTGGCCAGGAAAGACGCGTATGCATCTCTTTAAAATACTGAAGTGTAGTGTTAAAACCTGGGATTCACAGAGGATCCGGGGGAACCAGCCGCAATAGACCGTGATTCAGCGCAGGGTCGGTGAGGGCAGCCTGTTTGCATCGTCAGCCATACGCTCGACGAGGGAGGTGTGTTGCAGTTTCATGACTAGAGGGGACGTGTGCAGAACAGCCTGCCGCAAAGCCGCCCATCAAGCTGAAATATAAAGCAACCCTCCATTAAAAATCTAACACATTTCAAATGGTCACACACACACAATGATTTCGTGTCCAACAGCACATACACGTGCAGTTATATAAACGCCAGGCTAGATATTAATAGTATTTATTTAGGTGAGGATAGAGAGAAAAGCCTTTGTAGAAATGCTAATTGAATCGACAGATGACTAAATAACACCTGCCTGTTATTACTATTGAAACTGGACATGCAAATGGTAATCTGGTCGCATGTGTTTATTTTCCAGCGTTGTTGCAATCCTTTATCATGCAGACATGAATGATGATTCCCCCTGTGCTGAGCAACAGTCTCTTTAAAGGGGAAAAGTTGAATACCATCAATGTGCAAACCAGCCAAGGATATGTGAATGAAAGACAGAAAAAGGCACACTCATACTCCAAAATGAGTCTTGCTTGTTTGATACTGTAGCAATGTTTCAGCCTTGCTGCTTTAGGCTTATAGAGAAATGTCACATGCACGATAGTGGGTGGTACCTCTTTGTCATACATGGGTAAATGCAAGTAAAAATAGGAATACAATTTGATTACTGTAATTCATCAGAGGAATGGCCCGATTGTGTGTTGAAAAAAAAACAACAGGATAGGCTAGTTAAACAGGTCTTTAAATAAGTGTTTAATAAGCCCCACTACTACTGGACAGCGCTAAGAAGGGCCATTGCAGGGTAATCCCATCACGACCGTGTGACAGTCTGGTGTCTGTGGGGGGCTGGGGTTTGCCGCATGGAATCGGTGAAGTGTGGCTGCGCTGAGGATGTAATTCTGGGCTCTTGCGTGCAAGTCCTTGTTTTGTCAGGCAAAGAAAGTCTCTCATTCCGTCCACACGTGTGCTACACCACCGGTTCACCCAGACTTGCTAGGTCCAGCCTGTTTCTACACCTCCCCCCTTTTTTATCAGAGACTCCAGAGGTAATCATCGCGACACATGGCATGTCTGTGTGCTCTCTCCCTATTACATCATCCCAGACTGCAGCTCTTCAAGTGTTGTGCTGAGCGTTTTTGTGCACCATCCTCTGCGTTTACTAACTACCAAATAACAGTACATTATATGTTGGATATGAGAAGGAACCTTTCTAAAGAAACTAATGAAAGGTAAAACACAAATGAAAAGTGCCAGAAATGGGTAAAGTGACTTTATTATAGGTCATATAGAGTTATTTCATCAGTGTTGGCAAAAAAGGACTTATGACTATAACATGCTGCTTCTACAAAGCAGCTGTGTTCTAGTTTATTTTTCCTGGAACGATGACTGACTTAAGCACTCAGTAGTTAAGAACAGATTATTATGTAAAACTGAAACTACACTTTGTCTGAATGTGGAAGTATCCCCAAGCCTGCATGCATAAGTGCATAAAAAACGCTTTACACCGGAGAAAAACGCATTGTCTGTTGATCAGTTCCCTTCCCGGGCCTAAACGGACTCTGGCATCGGCCGCTTGCATGCGCACGTGGTATTGTGACATCATGGCAGAATGTGCAAAATGCTGCAGCAAGATGGGAGTTCCCACTCAGTACTCACCGCTTAGCCAGTTAGCTCTGCGAGGTTTCACTGCATTTACATTCTCTGCAGTGCCTGTAACAGCTGTGACTGCGAATGACGGCCTCTTTTTACAATTGTCTTTTAGATGCAGTGCAAAATTGCAATGTTAGATGACCTCATTATGTCAGGGGAAGGCAGTAACCCGTGGATGGGCACAGACATGTTCCCTTTCTTTCTTTCCTGATGTAAACGGTGCATGCCAGGTCTAACCCACAGGGGAAACCAGTCCTTTCCAGTTGTTTTGTCATTTTGGTCCAAGGTTAAGCCAGTCAAACTGAACACGTTATATCTAGCAAATTTCTCATTCCTGTTGACATATAACAGGGCATGTGATGTCTTTCTTTAGTGAGAGGGAACTTTTAATTTATTTTCAAAATGCAACCTGATGTAATTCTAATAATACAGGCTCTGTTGCATTGGAGGAAGTTGTTTCTTTTGCTACATATTTTTAAACCTTTGACATTTTATTTATTGTTCAACAATAAAAAAGACTGTAGAATACATTTTTTAAAGTTTATTTTTAATGAACAGATTGCAGAAAATGTATTGTTTTTTTTATTTTATATATATGTTTTGTTTTTAACCTAACACCGTCGTATAGGTGTGTTTTAATTGGTCCTTCATGACGACAATCCAGGACAAAAGCCGACTCGTGTCGTTACTGGTCTTTTAAGATGGAAGATGCGTGTGAAAGGGAAAACAGCAGCGACACCCTGTGAAGCGTGTTCAGGGGAGATCCTAGCCTGAATAATGGTTGTGTGCCGCATTACCAGATTGATGGATAAGAGAGAGGGGCGGCGCAGAGTGCGAGACAGCGCAGTCTCTGTTTCGCTCCCTGGCTGAGTGTCAGGTGGCCACGCTCAAACTGGGATGCATGACATGAAAGAGAAATGTGTTTTTAGCTCGCACTCTGAGCCCTGTGAAATCTGGGAAAAGGATCAGCCAGTTGCAAGGTTAGATTGCACCGGCGCAAACCTGTTTGGCAGGATGCTGATGTCGATGCAGCCTTCGGCACCGCACTCCAGTGAAGTGCTTGGTCAGTGGCAGCCGGTCGCTGACAAATCCGAGCTGGTCCCCTCGGCCCATCTGTTGCCGCCCCGCAGCAACCTTGTCCTGGGGCTTCTGCTGGTCCTACGCGAATGAATGAATGAACGAACGAGCGCACCCATAGGAGGGAGGGGCCTGCGTCAACCTTCTTTTATTTAACAAACATTTCTCCCCCGACTGGTCTGTGGGGGAAAAATAGGCGAATCACTGCTTGCTATATTGCCACAAATGTGGAAATGTTTGGGGCATGTTTTCTCAGTGGCATTTACGTGAAGGGAAATGCACTGACCTGTGATAGCCCAGTCTGTTTCTGTCTGATGGAAATGTCTATCTTGTGCACCTTTTTGCACAGCGAGCTGGCTTTGGTGCCCAGAGCTGACGTTGGGAGGAAAGCGTGAATTAGCAGGCGGAGAAGGGCCAAACCCTTAAACACTAACACAAACGCATGCCTTGACACGGGCAGTTGAAATTACCAGGGATATGTACATACATCGTTTTGCAGCTACCAAGGATTATTTGTGACTGGGTTTTTTATTTGTACTGTTAAGCTGCAACACAAGGGTTGCATCAGTCTACCACGACTCTAAGGATCTTAATTACCATGTTCATCTGCAGGCCTGCGTGTGGACCAGGAAGTTGTGACATCCTACCCACAGGTGGCAGTAGTGCGGGTGCCGACACCCTGGGTGCAGTCAGACAGTGACATCACGGTTTTGCGCCACCTGGAAAAGATGGGCTGTAGGTTGGTCAACCGGCCCCAAGCCATACTCAACTGTGTAAACAAATTCTGGACCTTCCAAGAGCTCGCAGGACATGGGGTCCCGCTCCCAGATACCTTCTCCTATGGTGAGTATATTTAAGTGCTATGTTTTGAAATATGCATTAGACTAGGTTTATGTAACGCTGTGGTGCGAGGGAGGCCAGATGACTTCACGAGGGAAGAAAGCCGTCCTGCACCAGCTGTGACCTGGGGCCAGTCTGGCTTACATTTGCTTGGTGCTCACAGATTGCAGACCTGTTTTTCTTTCTCTTTGGGGGGGGGGGG
>JAOVYW010000084.1:844008-857360 GCA_025775045.1 Hiodon tergisus | reverse complement strand
GTTTACCAGTTTATTATTATTATTATTATTATTATTATTATTATTATTGTTGTTGTTGTTGTTGTTGTTGTTGTTGTATTACCAATAAATTACTTATCGGTATAAGACCATTTGATTTGAGAAAATAATGACGTGATTTTTGGTGAAAATAAAAAAATATAAAGACAAAGGAATCAACAAGCCGGTTAAACATCACAACACCCGGTGTCCTCTGTATGCTGGAACCTGGGCTGTCGCTTTCCTTTTTAGGTGTTCGCACACAGCCGTTTCCGAAATCATCAGTCAACGCTAACCTTAGATCTAGATCTAGAGAATTCTAATCACAACATATTTCCAATATCCATATTTTATGCTTCGCAGTCTCCCTAATCGTTTTTGTACGCTTCAGAAATACTGCATTATAGGCGTCACAATAGAATAGTACCAGCGATAGACTGATTCTGCTTGGCGCCACCAAAGGAGCAGTAATTTTCAACCCTTTAAATCATAGCCGTCCCTCCCCGCACTTACACCCCGCATGTTGCAACATTCTTATAATTGAAGGAATTTCATTAATAGGTACAACGCAGCTAATGCTAAAAAAAAGTTTTGCTATGGGGGGGTGGGGGGCTAAGCGGTGCAATCTCTATCCCCCTGTTTCAATGTCCCTTTCGATACCTGGCCACCACACCAGTTCCCCACAACACTGTTTCACTTTGACTATGCCCAGATGACCCTCATGTGCCATAGCTTGTATATGCGATGGGAGGGCATTACAAAGTCTCTCTGAGCTTATGAAGAACACGAAAAAACAGCTGCATTTCACTCTGTCACCTTGGGAGACGGGCCAAGCCTGATGAAGGTGAAGAGCTTGGAGAGCACTGGGTCCTGTTCTGAACCCTGCTGGCTCTTCAAGGTAAGAGTTGTGCATGAAGCAGCTAAAGAAGTCCAGGCTCACCAGCATCGGGAGAGGGAGTTGTGGCTGTGGAACAGAGCAAGAGGGAAAATCATCCACTATGTTGTGAAGCCCTGAAGTAAACTGGAGCTTGAAATGATACTTCTGGAGACGCTCTGACCAGCTGTGTAGGCGGAGTGGTTTATGGCCTGTTCCTGGACGTTGACAGCAGGGCAGTGAGGGCCTGGTGATCTGTCTGAAAACAATGGGCATCTCCAAGATATTTTGAAACTATTTTGATGAAAGTGGGGCTAAAAAGTGTTGACACAGGTGAGGTGAGTTGGGCTTTCAGTTATTGGACTACGGAGCAGGCTGGTGTCCAGGCATAATTTTTAAGCAGTATGTGCAGCAGAAGAACAGAGGTGGTGGAGTAGAGGGTCAGGAAGCACAGATAATATTACATTTTACATTACATTTTAGTCATTTTGCAGACACTCTTATCCAGAGCAATGCACAAAAGTGCCATAGTATAGGGGTTAACGTGCAATAACACGCAAATACTGAGCCACCATATCCAATTGATGAGTACTATAAGTACGTACAAAGACGGACTGCAAAGGAAATAACGTACAAAAAAAAACCCAGTCATGCCAAGGGAAGATGCAACCTAAGTGGGAGTTGTGGCCCCTGGAATGCGCTGGATGGAATCTCTGTTGGAATGTATAGGGAAAGGATATCTGCACACAGGCATACCCTGACAAAGTCAATGACACACAAAGAGAACATGTTTTTGGCTAGTGCTGTGAACAGCTTGGACGTGCTCATCCTGACTGGGAGCTATTCCCGTGCCCCATGACATTGTTGAGATATAAGGCCACCCTTGGGATTTCAGAGACATTATTTTTTGGAAGCATCTAGTGATGGAGAATGCCTCGCGGTGCGTGATCAATCCCCTTAGGTTTTAGCTGCTGGGGTGGAGGAACACTTGCAGGTAATGGAGGTCCAACACTGAAAAAAACGTGGATTCGTAGAACTAGGGACAGCCCAGTCAGTCAAATGGTGATGGCCACCTATGCCACCATGGTGAGCAGACAGGTGAAAATGGTTGCTTTGCAGGTGTCTCCAAGCTTGGTGAATTCAGTAGGTTGGCTCCATGGTGTTTAACATGGAACAGGTGCTTAGGGTCATACTGGATCAGAAGCGGAATGGAGACCAGCATATTAATCTTGGAGCTACCATAGCAGCACAGTGTTGTGGATGATGACAACAGAGCCAGATGGGAGAAGAAAAAAGGAAAGTTTAAAAAATAAACAGTAGCTCCGGTGTCTAAAATCAGGAAATTCAGGCTTGGTATGTTTGCCCAGGTGCAGGGCCCTTCTGTGCCCTTATAGAATCCACAATTCCCGCTACTTCACCATAGACAAGCCTGCGAAGGCGGAGGGTACTGGGGTTATCACAGCCGTGCGGCGTCTGTGCTCTGCACTCCGTTGCTAGGGGTAACGAGGTATAGACGGCTACCTTAGCAGCGAACTCAGTGGCAGATTCTAGTTGGAAAGCGATGTTAAATGCAGCAGAAATGGATAACTCGCCTGGCTCAAGCAGCAGTTTTTAATACACTTTAGTATTTTTGTGTGTTCGGCGCGTTGGTCCATGATATATGCCAAGCCCCTTTCACTTTGGTTGGTTGGAGGGTTGGTACGGTGGTCACTAGATTACCATGGTATAAAGGACCCCACACATCGAATTATAGGAATAAATCACAATGACAAATTGTGTCTAAATTATTTGGGCAGTGTGAAGTTTTTACAGCTGTATATTAAGTGCAAACTACATTTATCATTTAATCTGGAAAATCTTTAAAAAGGAGTTCATAATTGGTACATAAAAAACCTGGTAGCTAGCTGATTTAAAATCCATTGTTATGATACTCGTATTAAAAAACCCATACACAATTGCTTTTTTGATATCTTAAATTATTACTAGTTCTTAATTATATCCAAAATTCACTTTCAACATTTAAATTTTGACTAGGCAAAATCTAATTCCAACTAGACAAATGTGAAATGTAATTGAATACCACAAAATCAATAGACATCTCTACAAGCTACAAAAACAGTAGTGTACTAGCTACCAAACTCTCTTTGACTGGTTCTTTTTGTTGGCACTAAGTTAGACTCATATCCTGCATTGAAGGTAAACAGTATATATTATTAAAAGGACATGGGACCCAATAGCACTGCCAGCTAACTGGTTTAGAGTTATACAGTTCGATGTTCTGGAGAAATACTGCAGTTTATTATGCTGTCAGTGTCCCGACTTCAGTGAAAGGGCTTCCACTGTAAACTAAACAAGATATTGTTATTATGTGATTGAGCATGGGTATGTTGAGTATGTGAACATCCATAGGTATTTAAAGAATGTAAGGCATTAAAGCTAAATGGGAGTTACCAGTCTTTTTAAGACTAAAACCAAGACTAAAACCGAGACAGAATGAACCCCTACCATATAAACGCACATCCCTTCATTGCCTGACCTATTGTCCAGAGTAAATACATTTACAGGCCTGCAAAATCTGCCCACAATCTACAGGCTTCAACACAGTCCTCTCATCTAATTCATGATTTGTGCACAAGAATATAGCCAAATGCAATCATATTCCCAATCATATTTGTTTAAATTAAGAATTCAAATTTGATAATACATTCACACTAACTCTACAGACTGCTGCAATTAATGGTTCTGCAAATTAAGCCATTGTATTATGCAATAATATAAGAGGGGAGACAGGCGCTTCTCCCCTGCATTGATCAATTACATGCGAATACTGTAAAATGTTTGAAGTTCACCTGAGATGTTATTCTACCACTTTAATTAAACCAAAAAACTCCACACTGCAGACAACATCCGCTAGCTTCCCAGTATTATTTAATATTTGCGCTTGCTCAATATCATCGGCATTGCTTTCACTGATCACCAATACCGACGCCAGAATCCCACACCACAGCTTACGTGAAACGTGCATTGATTACTATAAACACACAGCAATTCCCTTTTGGTAGCAAATCTTGCCTAAATTTCCTGTTTAAAAGCATCGAAAAGAATTGGCAGGAACACAAAGGGCATTCACTACATCTTAAAATTAAGTAGGCCTATCCAAATGCCGTGGTTCAGAGAAGGTTAACATCGGTCGAGTGACGCATAATAGCAACGCCAACAATGACAGTAAAAATGCTTAAATGATATGTATAGACTGTTTTGCTTCCCCTTTTTCTCACACACAACGGAATATATTAATGTTCGAGGATGAAATTCTGTACAAGTCTTGTAGCGGAAACTCTTCAACTACTTATTTTTTTTCTAAGTCATTTAATCACAGACAGAAGAGTCAGTATTCAAAAACCTCCCCGTACCCAGTCTGAACCGGTTCGAGCGAGTCGCGAGCTCAAGACGAACACCCCCCTCACCGGCCATCTCTCTCGGTGCAGATTCCTCCCCAATAGTAGACACCCATATTACGCGGGCCCTCGTCAATAGCAGCCGCTAACCACGCCCAACAGGTAGTTTCGCATTCCTATTGGCTCTTATGGCAGCGTGAGCGTCCACACCTTCATTATTCTGGTTGGTCCAAGAGATGCCTTGGTGTCCAGGGCAAGCGATATGAATCCTCACTTGCGACTAGTAAAGAATGCAGTCATTTTTTAGATTTATTGGAAGAAATTAAACATAACATTGTAAAGTAAAATTTGAGATGGACATCTGAATGTAGTTGATAGTACAACATGAATTACTATATTAAGCGTTAATTGTATCAAATCTGTTTTGTGCTGATATTTTTGTGATATAGTTTTTCCAAGAACCATGATTGCGACCTTAAAGTTCGTCAGAAATATTTTTAAAATAATTAAATAAGTAACCTATATGGTGCATTTTAATAATGTATTTAAAAGCAACACTAAGTGGAACGAAATGAAAAGTATAAAAAATTAAAGTAAGAGTGAGAGTATACTTCCAAAAATTCTGCATTTATTCACACTTCTAGTGTCGGACCCCTCTTTGAAATGTTTTAATTATTCGTATGCACTAATTTGTAACTTCTTCGACGATTAAATATATTTCTAATGTGTGAAAAATCTTACAAGAATATGAATTCACAAATATCAATTCTAATTATTTTTTTCCCATGCGTTTACTTATTTGCATTACCCATGATCTAGCGACAGGTTTTTGCATTGAAGTATGCAAGAGGAAATCCATGAGAACTATCCGAAATCGTGTCGTTTACGTTCATTAATAGGGGATTTGTTGATTTGTCTGGCAACCCTTTAAAAACAAACCCCAAAAAAATACGCAGAGATATACAATATTTTTTTATTATTTCAGCACCGACAACCGTGGAAAGCAGGGGGGTTATTCACTATAGACCACCAGGCAGGTGTAAGAGAGGGAAGATTACCGCTTCCATGTCGTTCATGGTAGCCTCCATTTTCTAGTCTTTTCAGCCAAGGTGGCTGCTCAGTTTACAGGAAGACAGCAAGTTACTGCGTTAGACTAGGGGGGTTTAAAGCAGATTTACTAGCTTTGTTTGCCCTGCATCAGGGCTGCAGGCTGTTTGCTCTAGCTGAAAGCTAACTGAGTAATTAGACAGTCATAGATAGGGGAGTAGAGCAGATAGGGGACCGAATGAAAAACAGGCAGCTAGCGTGCTAGCATCTCTCAGTTCCCTCCTGCCCTGTCTTAGATTGACGGGTTTAATTTTACTTTAGCGGGATTCCGGATCGGACTGACTGGGAATAAAGGAACCACAACTAGAAAAAAAATTCCGTTTTATCTGAACTAAAAATTCTCTAAACATACGGATCCAGTCAGTGACCGAAAACCTGTCTAGTGTCCTAATTTAACAGTAGCCGATATAGCTAAGTAGCTAGCAGCAATTCCATCGTGTTCGTGTGGCTAGTTATTTCCATTCGGTCGCCGACCCCGGATCCCGCGCTGCTACCCACATTTTCTTAAACCTCAGTTTTTCGATAACGTTCCTGTTTTCGTTTCGATATAATTCAATTTAAGATTTTAACCATGTGCTCCCGGGTGTGGTTTGTTACGGACCGTCGAATCAGTCAGGAGTACCCGCAGGTTCAGATCCTTCGTGCTCTGAAGCAGCGCTGCGCCGAGGATGATGTCGAATTCCGCTCTTTGCTCATGGACCAGATAGTGCTCACCATCACCGATGGACAATTGGGTGAGTAGCGTTACACGAAAACCGAAACTACTCATGTATTCAGTTGTATGTTCAGATGTAACATGGATAGGGTAAATGCATCTGCCGAGTAGATTAAAAGAGGATTGGTAATTGGGATTGGTATGCTTTCTGTAGAGAGGCTTTTGTACTGTCGGTTGGAGGTCTTCACACCCCTTTGAGCCGAAGACGAGCTGCCTGCTGTCAGGGGTTCAAAATGGGCGACCGTTGTTTTTGTTAAAACTGAGCTATTTGCTCGGCAAGGTCCAACCCAAATGACACCGAATGTAGCGGGATATGTGTACTGAGATTCAGTTCTTGACTATCGTGACATTGGGATTCGTTTGATTGTACTTGGCTAAATTAAAGCTGTTTATTATTATTATTATTTATTTATTTTTCTGTGCAAAATAAATGTGGAGTTTGGGTAAAACCTACAATCCACTTGCCGCTGTCCATCGATTTCGCCATCGCTGACTAGACGCTTTTATCTGCTGGCTTAACGACAATAATGGATATCTATGGCTTTAGCGAACTACGTAGTGCTTTTTGTAACATAACGTTACACATTTAGTGGCAACTAAATTGATTTGACTGGTTTAAATACTATAGTCAAATACCATATTTCGCTCCTGTAATATCCGTCAAGCTAAGTTTGTTAATAAAATGCGAGTTATTCAGTATTGTAATTATTAAAATAGCTAAAATAGTCCTATTTTACAAATTTTTCTTTTCAGGTGCTTGTAGAATGTGACCTCCCATAAAGGGATTGGCCTTTAGATGCTTATATTGCACTGAAGGGAAACATGTTAAACCGAATTTCCTTATACGTTAGCATTATAAGCAAAACGCCTCTGCGATAGGATGTGCCATGAATGCAAGGTGCTCTTGAAGATGCGGAGGCATCACCAGTGGCCTTTCCATGTGCAGTGGACCCAACAATTAAATGAACATCTCAATCGTGATGCTTTTTGAGACCTTGGTGACACAGCTTTTATCAGGGGGGTTCCTTAGCTGCAATTAGGTTCTTTTAAATTTTTATACCGAGGATTTTGCTTCAGTTTCACCCGTTCTGCTGCAAAATTGTCTCAGCGTGTGTCTGCATGCAAGCTGAAGGGAGGCTAACAGGAGTATCTGCATATTTGGAGTTCCTGCAGACCAGTAAGAGCCTTGTGGTATTTTCAGGATGGTGGAAAATAAGATGGTATGTTGACATATATTTATGTGAGGAATATTTCACAGTCTTCCAAAATTATATCAAGACTATATTTGTTGACCTTGGGCTTGTTTTAGGTGTTGTTATGAAACGGCAGTAGTTGGGGTCGAAGGTGGAAAGAGATGCTGGCAGCTGGAGGGCAGGCATGATGGGTTAGAGAGGGTGTGATGGCGGTGGTGTCATATAAGGACAGGGATGTGAGGACGAGAGCTCTGGGCATTTCTTTGGTGGAAGGGGGCATATATTGCTGGGCCACCAAACGCACACTTGTCTCCTTAATTAGAGAAAGGCAGGCACAGATCAGCAGAAAGGGTGTGGCTTCTCTAGACAGCTGTCTCTATCTCCAGGGACATAGGACATCCATGTGGCAGCAGGCACCTTATTGATCCAGGGATCTTAGTCAGCTGAGTGTGCAGTTTAGAGAGGTTCTTCTAGACCCACACATACAGTGGCTATAAAAAATATATATAAATTAATATAATTTTTTGATTACAAATTCATTGCAAATTTGTAAAATTACTACAGGGTGTACAACACAGGAATGTTGGCTTCTAAAATAGCTAAATAGACTAAAACTACACCACAGTTCCAAAGCCACCCGACTGGCTGTAGCAGATAACTATTCAATAATCTCCACAAACCCCTTATCTCCATCACCCTGCCCAAGGCCAAATATACTTTGCCATTTGGCTTAGGTTGCCAGATTAATTTTCTTTTAGCAAATGTTTAGGTCAATGCTGGTTAAAACTGGCACAGTGATGTGTTGAAAAAAGTTTGACAAAATGACTAAATCAATGGCGTTTTAACAACTAACTGGCGCCCTAGGCATGCATTGTAAGACATGCTTTCCAGGTCTCACAAGTGTCGCCCTGTTTTGTTAAACGTCAGGGCATGCCCTTAGAAAGGGATACTGCTGAACAGCTCTTCTCACAGGTACGTCACACTATCCGGCCCGCTCTTTGAGTCTGTGTGGGCTTAGCCACAATTCTCCAAGATCCTCAGAAGTGGTGCCCTCGTTAGGCAGTGGGGATTTGCTGGAGCAGCCAGGAAAGCTGTGTGTGTGTGTGTGTGTGTGTAAAATATGATATTTCACACTTTCCTGTGACATGTAATGGACAGTTCAAAATATTACACAGCCCGTGGTGCCACACCTCAAGCATCGAGTTGCGTTATCACCAGAATGGATATTAGTTGATTCATGAGCTTGTTTTGCCAGCACACCTTGCTTGGGACCTTAGTCTGGACAGATATGCTAATATCACCAACAGATGTAAAATCTCACACCCTCCCATTATTGATGGTAATAGCACACGGTCAGCGCCATTGTGTTCCTCTGCACCCCACCCTCTTGGTTACCCATAGCCGTTCTCCATGCTCATCTGCCGGACTGTAGCTCTTGCACCCAGCTGCTGCATTGCACAGAGAAAAACACTTGACACTGCGAGTGTGTACCGACAGTGAAAGGGACGCACCCGGACAGCGTTACCCCGGGGATACTGATGACCCGAGAAATAGGATTGCGTCAATGGTTACACTGATGCCATTACACAGGCCACCTAATTAAGCTTACGATAGCATTGTAGTACATATACGCATTTATGTGGCTAGATGTTTTACTGGAGCAATTTTGTATGCAAATAAGGTACAACACCAACCTCCTGTAGCTTCTGGTCGTAAGTTCATTTCTTTAACCCATACTCCATAATGACACCCTACATTGATATAGACACAAAACTGCAGCTAAATACCTGGCAGCCCAGCCAAAAAAATGGATCGTGACAAGGAATCTTTACTTATCTCTATGTTTAGTGAACTATATCTAGTGAACAGTGAACTCAAGATTATCCTGGGCACCCCAGCCGGTTTTCAAAAGCCAACCACAGTTGTTGCTGTTCACCGTGAAAAGCTCTGGCCTCCCCGCTTGCTTTGAGTGTGCATTCCCTGTTTATTGGCCAGGGCCCGAGCCAGGAGGGGTTGTTGGTTGTTTGTCAGGATAGTGTTGATATCCTCTCGGAGGCTGCAAGCTCATTGATTTATCAGTTAACCCCCAATATGAGAGCGCCCTATGGTGGCACCAGAAGGACAATTTCAGGTTTGCATATTTACCACATATTTACCTTTTTTTAAAGTTTGATTTTGCATTCAGTTCAGCGGTAGATGATCGTGGCCTTTGTTTGAATTTATATTTTTTAGCACTATTGGCATAATCTATGATGATGACAAAACATTTTTAGCAGATTTCCAGGGGGACTAAAAAGTGTAAATACAGAGATGGTGTTTAGTGTAAGCCCCTTGACAGACTGGCTAAGTTGAACTATTTATTTGCGTGGGAGTAAACAGTTAAATCGGACTGAACTGAACCCTGAATGCGGACAGTAGGGAAACATGGACATCAACGTGGTCCCTCAACACCCTCAGTCTGGGCCTGGCATAAAAATAAGCTTACTGCATTGTGATGTCACCTGAGAACGTGGGGGAACGCCAGAACAGGAATGCTCTGTGCCAAGAAACCACTCAGCTTTTCACACGGGAAAAATAATACTCAAATTTTTTTTTCCTATTTTTAAGTATTCGTTTCCAGTACTCCAATGACTTGAAGTTAATATATTATAATTAGAATTGTACTACATGTTTCTGAATGCATATCCTTGTTGGGGACCCTATGTGGTCGCGTTAGAGAGAACGGTGTTCGTGTGTGATGGTGGTGATGAGTCTGGGTTGGTCAGCTTATGGTCCTGCAGAGCCACAGCCAGGGAGATTTTTTTTTTAACCTCTCAGCTAGCGCCTAGGTATCACTAGGGGATTGTCTAAATTAAACGATTAAAAGGCAAGCTGGAATAAAAATTAGCAGGCACTGTCGGAGTGTTAGGTGACGAAGTCAAAGAATGTCTAATTTCTGTTTTGGTTGCATTATGTGGCTATGTTATGGTCAGCTCCAATACTTGTCCGACTTTTCTCCAATTACTAGGGAACGGGTTGTAGGAAAGGTTATCCCTTATTTAGTAGATTAGAATGCGCTGATTTATGTGTTTTGTGGGTAGCGTAGTTCACCTTCACTGTGAGTGCACCTTCACTGCGCTGTTTATGGTTTTGTGGGTAGCGTAGTTCACCTCACTAACCTCTGTGCCACACACTGGCAACCCTTACCTCCTGGTCATACCTATGCTGTTTCCCTCACAACTACACACACGCTCACAGCCCGCTACCTCGTAGCCCACGCCTCTGACCCGCCGATTCTAAATATTTGTGCTGTGGATGATGTGTGTTGCAGCCGGTTTTAGGGGGCTTTGACACAGGTGTGAATGTGGACAGAGTGCATGTGAACGTGAGCCTGACCACAAGCATCAGCACCACAGCTGGAGTATCTGGAGGTTTATTTCAGCTGGACACCAGTGGAAGCCCATGGGTTCGCACTCACCCTGCGGACTGACTGGCGACGGACAGTAATCCCACTTTCTGCAATCCCCCGCAGGTTTGCGCGTGGAACAGGAGGCTGTTACGTCCTACCCCCAGGTAGCCGTGGTGCGGGTTCCCACGCCCTGGGTGCAGTCGGACAGTGACATCACCGTGCTGCGCCACCTGGAGAAGATGGGCTGCAGGCTGGTCAATCGACCCCAGGCCATACTCAACTGTGTCAACAAGTTCTGGACCTTCCAGGAGCTGGCGGGACATGGGGTCCCCCTCCCGGACACCTTCTCCTATGGTGAGCCTTGGGCAGTACCGTCTCCGTACTCCTGCCGGGTCGTGTCATACAGGCCCAGGTCTTATTCTCTTTGCTAATCACACACTCTTAGTCTATTTTTCAGTATGAATATGGTATATAGGTTTTATCCACGTTTAATAAATGAGGAGAAGCGTGTTTGTGTGGCTCAGATGCATAAATACCCAAACACACAGTACTGACAGGCTTAGCTAAATATGACTGCAATAGAATATGTGCTTATGCTACTGTAAAATCAGTTGTGACATTGAACACAGTCTGCACTCTGGAACAGTTCCCATTGCAAAGGGTAGTGTGTCCTGAAGACGCCCAATGCTAGCTGTGTGTACAGAGTCGTCATCAATTGATTTGTAATCAACAGACCACAGTATGCATTACATCATTGTCCCCAAAAGTCCTTTATTATACTGTTTACTGCGTTTGTGTATGCCGCAGGAGAGCATGTTTCTAGCATGTGTGTGATTTTAGAAGGACTGATTGTTTGTCTGTCTGTAGGAGGACATGAGAATTTCCGCAAAATGATCGATGAGGCAGAACCGCTGGGGTATCCTTTGGTGGTAAAGAATGCACGTGGTCACAGAGGTCAGTGATGCAGTGCTGCTGACTTGCACGCGCACACAGACATGCTCACACGCACATCCTTTAACGCTATGCCCACTCCACAGGGAAAGCAGTGTTTCTTGCCCGGGACAAGCACCACCTCTCCGACCTCAGCCACCTGATCCGGCACGAAGCGCCCTACCTCTTCCAGGAGTATGTGAAAGAGTCCCATGGGAAAGACGTGCGGGTGGTGCTGGTGGGTGGACGCGTCATAGGCTCAATGCTTCGCTGCTCTACCGACGGCCGCATGCAAAGCAACTGCTCTCTGGGTGAGTCACATGACCCTGCTTTGGTCAGGGCGAGTCACATGACCCTGCTTTGGTCAGGGCGAGTCACATGACCCTGCTCTGGCCTGTACAGTGTGTTTGACTGACAATATGTATGCTTGTATGCATATTTGAGTTGAAGATATCTGTGATGGTGTATATGTATGACAGCATGTATAAAGTGTGATGGTATATATGTGTTGTATAAAAAGCGTTGTAATGCCTCCTTCAGGTGGTGTGGGGATGATGTGCCCACTGAGCGAGAAGGGCAAACAGCTGGCAGTGCAGGTGTCCAACATCCTGGGCATGGACGTGTGTGGCATTGACCTGCTGCAGCTCAACAACGGGTCGTTCGTGGTGTGCGAGGCCAACGCCAACGTGGGCTTCATCGCCTTCGACCAGGCCTGTGGGATGGACGTGGCGGGCATCGTGGCCGACTACGCCCTGTCGCTGCTGCCCAGCCGCCTCACCCGCAAGATGTCGCTGCTGTCTGTGGTGTCCAGCGCCAGCGAGACAAACAGCGAGCCTGAGGTGTGCCCGCGGCCCAGCGCCCTGCCAGAGGCGGTCTGCACCATGAGCGTGGGCTCCACCTCCAGCGAGAGCGACCCGGAGTTGGTCGAACCCCGCCACGCCCCCGCACCTGCCCATCCCAACCTTCCTGAAACCAACTACAACTTCAACACCCTCCTTGCCAACGAGATCAAACTATTGACTGAGTGAGCCACACACGCACGCAGCCTTGGCACCGAGGCAAACATCCAAACTCACTGTCTCCCACACACCAACCACACCTGAATAGGCAGCCCGATTAGCAGAAAACACAAAAGCCAAACTGACAAAAACTCAAGCACGTACACATTAAATGAACTCAGAGATACAATAAAATCACTGACAAACATGGGTCTGAGTGGCTGCTCCCCTGACTTTCCTCCCCTGCCAGTAAATGCCCTTGGGCTGCATGGGCTACCTGTCACTTATAAATTGCATGGGAAGGTCATTTTTAACATGTGTAGAGGTTTCATATCATCCTGCAAAATTACAGCCTAAGATGAAAAGCTTTGTTTTCCACTTCAGGCATGTGGAGAGAGAAATGCACTGTCACTCCATGCATAAATTACAGTGTTGCTGTCTAATGTTGCAAACCAAAAAGGCTTAAAGGACTGATAGCATGCCGGACCATTTGATTTTACAAGCTGTCGGCGAAACCAAAGATACAAAGTTTCCCAACCAGCTGTACATATGCATGCTCTTTGATGCTGATCTCTAATAGATTTGGCTTGAATTATAGAGATCCACGAATAAGGCTGATAGATGACATTTAGCAATTTTAGAACACAGACGTACAAGAAGTGCCAAAAATTGCAAACAAAAGTCAACACCGTTAGTTACATTAACTTCTGAGGTTACTAGGAGCGTACTTCATTTATACCTGCTTAGTTGTA
>JAOVYW010000084.1:821481-843908 GCA_025775045.1 Hiodon tergisus | reverse complement strand
CTACATCAACAAGCACAAGAAATAAACTGTGTGTTAGTCGTTGACTGCAGCATCGTCTGCGTTCTGACTTCTTATGCTTTAAAATGACACGCAGGGTTCAGTAAACTCAGGGAAGCAGCCCGGATCTCCCTCCCACTCCCACTCCCACTCACCCACCAAGGCGTGTTACATATCCATGCTAGCCAGAGATCTGCCTAACATGTACTGACAAAGACAAACCAACAAAACACATTTTAAAATATGAAAAAGATGCTGTGTTCCTTAAAGGTTGACATGCACTTTTTCCCATCTTTGCTTGTTTTATAATGTTCAGTGTAATTTTTTTTTCCTTTTATTTATTGTGTACTTTTAATTTAATTTTTTTTTTAAGGAAGTAGGCTGGTTTGTGAGCACTAATCTGTCTCAATAAAGCGAGGCCACTGTGAAATGGTTTTCTGTCGGACAATTGACTGTAGTTTTGGACAAGGCCGTTAACACAAGCAGAACACTGGCCACCCACCTTTCCAAGAGCTGTCCAGGATAGCAGTGCCCACCCTCGGAGCTCTAGGAGCAAACGGCAACATTAACTATTACTGTGAATAGGGTGCACAATGGGTTTCTATTATGGTATATTCCCACCACGTTGACACCAAAACTGTTGACACTAAAAGTATGCTTTAAGTAGGGTGTGAGCATCTCAATTCATGCATTGTCTCAACAACTCTGCCCTGCTAGCCTGCATACTGTGCTTTCTCCACTGGTTTCCACCCCTAGGTTCTGCTATTGATGGACCGGCACATGGGTTATGCTGCTCAATTGCAAAAGTGTTGCATTTATATTTCCCTTCATGGGTTTTGTACACCTCTCTACCACAACCCACTGTGTCGTGAGTGGAGGTGATTTTATCGATGGTGCAACATGGAGCTTTACATCTCAAAACAGATTTTTTGATGCTCTTTATCTTATGGGCACAATGATTAAAGGGTGGTGAGAGTGAGGATCTGAATCTAACCACTACTCTTATAAAACAAGCATTTTGTATTATTTATTAAAACATGGGAAATATGTACTATTGCTTTTACAGTGTATAGTTTATTATTAACTTTATTTTACAGTTGGGCTGTACTTATGAAATAGCCAAATAGTTAAGCCCAAATTGGTGACCTAAAATAGTAATCTGGAAAAACAGCTGATTTTTTATTTGACATTTCTTAATATGACACAATTACCTCTTCTTGTATAAGAAGTCAAATGTTTACTTTAATGTACAGCGGGCCACAACCAGAGGTGAATTGACACACATACATAATAAACCCAGAGGACCTCTAAATATCATATCAAATACACCCAGTACATGCTGGAGTCTCAAACATTGTGGAAATGTTGCACCACCACTGGTGACATTCCCCAACAGACAGCTCATGTGCTTTTCAGCTCCCGCACCCCACATGTGGGGTTTGTGGTGTGGACTAACCTTCCCTCTTCACAGATACCACTCATTCCATCCTTTGAGTAAAAAAACAAAAGGTCTCACTCCTTTATGTTCCTTTCAAAGCGACGTTGGCATTGACAGTTGTGACCAGCTCTGGATTCTGGTTTTGTATAATGAGTTCCATTTTGCTGAATGATGTAAATACTCCCTCTTTTATAAATTAAAATAAAATCAGTAATGACAGGGGAAAACAAAGAACAAATTACGTGTGTGACTTCTTATTTCAAGCCTTGCTGGTCTTAAATGTCAATACGTAATATCTGGCCACACCCTTTTTTTAATCATTTCTATAACTGTTGCCATAACGCAGTCTTAACTGTGGGTTCATCAACCACCATTGTGACCAGTGGTTCTTAACCTTTTTTCACGGAGTCACGGAACCCTTTGAAAATCTGCTGAAAGCTATGAACCCCCTCCCTAGAAAAATTTATATAAATGTTACATTTTTATTTGACTTTCACAGACCCCCTGAAGCCCCTTGGTCCATGGACCCCAGGTTAAGAACCCCTGATTGTGACAGTTGATACATTCCTCTGTTTTGAACTACAAAGTGCAGTGAGTTCCAAATTCAGATACCTCACTCACACCTAAAGACCCTTTTTGGAACAATAGGTCTCATTTGATGATTAATGGCTCATTTAAAAACATAAGCATGAGAATGTAAATCTATAAGGTACACAGAATATTGGTTCAAACTGTATGTGTTAATAGCTATACATGTTTTTTTTTCTCCCCCAACCACATACAGAAATTAAATTTCTATCAATGTATACAATTAAAATATAAAATACAAGCCAAGATATTCATGTGATTGTTTTTTCTCTCCATTTCCCTTAAAAATGCTGTTGGTGTGTCAGTGGCGAAAGCTTAACGCTTGGCTCGGTTCCAGACCGCATAGAGATAGTGCTCAGAGCTGCAAATTCAGCCGCTAGTTAGTTCCATAAATCCCCCATTCCCTCACCACATACTGGAGAGTAATATGTAAGGCGGGGTCCATTGACTACATACCATGTGACACTGTCTCAAAAGTTTGTAACAGGGACCGATGGCCAGGCCTTAAACACCCTCCTCGTTAATGAACTGGGCCCAAGCAATGGACAGACAGCGCTGGTTGGTGGGCAGAGACAGTTAGAACTGCGCCTAAATCACGCAAGCAGGTACCACCTGATAAAGCCGGTCGTTTTATTGCTATTAGCTACATACCAGTGTATCGTTTTACGACAAGTTATAACCCACTTGAGATGGACGTGTGTTAATAGTATCTAAGTGATTCAACACTTCATTACATTTAAACAAAACATTTCAAAGTACATTCACACAACAGAAACCCACAATCAATAGGTTACGTTACCTAGCAGGACGGGGAAACAAACTGGAAAAGCGAGGCATCCAGCTTTTCAAGTCAACTTCCACCTAGAATGATTTTTTTCTGAAAAAGTAGGTACAAATCTTTATATAGCTTAATCGTGAATTATACGTGTTTTTCCCCCCGATGCCAGACAGCAGAGCAATTTTGCCCTACTGTTCCCATTTCAGTAAAGGAGAAACAAGCCCCACAAATAACATATAATCAAAAACATATTTATAATTTGTAAGGCTTGGAATGTTTTCTTAAGATAGTTGGTTTGGCTTCAAACAAACGTAACCACGTTTTGACAACGCAGCATATTCCCGTCCGTCACGTGTTCAAGTAACTCGCGCAAGACCATTCGAGGGTATTCAAGGACTGCATAATGCTCTCAGTCTCTCAGTCAATGCGAATTTGTTTCAATTGGCAGACATCTACCAATTACCATGCGACACTCTGGACTGTGACTTGGCATTGACTCAACTCAGTATCAATTTAGACAGACGCAGAGCAGCCCCAGCCAAATTTCTTACTTCATAATTTAGAGATGTGTACAATGCTCCTTTGATTAATGAAGTACGCATCACGAGAGAACTGCATTCTCTGCTTGAAAAGATTTAACAGCAAGACAGAATATGTCGGATGTAGAAGTACAAAAATAGAAAAGAAACGGAAGTACACACGTCGAATCTCTATCATACGACAAGCCTGCTGCGGCTTTCTGGGAGCACGCGCTCAGACCCACTGCCACATAGACATAGATGTATGGGTCCGAGCAGCAGAAAACATTACCAAAAAACAGGACTTAGTTCGGTATGGAAATTTTGAACCTGCCTTATCCAGACATTCATGGAATAACATGTAGTTTCCTAACTCAGATTTGTGTATGGGGAAAAAACTGTATAAAAATGCCGTAGGGTTATATAAAAGTTTGTAATATGTCTGAATTTAAGTTATTATATCATAAAGTGGACAGCAGGCAAAGTGTTTTACCACGACTATTTGCTATGGATTTATTTTAATTAGCCTTTTATAACTCTTGACTTTTTTGTGCTAAGCACTCAAAATTCCCTTTGTCTCATAAATTACTTTCCAGCTGTTTGAACTCGCTGAACTCGCTCTTTTTTTCTCTCCTCCCCCTCTTTCTTTGACCATCTGGAATTTTTAGAACTTCAAGACACTGCCATCTGCTGCCGCCTTTAAGAATAACCAAAATAAATAGTCGTTTCTGTGTATCGAAAACAATTAAACACAATGTCTTACAAAATTATACAAATATACAAAATGTATTAGATCCACTACCGGGCTGCATGACAGTTAATTTAATGTGTAAGATCTACATCTCTTTCCAAGACAGGCAAAATATTCCTCACCTACTCTAGTCAGTCTTTTTACTTACATAAATAAAATGATAGAATATTCTTTAATAACACAGTATATTTTGTGTCAAATATTTGATTGGAGGCATTCTTTTAAAAAGACTGCAAATTAATACACCTGGAAAAAAAGTACTTGATTTAAAAAAACGAAAAACATTGCAAGAGGGATTCTAAGATGGCTACATATTGCATTCCACCATAAGATTTTAGGAAGCGATATATATTTATAGTTTTGTGTTTTATAATTTGTTGATTTGTTTGTTAATACTGTGATTCGAGGGTCGGAACCAATTATTAAAATCTTTGTTACGGTGGCGCTTTCTGTTTTGCGGGATCGTTGCTTCCGTGACAAGTACATCGGCGTATAACTCGTCTGACGGTTGTTTAGTGAATTAGCAAAGTAAGTTGGTTTACTAAAATTGCAACTGTATAAAAGATATACATTTCAAATATCCACCCTCTCAGCTAGTGTTATATTTGTTGCCAACTGGGTAAATAGCTAGATTAACATTATCTACCAGCTTACTAGCGAGTTTTCGGTCTTCACAAATGTCCTTGGCTTTTAAGTAAAGGGCTGCTTCCGGATGGCATCTGTGAATATCTGTGTGTTGTGAATTTTCAATCTAGCCTCTATCTAACTGAGGACTGTTTAAAAAAATGTAAAAGCGAGCCGTTTAGCTATATCCTTGCTGATGCTGATTGACTCAACCATCAAATGTTATTCTCTGGATGTGATTTAAACTGGAAATTAATTTCTCCTATAATATCAAAAGCTGTATATAGGTAATATTTTTAAGAGCACAACTAGCTGGAATACTGGATTTCCATAAACAATTCTACCCCTTTCGTTGCATGTATTTGTCAACCATACACACACACACACACACACACACACACACCAAATACACTAATATTTAACTTGAACTACAGTTTGTTTCAACCTATGTACCTGCTTGCCTAATCCTTTTTCTATATTCTCTGATACATGAAGTCATATCTGGGACCGATCTGGCATGGCGGGTGCAGAGACTCCAGCGTCTCCTACAGCAGAAGGCAGGCTGGCAGAGGAGTTTGCCATACCCTCCCACGTGGAGGCGGTGAAGAAGCAGATGGCCGAGTTCGCCAAACACCATGGATCTGCGGGACGCAGGGTGGTGCTCATCACGTCGGGTGGCACCAAGGTTCCCCTGGAGTCCCGGACAGTTCGCTTCCTGGACAACTTCAGTAGTGGGCGCCGCGGAGCTTCCTCAGCAGAATACTTCCTGGACTCGGGTTATGCTGTGGTGTTCCTGCACCGACACCGCTCTCTTTTCCCCTACACACGCCAGTATGCCGGCGTTAACCTGCTCGACAGCCTTCAGCTTGAGACTGCAAAGGAGGGCACCAAGAAGGTCGTGGCAGACCAACAGGCCCTACCAAACATTGTAGACGTATTGAAACGTTACAGAGAAGTGAAAGAGGCCGGACTTCTCCTGCCGGTAGAGTTCAACACTTTGTCAGAGTACCTGCACCTCCTAAAGGCCGCTGCACAGGCTCTCAGTAATATAGGTACATATTTGCAGAAGATTAGCAATACTAGGTGTGTGTTCCTACGGATTACTAATGTACTTGTTCTCTGTAGGGTCACAGGCTATGTTTTACTTGGCTGCTGCGGTTTCTGATTTCTACATCCCAGCATCCGAGATGCCCGAGCACAAGATCCAGTCATCCAACGGACCACTGCAGGTGAAGTTTGACACAATAAACATGCGTACTCCTGTTCCCAAATAAGCCACTCACCTGTGAACTAGATGTAAACCATTTGTCTGTCATACAGATCAGCATGAAGATGGTCCCCAAAATGCTGTCCCCCCTGGTAAAGGACTGGGCACCACAGGCGTTTGTGATCTCATTCAAGCTAGAGACCGACCCAGCAATCCTTTTGGAGCGTGCCCGCCGTGCACTGGACACTTACAGGCACCAAGCAGTGGTGGCCAATGTGCTGGACACGCGGCGTGGCTACGTAGTGGTGGTGACACGGGACACCCAGGTGGAGCTGGCCGTTACTGAGGACGAGGCGCACAGGGATGTGGAAATCGAGCAGAGGATCGTCAGCAACTTGTCTGCCGCCCACGGCCAATTCATTGCTCAGAATGGCGGCGATGTCAATAGCTAACCAGTCATCGCGGACAGTCGCTGCTTCTTTGGTCAGAGAAGCTCACCACTCGCGTGTTGAACAACTAAAAAAGGGTTGAACCGGATTGTACTGACTAAAAGGTCTGTTCTACTTTTTGTCCGATTACGTAAATTCTGAATCTCCTTTGAGCTGCTTGTATATGAATGTTCACACCAGGCATATCAGGAGTGGGTGAAAATGTTAATTGTCATCTCTGTGTAAACATGACGTTTACAGACGTGAGTGCCATCATATTGATTCTAATCTCAGTCAGTCATAATTGGTTTCAGCATGTATTCTTGAAGCATCAAAAAATTAGATACGGCCACTAATAAATAAAGGCTCTACAGCATATTTACTCAACTTTGTATTTATTACAATTAATTAAATTGTTTAAACATCAGCGCTTAAATCAAAGAAACTTAACAGAATATATTGTGCAACAAAATTAACTTCACAATGGTTGAAATAGAGGAGAACCACAGAATGGCACAAACTCATGTAATGTCTTTTTACTCTACCAATAAACACCTTGTGAGAGTTGTAGTTGTTTGTGTTCGGGGGAATGGCTTCTCATTCTTCAGCACATGTCTGTCGGTTACACACCAGCTGTCCTATAGCCACTCAGTGTGTCATTTGAGTTTTATACTCTTCTTAACTCCAGCACGAATACCAGACAATTCTCCGCCATATCTTTCCATTTCCGTGCGCACATCACGAACCTGGAACACAAGGACATATTTCAAGATTGTCAATACTTACAACCACCATCATCTTTTAGCCCTTAATACATTTAAAAATTAACATTTAATATCAATATCTTTCTCTCCCCAAAAAGTATTACCATTTTTAAAAATAAGAATTAATTCAAATTAGATTTTTTTAAAGAGGGTGTCCAGAAATCTATATACAGTATAATACAATTTCATCAACTTATTAGCCTCATATAGTATACACACTACTTAAGTCAATGGCAGAAAGAAACTTACCTGGCCCTTTCTGCGGATCTTAGCCCGTTTAAATTTCTCTCTGTGTTTGACACGGGGGTTCCTGTCGATCTTCTTTCTCTTTGGTGTGAGCCCTTTGTTTTTGGCCATCTGTGGTACAGTGTAAAACAAGGCATTACATCACGATGCTGCTTGACTGGAAAGACAATAACCCCATAACCATTACTGAAGTTACCCACGTGTCGAGAACAGAGCTGATTCAGAGCCACTTGACGAAACAGAGCCAATGCACTTTACCTGGTAGGTGATTCCCCTCTTAGCATCTGGATCCATTTCATCCACCAGACCCTCCTCAAATCTGCAAAAGTAAAAATCAAATTACCCTCCATCAGTCCGTCATCCTCCCTTGGTTTACTTCCACGACCTCACTGGGGAACACACATGGGTGTCCTGGGTCCCACTCACCCATCTTCCGGCTGCAGGTTCTTGTGCTTTCTTTTCAATTTAAGCTTTTCCTCCATTTTTCTGTAGAAGTGCAGAGCCGCCGTCTCATCCAAATCAGAGTCCACCTCAGACTGCTCCTCACCCTCCTGCCTGGCATTGTTAGAGTCCTGTCACAACAGGGATAAACAGTCTGTATGACTCTGAGGCACGGGACGGGGCGGTTCGGTTCAAAAGCACCTCTAACCCCACTCACCTCCCTGCTGGGGCCGCTGCTGAGCTTGCTCACATCCGGTTTTCGGACCGCGGCTGTCTGCTGGGTGCCGGAGAGCAATCGCCTGAGCTGTGGGGCCACCCTGGCATCCACTACAGCCAGATCATTTATTAGCTGCAGGGGAATAGCAGGGTTGCTATGAAGGTACACGCACAGCAACAAAAACGCATGCGCATCTCTAAAGGAAAGTGTTTATGTACAATGATATATTCAAATAATACTTGGGTAAATGTTGTACAGTCTTTGGGCACTATGAGAGCTGTCTAAATACAGCACCGCTAGAGAGAAGTTCACAGACTGAACTAAACGATAGTCTTTTAAAATGAGTATTTCTTCAGCAAGTTAAAGCATTCGCAGAAACAGAGTTTAAATGTAGTGACGACGTGACAAAGAGTAGGTGAAAATTTATCTGTCCTCACAGAGCACAGAATACTCCAGGATCAGTAACAAGTGCAGTTAATCAGTCTGGACAAATGCACAGGCCGTAACAAAAACCAGACTCACGTTCCTGTAGGAGACCAATCTCTCAATCACAGGGTGGTTGTGTGCTGGGATTCGCTTGGCCTTCAGCACCAGGTAAAAACTAATATTTGTGCAATAGCTGTGGGGGAAGAGAAAGGTTACCTTCACTTCACATTGGCGAGGTACTTATGTATGGCTAAACTTGAGGCAATTTGCTGAAGGGGTGATCTTATTTATGTTCAGATCCAATCAGGGCCCATGAAATTGCCCTAAACTGTCAATAACCAAGGTAAATTAATTATATGAAGCTGAAAACTTAACGGTCAAATACAAATTCTCCACAATGTGTAGGATTAATTCGAACTTACTTCAGATAGAGCTGCTGTTTGGTCTTGAGGTAGTCCACACCCTGTACGAAAATAATCACCAGAATCGAATGGGACAAATAATTTGAGAGAGATGGCAATTTATTATTAAAATGAGTATTTTGATTAGAAGCAAAGCATTGTCAACATATTCAACTAAAACTACATCCAACTCTAGGATTCATATTAAGCTGCCAAAAATCCCATTTGTTATAGTTTTCCAGGAGTATGAGAGAGACGGCCTTACCTTCCCTGCGGGGATCCGCCCATCTTTGGCCATCTCCAGAAGAGGCCCCACCTCATCTCTCAACTCGGCCAGCTACATAAAAATTCAAATTCTTTATTTTTCAAACTAATGTTCATGCCATCCATTTCACATCTAGCACAGTGGGTAACGTTCTGGGGTTATGCAGCCGGCTTCCGACAATACCTTGGCCTTGAAGTCCTGGATAAGCTCCAACAGCTCAGGAGACTCCTTCTTCAGTAGCTTCATCTTCTCCTTCTGTGACATCGTCTTCAGGTCCTTTATGATGTTTTGCTCGTTTTCAACACTCTTCTCGGCGCCTTCTTCACCGGCAAGCCCCTAGAGTAGCAAGCCATAAATTTTTTTTTAAAAAGCCGTTCTTTAATAAGTAAATAATAATAAACTTTTTTTGTTTTACTGAAACTAAAGAGACCTGACCAGAAATATAGCTGGGATGATGGAGACCTTAACCAGCCCAGGAGACGGCAGATCCCAATGTGGGTACCTGAAGGAGGTGGAGATCATAGTCCTCTTCGCTGAGGTTCCCCACCAGTCTTCTTTGGATGTTTTTTGCTTCTTCCTCTTCCTCCTCATCCTCAGCCTCAGCCTCTTCTTGAGATTTCCCCTCTGCAAGAAACAAGAATTCAAATTAACATCTTGAATAAATTAAAACCAGGTTGTTAAACAAATACATTAGATAAAAAATGTACTAACGGACAGACACAGATACTTACTGACAGTAACATAATCAGAATCATAGAACACCTTCTTCTTGCGTCCCCATGCCATGTCACTGGGAAGATCTGCAAGATAGAAAAAGAAAAACTCTGGCATCTCTGGCATGAAGGTGAAATATCCAAAAAGAGAAGGCTATCCAGGGCACAAAACACTGCCATCAGACCCCATCAACACACCATCGTTCTTCTTTCCCTCAAGGTCACTTTCCATGTCTGCCTCATCCTCTTCCTCTTCCACCTCCTCCTCTCCATCATTCTCCTCTTCCTCCTCCGACTCAGAAGACTCCAGAGCCATCACCTCCTCCTGAGACATAAAAACACCCGATTTCCTAAGACTGCCTGGCCTTACTTCATCAAAAAACATCAGTCCCCCATCAGTAGGTAATACAATTTCTGCTGGATTGATAGATTTCCAGTAGATTCCTAACCTCATCCACAATATCTTCCAGGTCACTGTCCACTTGCACCCCTCGTGCCATGAGTTTCTGCAGATAGAGACAGAAAAATAATGACCAGGCTCGAGACATAAATCTGGGCTCTGTTGGGAAGCATAACACACAAAATTGTCACACTTAATTGGGTAATAAAGAGCAAGCACTTCTAAGCAATATTTTTATCGTAATCAACCACTTTTACTGAGCAAAATCCATGGAACAGAATCCAACACTAATACTTTGCATTTAGTAGTCAAGCATTACTTATATAATGTTCACTGTGGCTTGCATAAGACACGTGACATTCCAGTAAATGACATACATTAGAGCAAAATAAATATAAATGAATTTCAATTCAAAATCTGCTACTTGCTACCCAGCAAAACCTATAGCGTTGAATGCAAAAAAAAAAACGAAATGCTGCCAGATAGCCAGTTCATTGCAAGGTCACGGCAGGGAAAATAAAGTAATTTAGTCTCTTTCATCACTTCGAGATGGTAGTGAACAATGTTGTGCAATCCAGGGTTGACTGGATTCATTCATTATCCAACATTAGCAGCATAACGCTGTGGGATGCAACAACCATTTTAATTTTAATTATCACATTATTGTGAGTGCTCTACAATTAAGTATAGTAAACGGACTAAATTTTGGATGAGAGCTTTGTTGAACAATGCAGTAGGCTACTACAGCCATTTGTACAATTTTCTATTTCAAAATAGGCATGGGCTAACATCCTGCATACAATGTTCACACTGATTAATACTAGGTGTTAGAGATAAGAATTACATTTAAAGCAATTTGATAAAGAATAGCAGTTTGTTTAACTCCTGGAGGGACGTGATCATTGTAAGCAGACTGCACTTTATTTGGGAACCATAATGAGAGAGGGGTTACATCCAGCCAAACATTGATTGTTTCAGTCGTAACAGATGAAGTACTTAATTCATAGATACTGACCGAGATTTTTTGATTGTGGTACTCATCTATCTCGTCCTGCAGATACTTTGAAGACCTCTGTTGGAATAAGATGACATGACATGACAAAGTCATCCAAACGCATGATGCACACCATGGAGAGTTATCAAGTTTTAAAATAATCACTTGGGTTTAGACGGATTGTCAAAACGCAAAAGCAAAAGCAAATGATACGTTAAAAAAAACTGCGAAACTGAAAAAACAAGTCAGTTTCCTGCAAAATAAGAAATATGACATGGTCACACCTGCTCAATAATCAACAATCACCATATTATAAAGTCATATAGTGTTACACCTTTAAAATAAAATATCTGATATTTAATTAACCTAATTGTTGCATCACTTCATCCACATTATTTCCACTTTATTTGATCAATCTAGCAGACTCTCCAATCCAGAGAAGCAAGCAGTGAGAGCACACAGTCAGGAAGGCAATATCAGGACAATAAAATTATGTATTGTTTATACAATTTAGAGTGATTCATTCGTTATTGATTTAATACAAATTAAACAATGTTTAGTGCTCAGTTAATCAGGGGTCTGTAAAAACTATCACTTCGAAGCAAACGCATAACATTCACCTTGTCAGGGACTGGCATGTCCTTGTAGGCAGCAGAGTCGTCGCTGTCATATTGCTCAGTTTTCTTAGTCTTTGGCCGGCGAATTGCCCTGAGGGACGAAACAGAAGACAGAGAAAAATCGAATGGTGACGGAAAGTACAGAAAGCACTGCGCTCCTGCTTAGCATGGACAATGGGTAACTTCAGAACAAAAAACTAGTACATAAACCGGACATGATGCCCCTCAGAAGCCACACTATGCAAAGCTTGACTATGATTACAACCCTTCTTGGGTGAAGAATAAGGAACAGAAACACATACTTTTAGAAAATAAAACACTTTATACATTTTAAAATATTAATTTTGCATAACGTGAGGACGACTACCACAAGAATCAGACTTTTTCCTTTTGGAATCTGTTTTACACCTTTAGCATGGAAAAAACCTATAAGTGATAGCTAGCAAACATCGTCTGAAATCATAACACGTTGCACCACGAAAAACTGATCCTAAAACAACCTGTAGCTATAGTTTGAAAAGATTAATTAAACTATTAAAGATTCACGTACCTCCTTGCTCTCACCATGTTGTTTACTTACGCTTACAACGGATTGTCGTTAATCGCTTTAACTGGTTTTATAAATAATTGGCTTAATTTAACAGAAATAAAGGAAACGTACATGTGTCCAATGAATTATGCTCATAAATTGATCAGTGTACAATAATTTCAAAACCTCCGTAAGGTCACTAAAAAGGCAACCATCTATCTTTTAACATGCTTCTCTAAGCGCTGTGTGTATTACGTAGCACGAGTTCCTCTCAGAATTTCGTCATATCCTTCCGTACGTCGCCACGTGCTTTTGGTTTTCGGTACGACTGATAAAAATGATCGGGTAGAAACTTGGGAATTTTTTTGTGTCCTTTTTAAGGATTTTTCTATTAGTAGTATGTATGGCTCAGCGGTTTGTAGTCTTCCTTGTTATGTAATCAGTATGGAACAAATTAATATCTAAACTAATTAATATGTTTAGAATTTTTCAGCGATGAGAGAGTGGCGTAATATTATTAATAATAATCTTTATTTTTGTATAGCGCCTTTCATAAAGTCATAATGAAAGGCGCTATACAAGACATAATACAGGGAGTGAGTTCCAAAGCCTAGGTGCATGGGAGGAAAAATACCTGTCACCAACTGTACCTAGGTCAAGGGGGATAATCAAAAAGGGCGGTGTTGTGCTGCCAAGCTGTGATACCACGATGTGTACGAAGAAGCTTTACTACTACTATTGACTATTACAGTATCAGCTGCCAATGCATAGCGCAACAAAACCAAAAATAAATAAGAACAAAATTTAGTTTCGTAAAAACACTTCGCGATTAAATAGCAAGGAAACCCATAATAAATAACAAAAAAGCTTAGTTTTGAAAGAAATTAGCCTACAGTCCATTTAAATTATTTTGTGGGGTTTTTTTTAGCACATTTTGCGTTGTGCTGCGTAATATAATATTGCTGTATATAATGAAAGAAGAACATCAAAGAGAAGACCGGGCGATTTTTAAAAATTAGATTTTTAATAGTTGTGTTAGTAAGTTATTACAACATAATAAACGCTTAAAGACAACTTTTTCAAAAGTTTCCATTATCACAGAATGAGCGGAAACGTTAAGAAAATTGCCCAAGAAGGATTCAAAATCGTAAAAGGCAGACAGTATAATATAGCCACATATTTTGAAAATTGTCCGTGATTTATTAAATGCAAGTAAAGCAGTTTTTTTGAGAACGATATTAGTCTACAGTAAGGAAAAACATTTGCCCATTTACAATGGCATATTCTTGTACCGTATTTTGTAACTCCGATTACTCAGTTATGTTCACTTAAAATACATATTTCAGTGGCGTGCTTCTAAAAGCACACGGGACGTTATGAAATTAACACTGGCCTCTGGGAACCGAGGGCTTGATTATATACAGCTTCTTCTGTAAGTCAAGCAACTTTTAATTTGAATGTTTGTTCGACTGTGTACTTTGATTAATTTAAACATTAAAAAATGAAATATTAATATTTGATAGCTACAATCTGGTCATACCAATATTTTGTGAAAATTTATATATATATAAATGTAATTTTACATACTTTAAGCCTCCTGGTTTTGCTGTAAAAGCTGGCCTTGACAAATGCTCTGTCACCGTGTCGGGACGAACTCCCTGATGGTTGTCACACATTACCCGAGGATGTCAACTTTTGTCAGCGATTGTGCTATCAGGCAATGAAAATGTCAATGTCATAAACTGAATACAGAGAACCACGAGAACACAAACAGTCCAAACAGGTAGCCTGTTGCTGCAGCCCTTTTTTCACTTGTCATGACTGTGTTCTTGGTCTTTTGGCATCGTTGTCCAGTTCCTGGGTGTGAGGAAGCTGGCACTCCTTGGCCTGTAGGTGGGTAAAAAGGTTTTGGGAGGCTTGAGGATCCCAGACTTCGCTTCATCGTTGCGTTTAATCATCAGTGCCTGTGCTGGGGTCAGGTGCACAGGTGCATGCCTCTGTTGGGGACAGAGTGAACGGGGAATGGATGCATACACGCACACAAACACAGTCACAACAACAACCACAACTTGCCAAATGGGATCTATCTTCACACTGGGAGAAAATATTGGTGTATTCAGATAGCAATCCTTTTGATCTGATCTTGGTCCAGCAGAAGGCTAAGACCCATTGGGGAAGAGTAAGCAATGTATTTAACAAGCAACTAAACTATATTTGTTTAAACTGTATCAACCGTTTATCTGTAATGTTTCAGTCAGAAGAGAAAGAGAAGAAAATTATAAACGCCATAAACAACACAATTTCTGATATAATTGCTGGAATAAATAAACAATTGTTTAAATTATTTTAACCTTGATTCAAATGTGCTGATTTGTGTGCAAATTTATATATCTAGCACCATGTAGAAGTTATATACTTTGCAATAAAGTGAGTCCGTCCATTCTTGCTAGGCAAAGTAAATAACGTGCATCATTGCTAGCATCATCCAGTAGGCTATTTCCCATATTGTCCCATATCTTTTAACCCCCAGACTACTTTGGTAGATGGCATGATTCAAGGCTAAATAAGTCTGCTATTTAATTATTTAACATTATACCTATTACAAGTACTTTTCCTTTTTAAATGTTACTGCCTGTAAACACATTGTTCTCTCCCGCTTGTGCAAAAACAATAACAATGATAACAACGATGGGTTGGCCAATCATTTGTTTTCTTATGGGAATACCCTTAAAAAGTTCCTAGTCACACACAGACAGACATGGATCATTGGTCTTACACTTCCTTGTGATTGCCCTGCCAAAGGCTCCTCATCATAATGGTCTGTTTCTGTGGGCTGCAGGCTGACGTCCAGCATGGACTTGCTGAGGCCCGACACCGTGAATTTGGTTCTCCTGGCTGGCTGGGTTTCCGAACTGCAATTAGGCTGCAATCTTCTCAGAATTTCACTGAAGGCACCGGTACTTTCGTTCTGGGACATGATGGGCACCCGTAGTATAAGGGGCCTCTGTCAGAGAAAGGGGAGGAGAGGGGTGGACTTCAGTTACCATGTTCTAAACTTCCAATTTCAGCCCTGTTGTACCCACAGTTTAAGATGGAGCATCAGTGTCAAGACAAGGCAAGGACCGAGTCATCATAGTGTTTGACAGAAATATAGATAACACCACTTGCCTTGCTGGTCCTACAGTTGACATTATCTTCAGATAGCTCTGTTAGAAGACCCATGCTGACAGATCTGTCTTTCCTGAGGTTGGTAAGCAGTCCTTTTTTTTCATTTTCATCATCTCGTCTCTGTTTGGATGTATAGGACAGGAACTCCATCTTTGGAACTGGCTCTTCCGTGCAATTGAGTGGCTGTCCACACTGCATTTCATTCAGGTCATCAAGTTTTTGTGTAATGTGGGATCCGTGATGGAGCACCTCTGTCATGGGCATATTACTTTAAGAGAGGGAGACACAAGTTAATACATTTTGAGCTTTTGTTTCTTACTTAAATACATAATCTGAGGAACACACACACAGAAAAACACACACACATACACACACTATACATATATATATATTCTACCTGTGTGTAGTATCACATTCAGTGGGTTTCACATTCGACAGGGCCTTTTGAGATAGTTCTGTTCTGTTGAACATAAACATAGTTGTAAAACAACTGCGGTTACAATACATATTGCTATTTGGCCATATTTTCCTCGTATTTGATATCTCCAGATTTCTTTTTCTTTAAAGATATCCATGCAGCATGCTGTAAGGGAACAAATTCAACATTAATTACCCAAGGTTATCAGATTTGTGGCTTATACTCACTTGAGATGTGATGGAAGGGCACTTGTTGCCTTTCTGTGAAGACTGACACGTGCCCTGTGAACACAGAAAGTTAAAAAAAGAGTAAAAACAATACAGTGAGAAAAACAAACTTGTTAGGAGCTTTTGAATCGACTCAATGCAAACTTGTTCTTATGCAAGTTATTTAACAGTTATACAGCTAAAATTGATCACTTAAAAGCATGTTTAAGCCCTCATGGCATTTGTATGCAATGGTCATTGTGGGTGACTTAAAACTTGGACTCCAGGAACAGATGTTCACACATACTTGTGCTCATCCAGCAGTTCTGGACTGCCACATGGACCAGAATCCTTCCTGTTTGGACGAAGCTCCTCTCCAAGAGGTGTTTGTGTTTCAAATGACGGTAGAAACAGAGGCTCCTCCCCCTGCCCGGGTTGATGGGCAGTTCTGCCAGGGAAGCAGCTGAGGGCCTCCCAGTCCAAAGGGGTGTCTGTGAGTGGGGGAGTTGTGACCCGAATGGGGTGGTCCAGTGGGAGATGCAAGGGCCTTTGGAAGTCTGAGAGTTTGGATGGACGGCCTGGACTCCCTGCACTTGTCTGCTGCTGTTCTGCCTTCCATGTATCCGAGACCGGTAACGACGCTGCATAAAGAATCCGAAACTCCTGATCGAAGGACTCCACAGCCGGGCCCGTTAGGACCGTCACCAGCTGGCGATGCAGGTGGGCATCAGCCCAGGTGAGGCTAGAGGACACGGAGAAGATGCCAAAGATGTTGAGGGATACACAGCCATAGTGGTCATGTTTCAGAACTTTGGCAACTCAGAACTGTGGTTTACCTGTAACTGCCCAGCATCACTGTTTCCAGGTCCACCAAGAGGAAGTTTTCCTTCAACTCACCTGTCACCATCTTTCCATCCCGCGAGTAGAACGTGTTACCCCCAAGAACACGAACCCGAATGTTCTATGACGGTACAGAGAGAAAAAACCCACTGGCTGTTATCAGCAGTAGGAAAACCGCTGAATGGCTATATATTAAATGCAAAATTCTCTTGATTTTATCACTGTTACTTTTTAACAGTGAAAACAGATATGATATTCACATTTATGTCTAAATTTATGGCGGAATTATTCAATGATTTCCTTGGAACAGACACGCACTGAATGCAGAACAACCAGTCCAACCAAATTTCTAGGATTGCCCAGTCATCATCTACGAGGTTAAATTAGCATACAGAATAACAAAAAAAGGATACAGAGGTGTGTCGGGTTTTTCATAAAACCGCCTGAAAAGTTATCCGATTTGTATGACAGCTGCACATTAGTATTCTATCAAGTTTTAGCAAGATGTCAGACTGGATGAATTACATAGTAACTCCCCCTTCATTTCATTTTCTGACATCATGAAATCCTGTATGATTGTTGATATGTGAAATGTAAGAAGTAAGACTTGCAAAGGTGACATTATCACAGTGGAATAAAAGTACCTAACTGATGTAGTGGACTTAATGGAGCCCTGTGCTGTTTCCCATACTCTAAATGATGAAACTCTGAGATCTGCAGTGGTATTCCAATGCCTACCCCGTGAAAGTAAAGTAAGTAAGTGAAAGTAACTTCTGAACATCCAAGTACTTTTGGAGTTTTGTCCTTAGTGCACGTCACTTGCTGGAGGGAAGATTCCCAAGATGGTATCTCACCGAATGCCTCAGACCCTGGGTGGCAGGGCTCTCCTGGACAGACCTTTTGTTAAGGATGATGTACACTGGAACGCCCATTGAAGCAGCAGCGTGCAGATCACCCACCACTGTGTGGTCTGTGAGCTGGTCTGTCACCACGGCGATGACCTGGTCAGCACACATGTGAAGTTACATCTCACACCGATGCTGATGTTTAATTTACAGACTTCATTTTTATATGTTTACAAACTGAGTATTTTGAATAATACTCCATTTATAAAAACAACTGATGCAAATTTAACTATATTAAAAAATGATTTAATTTAGAACAGATATAGATATATTATTATTGTTTATAGAAAGGATTCCATGCAAAATTAAATACTTAATTAAAATATAATTTTTTTTGAGATTGCTCAGGATACAATGGCCAGTGTTTGATAATAGCATAATTATGCCTACCCTTTGTGCTCCCTGTATCAGCCTCCTCACCACCTCCCGTATAGGTGGGTTCTGCTTCGCAGGGGGGCTGGTGTAGATGATGGCACTGCTCACACCCTCCCAGGTCTCTCTCTCGGGCCAGCCCAACTCCAGGCTGGGGGCTGGGGAGTCTGAGAGTACCGGCCAGTAGCAGGCAGAGAAGTCCTGCACCCCTGAGCTTCCCTCCCAGCTGGAGACATCCTCCTCCGATAGTCCCTCGCTGCAGTGGAAGTCCTCGTTCCAGCCGCAGATCTGGGCCACCTCCCGCGAGGAGAGGAAGGGGCTGAGCTGCTCCAGGTTCAGCCTTGTGTAAAAGGCCCCAGGCCCCGCACTCAGCAGGCTCTCCATCGCGCGCCGCTCTCGCTCACAGTGGAAGAATGCCGGGCTAGACTCGGAGATTGCTTCGAACACCACGTCCTCGGGTAGGTTATGCTCCTGGGATTTGGACATGGCTTAGGTCTTCCTGACCGAAACCACTCGGGGGAGTGCACTGAGAGGTAACTGACACGCCAGCCAACCGGAAGATGACTGGGCTCAGAAGACAAACACTTCTCACCTCTGTGTCAGTTATCAAAATATAATTTGGAGATTATGGACCCAACTGGGATTATTGTCACCCCCTCTAACTGAAAGAAGTATTCTTCGTTAAAGAACAACTGGCTTGCTGCTACACCAAAATGGCTTCTTTCCTGGCTTCATGATGTCATTGTCATTTATCACAATAAAACAAATAAATAAATAAGAGTATTCAAGCATGGAATAGGAGTGCACCTATAACGAAAAGAAATGTTATTACAAAAGTTGGAAATTAATTGGAAAATGCAAACAGCATAATTTGTTATAGTGAACATAATCTTTTAAATGTGATAACAGCAGTGAGAGGTTCTGTCTTAGTATTATCTTCAGATGTTATTGAAAAAAAGCAAAAAGGTAAAATTACTCTAAGTTTAAATATAAGATTCATACGAGGCCATAACTCACTTTGCACTTTTCTTAAACACCTCCTCCACTTTACACCATACAGCAGTGGTTTCTCATACAGCAGTGGTTTCTCATTAAGCAGTGCTTTCTCATACAGCAGTGCTTTCTCATACAGCGGTGCTTTCTCATTAAGCAGTGCTTTCTCATTAAGCAGTGACTTCTCATACAGCAGTGGTTTCTCATTAAGCAGTGCTTTCTCATACAGCAGTGTTTTCTCATACAGCGGTGCTTTCTCATACAGAGGTGCTTTCTCATTAAGCAGTGCTTTCTCATACAGCAGTGACTTCTCATACAGCGGTGCTTTCTCATTAAGCAGTGACTTCTCATTAAGCAGTGCTTTCTCATTGAGCAGTGACTTCTCATACAGCGGTGCTTTCTAATACAGCGGTGCTTTCTCATACAGCGGTGGCTGCGTTCTCTAAGGTACTGACATTCCTACACACTCCTAAACATCTTTCTCTCTCACCCATATCTCTTCCTCTACCCCACATCTCCCCCTCCCAACTTCGTTCGGTTTATTGTTCGGGTCTTACCTCTTGAGGGCAACCATGTTCTCAGTATAGGTTCCTGCTCGTTTTCAGAATCAGATTCCTGCTTCTACAATCTGCTGATATTTGACACTGGTGTTGTTCCTTTCACATCCATCTTCCAGGAGAATCTTACCTGTCCTCCCGGATCGACAGGTCCGCCGGTGAGAGTCAAGCGAAGACGAACGCAAGCTTGTCTTCCAAGAAGGCACAAAGCTGTCTTCCAAGAAGGCACAAAGCTGTCTTCCTTTGTACTTCCGATTCACACTAAAGCCCGATCTTTGAAGTCACACCGAAAATCTCATGTAAGTTATAGAAGTGGGCAGATTACCTGAGTCAAGGTGGCACTCACATCAGCCTTGTGGTGTCTCCTGTCTTTTTGCCACAACATGCCAGAGTACTCTCTGCCTTTGTACATGCCTGGAGCTTTACGTCATACTGTGCAGCATATGTTGTCACCTCTCATAGCATACTCCTAAGAAAATTACTGCAGTATTTTGTGAATGAAGACAGACAGGTTTTTTTCGAATGGACAATTAACACAGAAATGGAACCGATCAGCTCTGAGCCAATGCTTTGTGCCAGTACTTGTATCTTGGAGCAAATATGAATTACAAAAGGATTAATAATTTAGACCGAAATTAAATAGAAACAGTTATATTCTCAGCGGCAGCAATGGTGAGACAGAGGTAAGATTATTATGGTATGGTTCCCTTCCTGACATGGGAAGTTCACCTATTCACACTGATGCAGGGTGCTAGATCTCTATGTCAGTGGCCTCAAGAGGCGAGCTCTTTCTACTCTGACCTGACCAATCCGTTTTAAATCTACATGCCTTTTGAACTGCACACCCTCTTTGTCTCCTTGCTACATCACCTTGAATAAATAATTCCCGGTAAGACAATCATTGTTTTATTATATAATTTCTTTCACATGCAGCTTTTATTGGAGTTACATTTTGTGACACATTAGTAAAAAATACAAATACATATAATATATTCGCTTTCTACTATAATTCTATCTATAATTTATTTTGTACTTTAAAAAATCTATAGATGTTTTTACAGCTGCCTAAGTCTTTTAAAAGTATTCAAAATACTTTTTATGTGGACTCTCAAACTGGCATTTACAAGGACAGCATAATTGTGCTGTCCCGGTCACTCTCTTTTACGCAGGTGGACGTACAGGACCCCACTGCACAGTAGGAGTGGCACACACAGCCAGGCCAGGATCAAGCAGTAGCCAAAGTGGCCGGATAGCTCCAGGGAGATCTCCAGGATGTCCTTGTGATGTAGGGTGTAGATGAGAGTGGCAGCAAAAGCTGTTAAACCTAAATGGGGGGGGGGGGGGGCAGGGTAAGTTTCTACCATTGGAAGATTAAACAGGTTCTCACAACAAACATCCAGAAAACTGATTACCAATATGTCTCTTTTATCAACTAAAATACAGGCATTTCTTACTTTCATTGTGAGAAAATTACCAAAAAATACAGATTATTGGTAATTTATTTGTAAGTTTGTCCAGCTACTTTGACTATAAGTCTTGTATGGAGAAAAAGACTATTGGGCACCAGAGGGCGTAATTTTTTTGGTTTTGTTTCATGACGTACCCGCAAACATCTGGCACAGCCCAGTAAAGTAAAAGAGCCCTCCTTTGGACATTGTGAAAAGCTGACACATGAAGACCAGGAAGGAGATTGAGGAGAAGAATACAGAGAGAACCATCAGGACCTGGACAGCTTGGAGCCACTCTAAACAAGGAAGAATTAACAATTAGCAAGTTAATGTCTATTAGGGGCACCGCTCACAGGTGATACATATTTACAAGCTTTTATAGAGAAATGACAAGAATAGAAATAAGAACCACATGAAAATAGAGTTGATAAGAACTGTAGTAGTAATCAGTAATCAGTATCAGTGGTTGGGCTTTATATGTACCACATGTTATTGAAGGACGACACAAATTGAACAGGGGGATATAACTGTGGTGGTTACCATTCTCCTTGGATGAGGCACACAGCCAGCCTCCAGTCATATTTTCAAACTCACAGTTATACCAGAGGTCCGAGTTCTTCATGCCATCCCAAACCCACCAGGACTGAAAAAGAGAGAAGACAGTGATATTGGCGCATTCCCAACAGGCGGAATCTACAGTCAATAGAAACCTCACAGTGGGTCTACACAGAAAACACATTTTTATTATCTTCCACACATGTCATTCATGTGTGCACGTATTCTCTTTCCCACCAGCATGGAAGCATTGCTCAGCTCAAGGTAGTGTACCAGCATACAATAGCTGTAGAAGCAATAGGAACAATGACACAATCCCATGGCCCCTCTGGCAATCTAAGTCTTTCATTTGTTCTACAGTACAGCCCAAAACAGGGCAGAGAGAACTGTAAGCTACTATTATTTTCTTTACCCACCAAGAAGTTGGGCCTCACCTTCTCCATAGTGGCAATGAAGAGCATGGCAAGGGTGACGAGGTGCAGCAGAGTCAAAGACATCAGGAGGAACGCCATTGTAATGAGGAGTCAAACCAACAGGTACTGTAACGCGAGAGTCAAAGACATCAGGAGGAACGCCATTGTAATGAGGAGTCAAACCAACAGGTACTATAATGTGAGAGTCAA
>JAOVYW010000084.1:806869-821381 GCA_025775045.1 Hiodon tergisus | reverse complement strand
AAATAAAATATAAATAAAATATAAATAAAATATAAATAAAATAGTAAAATAGCACTAGTTTATAAGTGATATAGGTTAATAAATGACTGCAAACAAGAATACCACTGTTAGGAGTCTCCTCTGGGACCATGACTGAACTGAGCTGTCGAGAATGACGATTTATTTGAGATTGTTCTCATCTCTGCCATGGTTATCTCTAGGGATTATTTCGTTATCTACACTGGAATTTCACTGGGTCTGGGCGAAACCCTTTCTGAAATAAGATTTGCAAATTAACGTCTTTATATACAGTAATATATCGTCTATTATTGTATTTTAAATCCTTTGTGTTGCGAGCTAACATTATCTAAAGCACTTTATGTAAAGTTATTAAACCGAATTACCTCTGGTGTACGTTTTCTTCACCAATAACTACACTTCAGTTCAGAACTAAAAATCTAATAATTTTTATGTTTCTATTGATGATGTCTGTAAACACCCACAGAACAACCTTTATCTCATTATTTCTGATACTCCTTGATTTAAAAACAAAAACAAAAACAAAAAAACAACGGAAACAACAGATGGAAGTTAGGAAGTTGGAAGTTCATGATGAACTGACTACATTCATAAAACGCACCACAGTGCCCTCGGCTCACAGGCGTACCAGACGACTACACTGCGGCAGAGAAAACAATTTACCAGGGCTTGTTTTTTTCAGAGACAGAAATAGAAGAATCAGAAAATGCAAACGAACCAAATACAGGAAAAAGAGCGTTTTAACTCTGGTTAAGCCACGTTGGCACACTTGTGAGCTGAGAAGCAACAAGTTCCAAACAGAAAAAAGTTTTATAGTTAACATCTGAGATTTGATTCAATGTGTTGTTTGTTTTGCTAACATTAAAAGAAAAACTGACCAAATCCGAATGACCTTAATTAAGAATTAAACTTGGTATTCAGGGGGAAGTGACTTTGCACACGGAAGGCTACATTAACAGAGTCCGAATTCTGTTTACTGGTCGAAGAAGGAGTTTGTGGTTTGTGGCCGCCCACATTCCCAGCACCTGTTTTCTATAAAAAAACTTTTTTGTTTTGTTTAAAGCTTATGACGTGAACGCCTGGTACGAGCGTGAGCGATCGCTTCGAGTAGTGGCAGCATGGAATCTTATCCTTCTGTTTACAGTGGCATCAATCGCTCACTTGTAATGCTCAAATATAAGCAAACATATTCCCTACTCCCCAAAAAAGAAAAACAGGCCACTTCCACACATCTTAATGAGATATGGTAGCTATTTAAAAGTTACAGTGGTTTGTTTAGTGCAGTATGTATTCATCAATTTAACAGAACGGGAGTCTACATTCGGAAAAACAAACACTTTAAGATTAAATGTAATATATAATACAATGAATGTAATGTTTTTACATTTAATACATTTAATGTACACTCAAACACATTTTCTTTTTCATATTTTGAAATGTAACCATTAATTCAAAACATTCTCAAATCAACATTTCAGTATTCCAATTCTTCATTCTCTCAAAATATCCACAACAATGAAGTTGAGAGGAAACCATTGAATTCATACCATAAATTTAGTAAGCTGATGTTTAACACCCTAACTACAGTCTGGTGAACAGTTAGATGAATGCCATCATACTGAAATATCTCTGCATTAAAATCTGAACGTGAAATCAGAGGTAGAAGTAGAAGTAGCTAAGACAGATAACCAAAGACAGAACACATAATGACCACAACATTATTCTAACCTGACATCACAACTTACCTCTAAATATGAATGTCTGCTCTCTGGGCAACAGAAGGCTAGGCTTTGCACCACACTGTTCCTAACTTCCCTTGGTTGGTCCTCTACTTTTCATCCCAACCACCACTCCCCTCTTCCTCCCCACTCTAGCCCACTCCAGAGTTTGGGATAAGGCGGGGAGAGGAATGCAGGCTGTGTTTTAGGGGAAAGTCTCAACGCCCATTTCCTTTCAGTCCTCCCCGCGCCCTTCAGTCCCGACTTATTACCTCAAAATCCCTCGTCACCAGACCCACCCAAGGACACAAAAAGAACGAACCACATGAAAAGTAACAAAATGTAAATAGTAGTTACACATTTGCTGGCCCCCATGTGCTCAGGCAGCTGTTGTACATTCTCCCCTGGCTGTGGATCGTAGTCAGTGTCTGTTTGCTATTGGACTGCAATGAGAGAAGGAGACGGAAAATGCATATGAATAATCGAACATAGATGTGGATGTGTTCAGCGTAAATTTTGGGTGTCGTTGAAATAATGTTTAGCTCAAAAAATACATCTTTAAACCAACTCAGGCTATTTCTTAATGTTTACGTTCTTGAGGACCCCACCCACTTTTAATGTCCCCCTTAAATCCTTACAATCACAGCTTTATTCAGCGTTGGTCCACAACTCAGGTTTCACCGAGAGGAGCAATTTCTAAACAAACATCCTGTCTCTCTTAACATTCAGTTTGGCATTTTTGTTATTCTGTACTCCACTGTTAAATGAAGGGGAGTTGATATACTAGCAATTATATGTCCCTTCAGCTGGGCATGTAGTACTAACCAGAAGTGACAAAAATTCAACAATATTTTAAATCTAATACACTGCTAAAAAATGTGTATGACGTCAATAGATCTTTGTGTGGGTTCATTCTGAAGGCATCTAAAATCAGTCTAATTGGTGACCATTGGAGACCATTTCTGTTTCCCGTCACACCAGAAAACCCAGACCACCCATGACATTTGGAGGTTAAATGCTTCTGGGTTTCAAGTAAGAAATTAAGATGATTTGTCATGGTTTGTAAGTAAAATAAACAACCTTTATGGATGTTAAATGTTATTAGTAGTATCTGACTTTTAAATGTTTAAATTTTTAACATTTAGATGTTCAAACGTGGGGTACAAATCTCATGTAGACATTCTGGGGGCTTTGTACTGAGAACAAGTTCACTAATGATTAAATCTGAATTCTCATGCTTTTTTTAAAACAGATTTTTTTTTTCTACGTCAAATTTGTATTAACTTGGCACCATCTAGTGTCTTTAAACTCTATGCCTCCATGCACAAGATCGGTTGAATTTACAAGACTCTGAAGACAACCCTGTATGCAATTCCCCTCGTTTGCAATACAAATAGGGAGGCATGTCTCTGATCATGCCCTCCTCCAAGTATCTGGTTTGACTAATCTAGGCTAGGGCTGTCACCGCATGACCTCAAAAATAAAGAACAGGCCCTAACATAATGCAACTTCACACAATCCCAGTAGCACAAGCTGTTAGATCTAAATAGCACTGGAGCCCTGGCAGTCAGGAGTTTGTTCAGTTGAAGAATTACTTTTTCATTTTTACCCATGCAGGACTGTTCCATGTTAGTTGTGGTATCCCTTTGTTTTTGTTTGTTTTGTTATGATAATTGAATTGAGTTGAGTAACTCAATCATGTGAAAAAGGGGATGTGAGGGTTCTGCAATTTTAGTTTTTGTTTGAAAAGTAGCCCTCAACACCTAAAAGTTTGAGAATCCCTGCTACACGGCACATGTGTTTATGGTATTATCGCCACCTACCGACGGTTTCAAAACCCACACCATTTTCCCCCTAGCAACAGCGTCAAATGCCAGGAAGAGGTCTAGATTTGCACATAACATCATAATCTGCTTACGTCTGTCTACAGAAGTAACATGACAGAAATTATTTGCTACATAAAGCTTGAGATATTTCAAAATGTTTGAATCACTAAATGTTTTCGGTATGTTTTTCTGGTTGGGGTTGAGACGCTTAGACGGGGAAAGTCTACGTGGTGGTGGCTGGTTGTGTTCGGCGCGTTAATGTTTAGTTTAGAGCTAAAAAGCTGTTTCTTTTGGGTTTCCCTAGAAAGGATATTTTACTTTGAATTCTTTTTCTTCGAATTTTTTAGTGTTTGCGGTTAAATGAATGAATTCATGGTAAATAAAATGTGTCACCAAAAAGCCTGTCTCCCTGTCTCTGTTCTGCCCAGGACCGGACATGCAGCTAGAAAGTCCTTTTGTATCAACAGTTGTATCTGGCAACTGTTTTATCTTGAGTATTTAAATATGTAAATAAATATTTTTCAGTAAGTTGTGAATTGGATTAGATTTATAAATAATAACGAATAAAAATTATCTCTACATTATCTACTGCTGGCAGCTTATTTAGATATTTCAACAAAAAATCTGCAAATATGTTCAAAATTTATAAAAAGGCTATAGCCTAGATCATAGTAACCAAGGAAAGGATTGATAGCCTACATTAAAATGGTATTTCACATGCACTTCAGAGCTGGTTTGGCAACAGCCAGGATTGGCTGAGCTGAGCTAAGTCCAGATCGCACAGATAAAGGCAGAGGAGCCAGACCGGAACCCAGAAATTGTCGTTCTTCTCTGGGCTGTGGTAGCCCAGAGCCCAGGAGTCCTTCCACGACCACCCCTCCTGTGCTAGAGATGTGGACAGCCTGGCCATCGGTGCCCTGACTGTATGTATACATATCGTGATATTATATCGGCAAAACTGTTAGTACATGCAGAGAGAAAAGTAAAACATAAAAAACAAACAAACTTAAACCAAAGGACAACTGTGGTGCACATTGCTGGAAACTGAGGGCTGAAGAACATACTGTTTTGGTTTTAACTGTTTGAAATGAATTCTGTGCAACAACGAATGTCTTGTCCAAAACCTCACACGATCAACTGAGAGTCATGGAGAAAGTAGTTTGTTGTGGTACCCATTGACAACAAATAATTTAAAGATGCAAACTGTGTAGCTGTGAACTTTTATAGCATGGACTGAACAATAGAACCACAAACAAACAACTCATTTTTAAACAAATTAGACCATTTAGAACGCCAGCCACAATCATAATTTCACGGCTGCGAGCTGGAGATCACAGAGACAGAGCTGCAGGCAGCAAGATGTTTTTACTGGTACAGGGGCTGGCTATCGGAGAATCAAAAAACAGAGCATGATCGATTCACGGGCAGAAACAGGCGACGTACTAGCAAACGGCATAGAACAGTGTTCTTCACTAATTTTCTAACAGGGGTCATTTTGGCCAATAAGACATCAGCGTCACCCCAGTTGGCCCTATGAACAACCCCAGCACAGTGCCACGAGGAGCCTCATACAGAGATCCGGCACATATTCTCCAAATGTTCTGATGTGCACTATTATTTGACGCCAACAGCTGTGGCTGTGTGCACACAACTTCAGAGAAAAGGAGAAGGAACCAAGAAACCGTCATCAACCACAGCCACAGTGGCTTTTTGTACTCACAGAGCCCAAAAAGGACTCCGCATCACAAGACACTGTTATCCAAAAATATAGCCAACTTTCCCAATGATTTATGATGCTATGTGGGGGATTTAGGAAATTAGGTATTATTCTAAGATGATTTTTGCAACATGTTGCCTATGGGTTGCTTAAATGAATGGAAATTGTTATCCGTTACTAAACTCTTACAATAATGAACCAAATAAATGGTTGAGACCATTATTAACACATATAATTTTAAATTGTATCACAACATGTTTATTAAAACTGTTTAGATTGACAGAGCACACATAAGCTATAACTAAAATAAGCTATATTTGAAAGAAACAAACTTCCAATTTCACAGCATTTTTGTTACGACCAATATATATGTAGAAAGAAAAAAACTGGTGTTTGAGGGACTACCATTTGCTTTGCAAAACATCCAGAGCTGCCATGACCTTAGAAAGGTTCTGAAAAACATCAGTATTTCCCTGCCGTTTGACCTCTATAATCGCCTGTTCCCGTCTGTCTACCTGTACCTACCAGCATGGTGGCATTATTTCTATTTACCCTTCCCATGTGGACTAAACAACTGTTCCCGAGCAGACACCTGACCTAACAAAATCATATCCCATGCCTGCAGACGTTGGGTTATCATCATATCTACCATCACCCCTCTAGCTGCAGGCTACATGCAAATGGGGGTATGGGTAAAAATCAGGAGGAACAATTGGTGGGATGGAGGAGTTTTATGATGCAAACTTGTGGTCACGTCTCATTCGACAAGTTGTGCAACATTTTAACATCCGCAGAATGTAACCGAGTCAGCTCTCATTTGGGGTGTGACCTGCAGTCGTGTTGTATAAACTCGGAACTTGTGTCAACTATCGTGTAGCCTAATTGTAAGACTACAGTCCAGGTTACACCAATCTACGGCGCATAGATTTCTGTAGATGTTCTGCAAATGTATGGCGACACAATTTTAGAGAATCCCATCACAGCCAGCATGCTGTAAACAAAAGCATTAAAACCTCTTCAGACCTGAATTATACTCCAAGTTTGTGAAAAATATAATAATGCTCTTTTCCCATCCTTAATGCACTCAGAAATGAGAATAAATCTAATCATTTATAAATATATCTAACTATATATTTATTCAATATATGAGCATTTATGGAGTGCTTATGCCAACTGCAGGTTGACGTAGGCTTAGCTACTGCCGGTGAACCCTTATGAGTGATATTTTATATTGTTTTATTTATCTTGTATGAGATATTATGTGAAGTTTATACTAAAACAAAACTTGACTATTTTTCAATACAACATTTCTTCCTAACGGACTTTTTTACATTCACCAAATCTAGCATCAACTCCATCTCCATCTTCCTCATCACTCCCCAAAATATCAACATCAGAGATATTTCTACTGTCAGTTATTTCAAGGAGCTCAAGGACTATATAGACAGACTAATATTCTGCATATGGAATATTTCAAATTTTTTACTTCTAACGTTTTTACAGTAGTAAGGTCATTCATCAGTACTGGAGAATTGAGTTCAAAAACATGGTTTCCAAACCACTGTAACAGACGGCAACGTTTGAAAAAAATCAGGTGAATTGCATTCACATATGTGATTTTAAAGTTCCATCCCTCGTTATAATATCAAATGTATGAAATCTTGGCACAAATACTGACATTTGGCTTACTTCAGAGTGTAGCGTGAAGTCCAGTCATGCTACCTTTCAATGTGGTGGATTTTTAAAAAATTACATCAAGCAGAGCTATATTGCTGTTAGTTTGGTAGTTAAGCATCCATTTAAATGACTACTGTCAAATGTTTAAAAAAAAAAACGAGCTGCCATGTGACGTCCATTGCAATGGACGCAGGGTCTGAAGGGGTTTTCTTTGTGGAAATCACAGACATGTGTGGCTGTAGGCAAATGCAATTAATCCGAATATGGCTTAATTGTCAGAAAGGCTCAGGTGGCCTGCAGCACACCTGCAACCAAAGCATTATTCCCTATAGATAAAAAAAACACACTTTGCAATATGTTTCAATGGCAATAGATAACAGTAAAAAATGAAGCAAAACCTGTTATGCAAGACAAGGCAAGAGACAATACAAATAGATGCTAGACCTGCAAATGGGTGACGTATATCTTCGGCTTCCCCTCTGAAACAAGGCCACAACTGGGCTAGCTAGCAAATGAGCAGATAAATAAAAACGTTTTTCTCTCACAAAAAAGATCATGAGCCAACAAAAGGAGTGTCTAAATTAAACACAAACAAAACAAAAAGGGAGATTTTAGTACTCTGCAAAGAGAATTGACTGTCATATGCATGCGTCACTTGACCACAAGCCCTCTCCCATGATTTAGCATCTGCTTAGATATTTCTAGGTTCTTGACGGTAATAACCGATCAGTAATGGTACATATTTTGAATCTAAATGTAAACTTACTAGACAAGGCATTGGTAATAGGTAAAAACCCATTTCTACAGGACTTATATAACCATAATATTTCAAATTTAATATTTAAAAAATATTTCAAACTGTAAATTCCACAGATGAATGTTCATAGCTGAAAATGTCGTGTCAAATGCATTGCTTCTTAAAAGCAAGCAAACAGCTTGGTTATCATGTGACTGAACCTAGGGTACTGTGGTCTGTTCACCAAAAGAGAGCCCAAAATCTCACAGTCCTAAATTTCCACCTGAAAACAACATTTCTTACAATTATATATCAAACTGTATGTTTAATGTTTAATGAGCACAGGACTAAATGCTATGCTCATTAACAGAAAAACAGAAAGTCTTGACCTTAAAATTCTTTATCTCCAGTCCAAAAGATGCTTCAGCAAAAATACACGACTGTACTCCAGTCGCACGTTTCAGGAGCTGATGAAATAAAGCAGACGTTTCCATCCTTGTTTGTTTTTTGTTTTTTTCAGTCGAGAGCTTATTGGCTGATTCGTGACTTATTCTCCCTCTGGGTCCCTCAGCACGCTGTACTGCTTTTCAGCCCAGAGAAGGCGGGTCCTTTTGATGTCACTGCGATACCCAATCACGCTGGCCCAACAATACTCGGGGGAAAGCACCTTGGTGGGCTTGTGGAGCCACAGGTACTTGTTCAGGTGGCTCTCGTCTTGCCATAGGGCCTCCACCTTGTTTTCCTTGTCCTTCATGATCCCCTCATAACACGCCTCCGTCATGTTTCTCACGCTTTGCCAGGTCCCCCCAAAGACCGCGGCATGGTAGTAGAAGTCCCCCGACTTCATGTAGGCAGTGGATTTGGGGTTGTGGTCGTAGCTGTAGAAGATTCTGGGTTTGTGGTAGAAGAAGGCATGGATCAGGGCCACAGAGTCACCGAGCGCCTCTGAGCCAAACCGCCCCACAAAGATCTGGTCCACGTCCAGGCAGAAGACGTAGGGGTTCTGGTGGCGGATGTACAACTCGATGGTGTCAGCGATGGATTTCATGCGCATCATGGAGATGTCCTGCCAGCGACTATATCTCTTCACCTTAATGACTGTCAGGGTCCGCCCCAGAGCCAGCGCCAGGTCGGGCACCTTCTCTGGGTGATCTGTGAACACGTAATAGTTCACGGGTAAACCCACCATGAAGTGGAGTTCCGCAGATATGAGGAAGTCCTTCAGGTAGGCGTCCAGGTATCTGTCACGGGTCCATAGAGATATTAGATTCAGCACTCACTCATTCAAGCATATGCTCAACTGTTACAAGCAGTCAAAAATAAAAAAAACCTGGTAAGAGAAATATCCTGTTTACACAAGTAAAATATACACATATAAATTAATAAGGATCAGTAATAAACTCAACTGTCAAGCCTTTGTGTGTGTGTGTGTGTGTTGCCTATTTCTAGGGGATTACAATGTTTCTATGGCCATTTTACGCACAGTACTTTTTACCCCACAGTAGTGGTTTCCTTAATGGCCTTGTCAAGCAAAGGTCTTTTAACCAGTCCATAAAATAAAATAAATGTGATTGTTAAATGCAACACAAGCAACATTATTGCCTTCTGTAATATACTAGATGGATGACACACTTTTGATACTAGAAGCTATTGCACTTGTCTTCCTAGACTCCTCTTTGAATTGTATTTATACCCTTTCTCTGTATTTTTTCCCCCCCACCACATGATTTGAAATTTAAAAGCAGCCCTTTAAAAATAAATGGGCCAAATAACTAACACAGGGAGCCACTGGAGCGCCCCAGTGATTTTAAAGAGGCACTGAAGGCACATTATAATGGCTTATATATATTGACAAGCAGTCAATTTTCCATCGTGAAGTGAATCCGTCAGAGGAATTGAAATATTCGGTGCTGGAGACCTAAATGAAGTCGGATCGTTTTAAACAACTATAATTCTTCCCTCTCTATCCAACTTCCTAAGACATACTGCTAAAGGCAATGCAAAACATTATATTGACCTATATTGATATTAAATCATTTTTAAATCTTTAAACCAGCCGAACGGTATTTTAGTTATCCTTAAATCATAGGCACTGTGTAAATCTAGTTCATATAGGATGTGTTCTATTACTAGTCATTTTTGTAACTTCCTACATTATAGTTGATAAATTCCTATTCAAAACTGGTTTCAGTTCTCCTGGGAACCATTGCTGGGAAAACGTAAAATTATATTTTTGGTGATGAACACTGACCTTCCAACGGCGAATACCGTTAATGCCACTGAAGTACCCCTCCGTCTGTGCTCTTGGTCGTACACATCAGGGTTGAAAATCCCCTCCCACATTACTGGGGCTCCCCAGGAAGTGCATGTCTGAACATCATTTCTGGACCTAACACAAGTGGAAAGAAATCCCTGCAAATACTGAAAGGCATATTTTGTACAAGTACAAACTGGAACTCAAAGTGAAAGTATAGTATTTGGAACCCTTTTCCCAAAAAGGGAAAATGGTGCAATTAGCTCCTAAATTAGAACTTTAATCCTGTGCCTACATCATGAGTTAGGTAATAATCCAAACTACCCACAGATTCACAGCTTGATGGAACCTAGCACACCTAGTTCTCTTCTCCTGATACATGTGTGAGGGACAGGCTGGATGCAAAGACCGTCAAAAGCACCCAAGGTTTTTTATGATCTGGAACTACACAGCTGGTTCCACCATACAATTCCATCTTCATGTCTGTAGATCTCAAAGTAGGAATGCTGCGTGCTCGGTTATGAAGGTTCACACACTCACCCTTTTGAATGCCATAGATAATATTAACAATATCAATATTAACCTAGAAGCCACTTCGGCCAACCAGATACCAATTGTCTTGACCTCAGTATCAGCCTTGTTGATATGGAGAAACACTGTTAAGACCCACAGGGTGAAGTCATCCATCTTTATTGTGCATTGGGTCACTTAACAATTTACTCATTTTCTAAATTTGGAAAGCTATCATTTCTGAGAGCTAGATGAATGGTTATCATAATTCAATCTACATGCACATTTGCATCCATGTGATGATTCTTTAAAACTGAGGATACGTGAAATGTACGTTTTCAGTATTCGCCATGACAAAAAAAAAAAAGTTCCAGTGATTGAGACTGCAGTTTCGGCCGGTATTTGAGCAGCTCTGCTGGCTTCAAGGAGAATTAATTCCTAACCGCAATATCATGCATTGATGCGTTTTTTGGACCAGCAGAGGATAGTCTCATGTTTGAGCTGGCAATGTTCATTAAACCTATTGATTCTCCTAATTTATTAATTAAACTTCATAAGCGAGTTGTTCTAATGCGGTCGGTTCGAATTTGCATGCAAAATTTCAGGTTTATGAAATAAATTTAATATGCAATTTATAACCCTAGATTTAGGAAACAAGTTTTAAAAAAATTTACACAATAGATCTGGGATTTATTTAAAATATTTTTAAAAGTTGGTGAGACAATGGGTTATATGAGAACATTTTGTGAGTGTACACAAGTGAGTGTAAAATGCCAGACATATTAATGTGGCTGTTAAGAAATGTAATGTTTGCATTGATGTGGGAACCTGTAAACTTTTCTAAATTGACATTCATGACACAGTGTAAATTACTCACCATAGATCTAAGGAGTTGTCAATGTAATTCTCTGGCCTGGGCTTCTCGCCTGGAGGAATTGGGCATACATCCATGGGGATTAACCCCTCCAAGAACCTGACAAACACACGTGGCAATCACTCAGATTCAAGGGACTTGCAATGGTTTTATAAATCATGCAACTATGTTTTTCTAGAGCTAAATTATCTATAGCTTTCAGAGCTTTTGGTTGTACGACTTTAACCCTCCACCACCACCAAACGTATCACATCCGAAATGCTTGCATCTAATGGCCAGGGTTGTCCTTCATGATAATAAAGGTGGAGAGCACATCTAGGTTGCTAATAATCTTAAACATGGGAGAAAGACATAAAACCCAGCCAGGAGTTAAGGTAAATTGTCACTGGTGATTTTCAGGTTCACAGAGCTCAGGTCTCCAAACGCACAACCAACTTTTAATTCATGCACAGGTAATGTGGAAAAGAACAGCATACGTGCAGGACAGAATGGAAGACTAACTAAGGCTAACTAAATCAGAATAACCAGGTGATTTACCTTGCCAATACAGGGCCCTCATAGGTTATGAAGAACACCACAGGGATACAAAGTGTCAACACAAACATGCGTTTTCCTTTGTGAAAATGCCTGGAGAACAAGAAAATAAGAACAAGAAAATATAAAAATAAAGAAAATAAACTTCACACGGTGTACCGCAGCGAAGTCTATTCAAACACCAATGAAACATCTAGTTTCAAACATCTAGGAGAGCAGACCTGAACTGAATATTACGCTTCATGTTGTGTCTTAGCCACAGCTATGCCAGTGATTGCAATAACACAGATCCCCTGGTGTCTTACTGCTTAATTCCACTGTCAAAGCTCTAATAAAACCAAACCAACAAATTCAAGTGCACAAAGGAGATCCGCAAGAACTAGATTACCTTTTTGTTATGAGAGGTGAGCAAACAAATTAAATAAAATACTTGCCTTAGGTTTTTTTTTTTCTAAAAGGGAAAAGAGTTTGGTTTGTTTGAAAAGAACGACACACCTTTGTTTTTTATTTGCTGGGAATCTCAGCTTTTTTAGTTCCGAACGTGATAACTTCTTTTTATTTATATTTATTGAGAATTTACCATTTATAATACTCAACCATGGTATCCGCTAGGTTGATTGTCGGTAAACTGTACTGTACATTGCATCAGTTTAATAAATCAAAGTTGAAAATAAGATGCATATAACCAGAAACATTCTCCTTCATTATACACTACCATTTAAATAGTTTCCAACACATTTAACTTAGAGGTGTAAAATTCCTGTCCATAAGGGTATAAAGTGCCTGCCGGTTTACGTCCCTGCCCTTACTCGTTTAACTAGTTTCATTGTTTTGATTGAAAATGATTTCCCCTAGTGTTCCCACTATGAATCAGGCACCAATTAAGAGGTAGCACAGAAATGAGCAGAATAATACCAATTGAATGTATATGTAATTCATACCTCTTCTTAGAAGTTCTAAATCTGAGATTTTGGTCTGCATTTAATATAATACTGTGAGCTGTGTAAATCACTTAAAACCGTTTGCTAAGCAAACAAATTGTACAGAATAAAGATAAGGGAGTAACCCTACAAATAAAAAATAAAAAACAAACCAGAGCCTGCAGGGCTCAGCACGAGATCTCTTCATTTGCTTACATTACAACTTGTGTAGGTGGCAGGAAACTGACAGGCCTCTCCACCAGTCACACAAGCATGACATCACTGCCCCCCCTGAGCCAGATTGGTTCCCTGAGCTGGGGAATCACATGAATAACTTAAAGGGGGCAATCATTTTGCTTGTTGGAAGCTTGTGCTTAATTTACGGAGGTTGAGGGACACAGGTGTTGCTGAAGCTAACATAAATCAAAACATAAACTATCCAACAGTGTAGTGTGAATTATGTTTTAAAATGTAAAAACAAAAGATCTTTGTTTTACTATTAATATTGCAGAAATTTCATATGGAAAAGTTTATTCCATTACTCTATTGCAACATTCAATATTTTAAAAACATAGTAGGTTATAATTAACTTTAAATATTTAATATCTAGTCTAGTACATTATAAATAATTTACGCCAGCTGCGTATAGCTTATTTAGGAACATTAGCTCGTTAGGTTTGTGTTTCTGTTTTTTTACAAGCAACGTGGATCGAAACCTGTGTGAAAACTGTTTTAGTGTGAAGGAGTGCCTGATTCAATGGGGAACATCACTCTGACCAGAATTAAACGAAAATGAAAAGAAACCCCAGATGAATAAAATGCCAAAATATCTTTTTTTGGTAGGCCTGTATGTCAAAAACATGCCGAGTTAAGGTAAAGACAGTTTATGGAAAAAAGAAAAGAAAAGAGAGACTCATACGCAGGGATTATCGAGGAGAGCGAAGCACAGCTTGACTTGCCTTTAACACGCCTCAACGGGGCAGACAAAGGAGGAAAAAACCCTCCCCCTACACCTCTGATTACCATACAACACCTGCAGAAACAATGGAAACCTGAGCACTAGGCAGCAGCTCACCACCTCCCCCCCGGGCCCACACAGCTGTGCACGTCTCCTGGAGAAGAAGTTCCAAGAGGTTACTGTGACCAATAGGGACCCTCCCTTTACCACCATAACGTGATGAATCACAATCCCCACACCTACATAGCTGAGCACGTCTTTTGTCTTCTGTCAAAAGCCTCGCCCTTAAAGGGGAGCAATACCATGAATACAGTGATGACTAGGAACCTTGCCTTTCCCATCATAACGTGGTGGATTGTGGGGGCTGCCAGAAGCCAAGCAAGGCTGCGAATAGGTCGGCAGCAGAGTTAAAAAAATAATAAAATAAATAAAAGTTAATCAAACATAGCACCAAGTCCTGCAGCCAGACAGCTAGGTTTTTTTTACTCTCCATAGCATCACAAGGTGTACCTTCTCACCTTTAAGGAATTAAATGGTCCTGGGTAATTGCATTTAAAAGATCTCCTAGTCCCCTAGGGTAGAGCCTTCTCATACAGAGCCCTCCACAATGGAATAGTAAATAATTTTTATCCAGGAATCATACTAAATTGTAGTTTTAAACCAGATTTTAAAAAGACCTGTCCCATGTTTTCATGGCCATCAAATAAAAAAATACAAATACACACACACACACACACACACACACACACACACACACACACACACACACA
>JAOVYW010000084.1:777008-802364 GCA_025775045.1 Hiodon tergisus | reverse complement strand
ATACCATACCATATATATATATATATATATATATATGGTATGAATGTTAAATATAGCTATATCCATTATTAGTTAGAAGACTGCTTACTACCTCTTGTTTTACCCGCGGCCTGACCAGTCACACCTATATTATATATATATAATATATATATATCCTATGATTTTCTTTATTATGTTTAAAAAGGCATCGTCGAAAATACTTGAAAGACGTTTGTGCTATTTTTTTCTTGTTAAACGCGGCGAACACTCGTAGTTTTTAATTGCGCGCGCGTGTTCAGTTTATTCAACTGAATTTTGCATCTGAAGTTGTATCAGAACTGTCGGACAAACTTCCCGTGTAATTTCTACCTACATATTTAGCCTTTATGGTGACATTAAAACTAGGATACTAAATAGCCTCTTTTTAATTCTTTAAAAGATTCGTCTTTGTGCCTATTTCATTCTACCATCCGGCTGGCATTTAATGATGTTAAGACTTATTAGGGAAGTAATGAAAACGGTGTCTGTTGAATGGGCGGCTGTGTTGGAGAGGGGTGTAATAGCTCGCAGGCATGGTAAGAAATGTATTTATCCTCAATCAGCTCTCACTCTCAGAGTTTCAAGCACAAACGTTATGTTGAAGGGTTTTAAGGCAGATTAAATTGAGCCTTTTATTTCTTTTCACTTTCATCTCTAAACGGCTCACTCTGGCTTGCCCTGGGCGCAAATTCATGAGATTTTAGGTTTCTTTTATAGTTGTTAAGATGTTATTTATTTATTTATTTATTTATTTATTTATTTATTTGTTTGTTTGTTTGTTTGCCTTTCTCTGTCTTCCTGTCTGCCTGTATGTATGTCAGTCAGTCAGTCGGACTGTTTGTTGGTTGGCTGGTTGCATCAGGAACTGTCATGCTAACTGAATATGAAGTGATGTAAAACCAATCATTTTTAAAGGGTAAGATACTATTTACCCAATATGCCAATATTTACTTTATATAGCACGCATTTATAAAGCGCTGGTTTAACTTAGCCCTAAAGAGGCGGGGTGGAGGGTGAGGGCGGTTCTGAAATAACTAGAAATAACTGACGCTGTCCATTCAGTCTTTATTTGGATTGCTTCTCTTTAAATATGAAATTACTAATTCTTATTAAAATAGCTATTGCAAATCTTCCTGTTTTTCACGTTCGTGAAAAGTGTCCTTTTAGTTTATTAATTCGATTTTGAAAAAAGCATTCTGTAATTGTATAATTTAAACAGTTCCCCGTGCTTTGTATTAGAAGAGAAACATTTGTGTTTTTAGGAATGTGGCTGTGGAGATGTGGAGCTGAAACAACGATGCAAACAAACCCCAAATCTATGCACCCAGTTTTATTTACAGTTGCAGGGTGACGAGTGAGCCAGCTATACAGTATAGCGACAATTAAGACAGGTATTAACAAACAAAATACTAAGAAATATGCACAGCGTCAGACCGTGACTGCGACACTTGAATTTTTCATTAAAGAGGGCATCAAATGTTAGTTGCGGAGAGTGTGTTCTGAAACCTGCCAAGTTTAATTAGCAGAAGGAAAAAGGGAAAAAAGCTTGACCGTAAGGAGAAAAAAAACAAACACACGTTTGGCCCCACACCTGGACTTGGTTTTGTTTGTGAGAGAGAGCCTACTGAAAAGGAGGGCATCCGTCTATTTATCGGAAAGCATCTGCACTGATTAAACCAACAAGCTGGCTTTTGTAAATACATGTTGGAGAGAGGGAGGCGATGGACACTTGAGCAAATCGGAGGATTACCTGAGGTTCTCAATCTAATCAAACAGAGGCCAGGCGGGATTTGGGACTGTTGTGAGGTGGATCAGAAGAAATAATAGGGGGCAGTGGAAAGATAGCGGGGTGTCAGGCAATCCGAGGCTTCAGGCTTGGTTTTACTGTGCATATTCAATTAATATAAGACAGGGTGCCGTTGGAGAAATCAGGAATACTTGTCACAAAAATGAAGAGACAAATGAATCATTAGAATAAACCGAGATAACACGTATCAAATCAAACAACATCTATTGTGATGTTGTTGAAAAGTATTTATGTAAATAAACACGATATTATTTGTGACAAGAAACGGATGCAAACTAATCAAGATCTAATCTGTTTGATAATTCTCAGAAACAGTCGATTAATGTGTCGAAATTATTTTACCCATTGCCATTTAATAATATAAATAAGTAATTGTTTATTTAAAAATAACCTATTGTATAGAGAATGCAAAGACAAAATGCACGAGCAAATCCAAATATCTAAAGTAAATTCAAACGGATCATTGTGCACGCAATGTTTAAGTAGAAATTCATGTATATTTAGGACTCTAAATTAGAACTCGCTGAAAGAAAAGGACAGGAGTGTACGACGAGAGACTACTTCAAACAGATTAATAAGGAATGGCGAGAGACAGATTTTCTGAAAGTATGGGGAAGTTGTTTAGCTATTAATAACATTTTTCCTCAGGCATAGAAAGCTACTCCATCTGGACTCCGTCGCAGTTATTTGGCTTGGTCGAAATTGAGGGAGACCCAAATGTTGGGGAGAGATAACACACCATCATAGACTGGGTCTTGTGCAGTGCATCCTGGCATTAAACTAGGATTAACCTCCCTTCTCCTGGCCTCCACTGGAATATACTTGGAATGATTTATTTAAAACATATAGCGGAAACCTAGTAAGTTATAGGCACGGAGAAACCCTTAATTAGGTTTTCCTGAAATGGACACAATTAAAACAAAATACTCAGTCAATTTATAATTAATCGTTTGAATACCCACGAAGGTACAGTCGTCGTTGTTAAATCTGTTTGTAATGCAGGTTGTGGAACCTGCCGTTAGACTAAGAAGCCAATAACTGTTAACAGCATTTCAAAGCCTACATTTTTATTAAACTTTTAATTTTCAGCAACAAAGGGGCGACTAAGTTCAATCAAACGGATGAATGCTGTGGCACAAAGCATCTTAAAGTCCAACAGAAGAATGTGTAATTGAATACGACATTTGATATATGTGCTTTAGTGAATAGTTTTGTCAATGGGTAGTATTAATAAGACTACACGAGGAACTCCTAATACACCCAGTGACGCAATTCACTGAATAAATCAAATGAACTAAACCAGCAACAAATGGCAGTAATTTTGAATGTTAACGGCTTTGTTAAACAGGTTCCAGCTTTATATAAGTAAGAACAATAAGACATTAATTTCGCCCCAAAACTATTGAAGGCGTTTTAGGGATGAAATGGATCAATTACACATTTCGCGGTTAATACGGTTCATAGTCTGAGAACCAAAATATTTTCTAATTTATGCTAAATCATTTGTGGATGCTTCCTTGACATCAACCAATATTTTTACACGATAATTTATTAAGAGGCCATGGTTTACAAGCTCCCAAACGCACATTATACAAGATGGATCTCCTCCTGTAGTTCTACGGCACGTTTTAAAACATTATATTAATAGTAGATATTATTATCGACATATTATCCGGTCAATAATAATTACGTATTTTGATTAAGTAATATGCCAAAATGTTTCATAACGAATATAGGCCTTATAATATTATAATTTGTCTGTATAAATGCAAACGCCCCTTTATTGTATGAAACGCGGGTATGTGGGAATTAGGGTTGACGGATTAAATTTCCTACTGGACAAGCTGGATCGTGACAAATAATGATATGTCAACTAATGCCAATTTATGAAGACATTAGTAATCGTGACAGAGCAGATAGCAACACTTTTTGAGTGTGTGTGTGTGTGTGTGTGTGTGTGTGTGTGGGGGGGTGTTAATAATGCGCAATTATATTAAACGGCTTGGGTGACCCGTGCAAGGGTGGACCCTGTAGCTGTCAGAAACCGGGTTTTTGTAAGTGTTCCAGGGTTTGTGCAAAAATTGAAGAAATGTAAGTAGGTGAGCAAAAATAGTGACAGCGGGAGGAAGTTGAGAAGCTTACGGTCTTTCATCGTCTAGTACTTTTGCTTATCAGAAACATTTGTGGCGACACCAACACAATGGGGGTTCATCATATTACAGACTGACAGTGCTCCTTTCTGGCCTGCCTGTCTATTAATTAAAGCGATTCTTGCTGTATCTGCGCACACATATTACTTACTAGAATGGTTCTCGGATCTCTTGTGGATTTTTCGGGCTACTTAGGGAAAATTCAAAAATGCACAGATGAAGACATGGGGATTTCGTCTTCACATATAAAGGCAAGTTCATAATCCCTTCCTGCTCAATAACTTTAAAGGATTTATTTTCTTCCTTCATTTAAAGGTTTTTGCTCTTACAATATTTCAGGAGGCGGCCGCTACATCGGAATAGCCAATGAATCTGGTTATCAGCTTTAATATTATTTTACAGCGGTCGACGTAATCGAGTTACCTCAAGGGCTATTTGCATTTTGTACATTTGTACGTACACAATCAGGCATCTTTAGCGTTTCAACAACAACTTCTGTTAGAATCCAATAGGGTTTCATCGTCGAGAATTGCTAAAGCTCGTCCCCATTTCCCATGTGTTACAATTTGCTGATTGGTGGGGTGTGAGATTGCTGTTAGAATATTGGAACCAAACCAACAAATGACCAGGAAAAAACAGCCCCTCATACCAGTAAAACGAGATAGTATTTCCCTCAAGTCCCCAACATACCTTCGTGTTCTTGATGCCCAAACTAAGGTGTTGTATTATTGTATGATGTATCGAAAACCGAAAACTCTTAGTGACCTAGGCTACATGAAATAGGCGTGTGGCTAAAAAGGCCCACTCTTTTTTTATTCTAATAATAATATAAATTATTGTTTTCTTATTCTTCTAATTATTTTACAACATCTATGACACGCGTGGCTAGGCGCATCTTTTTAGCCATATATGTATAGATATTAATTTGGTGATGGATATTATTTTGTCAGAAACACAAAATGTGTCGAATCTACAGTTTCGTAACGGATAATTTAATTAGTAGCCTATCCGATTAAGCTGGCCCTGACAACGTGCGTGCTTACCCGTGCCCAGTAGGATATGTGCTTTTCAGTGTGTGTTTAAAATTATGGTTGCATTGAAATACGTGGCTTAAATTGCAAAACGTATCTGTGTTGTTATACAATATTAAAGCCACCCTGTTTCAGTTTCCACTTAATAGATGCATTTAAGTGAAATAAATAGTTTATTAGTTTCTTAATTATTTCAGTTACTATGCTACTTTGAGCGAAATAATGTCCATAATTGGCACATGGTGGTCGTAATGACAACACGCATCTTAGCAACACGCATCCCTCGCGTTCAGGTTTGAGACATGCTTAATTAAAAAAAAAATCTATGATACCCAGATATGGTAGTCAGCCTGTTTGCTTTGTTGATTATAAAAAATATATGCGTTACATTACGTGTAACTGTATCTCCGGACGCTGTTTGGTAACAAATACAAGGCAATTAGCATAACCTGTATATAACTTTACAAAAATATTCTTCTAGATAACTTTTAAGGTACCATTTGGTGCACAAATAAGGTTTGCCGCGATATGGCACGTTTAAAGACATCATTAAATAGTATGTTTTTTTTTTTTTGGGTTATTATACAGAGGTTACTTGGATATTTAATTAAAAGCAGCATACCAACTAACCAGTGTTTTATCATAGGTTAAAATAAAATAAAATAATGTTCACGACATATTGTCCTTACATTTTCTGTTCGGGAGATAGGTTTGCCTACTGGATGTTCCTCTAAGCGGTTGATGAATTCATAAGTGACCATTTAAGAAAACGTAAAATGAACGACATAGAGCTAACTAAACTGTGGGACGGGGGAAATAGTTAACTGTTTTTTTTCCATGCAGTGTTCATGAGCCTTTCTCTAATCCCGCTTTCATTTTACCGACAAATGCCAAGAATTTTTATCTGTCTGGTGACCCAAAGGGAGGCTGATTAGCCAACAAAAGACGATCATTACACAGTGCATAAAAGAGCAAGACGGGTTCACAGCGATCTTAGCCAAAACTCGGCCCAAAAAACCATCCGTCTATTATGGGTCAAATGCAAACAACGAGACAATTAGTCTTTCAAGAACGGGACTGTTGATTAAATCTAGTTGATGCTATTTAGGCTACACACAGACATCCCTAAAATGGTCCGTCTTATTGAAATTTATATAGGCTGCCTTTAACTTCTTGAGAAGTGAAACTCACTTTTTTATTTGAAATTTGCATTAAAATTTAACCTTGCCAGAGGTTACGGTCAGCATTCTAGAGTACTGAAGCATAAAGCGCATATGGGTTGAGAATTTTAAAGGAAATTGTGCCTATGCTAATGATACTTCCTGCGAGAGTGGCAGTTCCCTTTTTAAATTTCCATTCCATCTCTTCCTCGGTTAAGTTGGCATTTTTTGCACGACTGGTAATCAGACACCGCAGTGCGCCGACTTCCCGGGTGTTGGGGGCTTTCTGTTAATGCTCATATTGGGTTCCTCTGTAATTGACCAGAGGAGCCCGGGGATATGGCCCCAGGTGGAGAAGGTATCCTAAACCCCTTTATTCCGCTTTGTCGTAACAGGGACAGCAACTACCTTGCTTGTATGCGCAACAGTAAAAAAAAAAAAAAAAAAAAAATTTTTTACTACACTAACTAAAATCAATAAATACATTCAGCTTTTGTGAAAAATAGTTTTCATACCAATGTAAAAGGGAGTATAAACATCAGTTTATAAATAAAGTTATATACTTCACAGCAACAGAAGAATTACATCATCTTTCCGGTTGGTCTAGCAGTAATTAATGTAAATATAGTCTATTATGACACGATAGCGAGCGAACCTACCCATTACCGGCGTAAAGCAGCACTTTTCTTTTTCGAAGCAACACGGTCGGTTAAGTCCTATTTTGTCCTTAGGCGGATATACAGAATTTGCCACAGCGGTAGTTAAATATTTTTCTGCAAAACATGAAATTGAATTTGCTTGTCTTTAATATTAGAAGGATGTACTTAATTTTAATTATTATAAGTTTAATTATACAAGTTGTGGTCACCGCACTTTTGAGTTGATCTCTAGACTTCTCTTTCTATGAGAATGGGGATGTCAGAGTTACCTATATTACATTTTAAACCACAACGGGCTCAATAACTTTGTTAAAACTTTACCTCAATACCCCTTTATCCCAAGTCCTTATTTCATGACCTAAGGGGTGGATCTATTTTTTACAATTGTTATTGCCAATATACCACTGTTTAGAATGAGCAGTTCTCAGGAGAAAGCGCGGTATGGGATGCCGGGTTAAGTTAAAACAGGAACGTGAACTCGAATCACTTTCCCTCAGCTCAGTCACTTAGTCTGCAAGTTGGCCTACACGCTGCATGTCGAAGTATGTATGTTTACATGTTTAAAAATAGTATACTAAACTTAAAAATAATATAATTATGTGATGAATCTTCAATTTGAGCTTAATTCTATTTTGCATCTATTTTGTGTTTCGAAAATCCCAAGAAATTAGGAAAAATCTAAATTACATTGAGTTTTCGCTATTCAGACATGCGTTCATTACCGCTTAATGTGAAGTTGTAACATAATATTACAGTATTGCCAGGACAACATTAATGTATCGAACATGACTGCCGTCTTTGACTTTCTTTAATGAAATGAAGCTTTATGAGTTATTTTAATTATTTCTGGAAAACCCCGAACTGATCGCGTCGTGTAACCAAAACAGAATGCATGCGTTAAGTTGTTACAAAAATTATATATAATATATAAAACTATATGGCGTGGTGAATTAATACACATCAAATGCTCTCCTGGTTTGTGCGACTAACAGGCTAGTCCGCGGCGCTCATTGGAACGCTCAATTAAGTCGAACAGCGGCAGCTGACAGGAGAAAGCTATCCTGGGATCTTCAAATGAATTTGACTCGGAAATCATAACTTGACCAGCTTTTCCTTTTCTAAAACTAACTCATTGAACTTGTCAGATCTAATTAGGGCATTTTAACGCCTAACTGCTATGCAGGGAAACAGTAGGCGTTTGGATTGCGGCCGCTGGTGAAGCTTTCGAGTTTTTTTTTTTTTTTTGTGAATTCCAGAAGGAAGAGAGCAGGAGGCGGGGTGGTGGAGGTTGGAGTTAAACGGAGCTGGCGCGAGAAAGGGCTGCTCTGCGTGCGTTGCGAGTTTGCCATTATCGCTTCCCACCCCTATGGGCAAAACAGGGGAGCCCTAACATGAAATGTGGCAGTCCGTTCTAATTAGGTATGAAATTAATTAAAAAATACATCTATTAAAGGCTTTAAAGTTTTGCTAAAATTTTCACACTGTTTAAAGGTATAACAGTGGATTAATGGCTTACTGCCAATATAGAAATTTATTGCATTTATAAAATTTGTGCTGCTTGTCTAACGGGTGTCAGCCAGTTTTAAAATCCCTAAAAATGAGAATTTTTTTTACTGATGACTGTACTGCTCCAATTATTTACTTCAGTGAGTGCATTCTTAATTTCCAAATCAAGACAATAAGGGCTGTTCTCTGTACATTGTGATTAACCATGAATCACATGACACAGGCCTCATTACCATCGTCATATTGTGACTGTGTAAAACATGTATGTGGCATTGAAAATATTTAAAACAGTATACGTTGGCCCTGCACATATAGGATTTTCTCAGTTTTCAGGGAAAAACACTTGTGTGTATGCTTGTTCTTTTAAATAAGATATCGTGGGTCCTGAACCATCTTCTTTATTTGCTCTTTTTTTTTTTGGAATAAGTGAAAATTCAATTGTCTTTTTTTTTCCTTTACAAAGCATTTTGTTCTTTTAAAGGAATGTCTTCTCTCCTGCGTTGGGCCTAAGAAGCCTCTGATGTCTGACAGCCCGCTCTCTCCATTGTCAGACACATGGTCGGTAAAAAAAAAAAAAAGAAAGAAAAGGGGAGAAAGAACCTTCTGTTATTTTGCGTCTCGAAGCTCATTGCATTGGCTATTCAGGCAAGTTGATGAACTCCTCCAAAAAGTTTATTAAGGAGATGGAAACAATAAGAACTAAAGCCTTTTGGCGACCAGGCAGACAGTTTATAAACTAGCAGCCATTGTGCCTCAAAGGCAGATGCTTGAATACCGTTGAATGGGGTCCTTCAAACTGACACGATCAAGCTGGACAACAGCATGTTCAAAGGAAGGAGTCTCTTGTGCAACGCTGATCTGTATTATTTTGCATTAATGTACATCTGCAGTGGGCAGGCTGGCTCTGGACACTCTTTGCCCCAGCCGAGTCTGTGCAGTGCATTCCAAGTGGAGTGCCCAGCGTTTCATGGGTCTCCCTTCCTGAAAGAATATGCACCAATAGAATGCGCCGGTTCTCTGTGGAATTCCAACCACTTTTATATTAAATCCATTTTCAGAGTAAGATGCTTTTTTAAAGGGTCTTAATGTTTTTGCTACGGACCAGCTGGGGTTTTGATGCACTCAAGAATCTCAATAAATATAGCTTTTACAAACAGTAATGTTTTAAAGCCTTTTGTGTGATTTTGAAAGTTATGAGGAAAAGGTGGTTACAGTTTTCTGCAAATTCTTTACCAATATTTTTCTGAAGGCCAGCCATTAATGATTTATGCTCAAGAGACTGGAGGCAATGGACACATTATTGGTGGTGACATGGCATACATTCTTACCACGCTAAATCTGAATGATGAGTGGTTTACAGTAGTGCTGTTTCATATACACGACGCATGGCAAGTAAACATGTAACATTGAAATATTATCACCATTTTGTGGCTACATTTAATGCGCAGGGATCCTTAATGAGACATACTGAATTTCAGTTTCCCCAACTAGTGATTGAGCAAAAGGTTGGCCGCTAGACTGAATGACATATAGGTTTGTCCAGCTTGTGATAAATAAATGCAGTTCATACCTACGGTAGCCTATAGCAGTCAATATCCAAGCAAAGAATAATAAAGCTTTGACATTATTCTCTTTTAAAAACAATTACAAAAGATAATGACCATGTGGGTAAATCGGCATTGGAAACACTAGTCAAAATGTAGTGACGCAAACCAACCCCCTCAGGAACATCCCGTCCACGCTCTGTCCCCAGCCCAGAAAAAAACACTTGTGATTTCTGACCCCTAGTAACCTTCACTTAATCTTCCCTAAAACGGGAGGTGGGGGGGAGGGGGGGACTTCAGGCAACAGTGGAGAACCACCTCTTGTCCGATCCGGCAGGTGTCAACATTAGCAACACAATCGGCTCCCCGAGCCTCGGTTCAGCCAGGCAGTTGACCTAAGCACCGCGAGACTGACTGAGGGAGAGGGGCGTAAATAGGGCCAGGAGGTGGGGGGGGGGGGATTACACTCTCAGGCTACTACTAAGAGGGAGTCCATTCATAACAAACAAACAGAAAGTAACAGTGGGGGAAAAAAAAGATCACTACTTTGTTAGTTTACCAAGTTACAGCTCTATACTCCCCCAAGCGTCTATTTTTTCAGCTCTTTTCTCAGATGTACAATATATCTGTTGGCAATCCTTTTTAAATTGGAGTTATAGAGGCCGCATTTCTTTATTTAACTTAAATTTGTTAATTAGTGGTTGGCTCATTCTGCGCCTTATTAATTCATGGCGTTTGTTCAGCGATGAATTAACAGCGGGACGGGTGTTCAGCAGTTTGGTAATCGAGGATGCAAGGCCAAGGGGAGAAACGAGAGCACAGAGAGAATTTTGGAGTCAGGCCACTTCAGGGCCACTTTCTTTCCCTTTCATTTCAAAATAAATAAGTAAATAAATAAAGTAAGAGGGAGGACAAAATGGGAGACGCAGAAATGGCAGTCTTGAGTGGGTATCTGTCTAGACAAGAAAAACAATTTATTTTGTGAAGAGGCATTTAGTCCTCTCTCTCACCAGTAATTCTGAACCATACCACAGGGAGAGACAAGCACTCTCAGTATTGTAGATTAGTTCCTAAAGGCTTTTACTGAAGCCACCAGTGGCTGTGTTATTGTAAGAGATAAGTCTCATTTAATTGCCCAATTCAAGCCTTGGTTTAAAAAGTGTTGTCTTTCTGTGATCCAGGCAGGATGCCTCTTGGAAAACCAATATACACAAAAGCGCCTCTTGTTCCTTGTAAATATTTTGTTGTGGCAGAGTCACTCTTTTTTTGTGTTGGGCAATCCGACGACCGTCGTTTTAGTTTTTTAGCTGCTAGAGAAACCGTGATGCTGGAGCAAGGGAATGTGGTTCTCAGTAAACTATTGGTTGTTACTCCCAACTATTTTAAGTTGTCTTGTTTTGATACATCACAGCGGAAGAAGACACACAGACCTCACCATTTTGATATATACATTTGTTATATAGCATCACAGATATAGCACGGTCTTTTCTGTGGTGCTGTGCTGAGACGTGCCTCTCAAAGGTTTAGATCAGTAAATGACCCACACAACCCAGTGATCTGTCAGTGTGTAAAATGGGTCAACAAAGATGCTATGATCGGGCCCCAAAAGGTCCGCTCTGTATGTGTCTATTATTCCGGGGCAGGGTTTGGCTAAGCCGGTAGATGCAATGCAGGATTATAACATCTCTTATAAGTAGGTAGAGAATATGCTCAACTGAACTCATTCACTTGCTGCAGAAAGTGAGAGGACGTCACAATTTCAGTTTGGTTTCAGGCTGCGTAAATATAACTTATTTAGTTTCCTTGTTTACATTGGTTCCATGGTCAGAGCACAGGAATACCAGGAAATGTCAAAAGATCCTTGTCTTGTTAGAGTAACTTTTTGAGAGACCATACATTTCCACCATTATTTGGACGCCAGGGTTCAGAGGTACCTTTTTAACTCGCTCCCAGGGGATTTAGGAAGGTATCAGGTGTTTCTGCACCTCACCTATGTGACACTTTCCCCCTCTGAGCACATCTCTATCTGTCCCTCTGCCCATAATCCATCAGTCTTTCACTCTGTCATCTGTTCACTCTGATTATCATCAATCTGTGGGCCACTTGTGGTTAATATCTATCAAATTACTCAACGTTAAATCACACACATATTATCAGGCAAATTTAATGTTTGTAAATCTACTTTTAACCTTTAAAAACAGAATCGTTTATCGTTTTTAAAACTGGAAGGATTATTGTCTCAGTGGACATGCCTTGTTGTCATAATTATTATCTAAAATTTACACTACACATATTTCAGCTGGTTGTATTAATATACTTTAACACAGTATCTTAATATTCGTTTATTAGTTTTGTCTCGGGTGACAGTCTCGCAAATTTACTTACACAAATGGAAGGCTTCGTTTTCTCTCTCTCTCAGAAATATACATAACGTAAACAGGACTTTAAGGGTTAGGGAATGATTTTTAATTTCCAGTTTTTCTAAATATTTGATTTAACTTTTGATTCTTGATTCTTTTTTCATGGGTACTCTTGGATTCCTTTTGCTAATGTTCAGTATAGTCACAGGCTGATGAAAACCTTATTTATACAGATAGGACCTTCAATAATATTTCAATTGAAAAAAACATGAATTACTGAAGCAGCCAATAGGATTTTTCCATTTCCATTTGTAGGAGCAATGCATTGACATAAGTTTCCCTTTTTTGTGATAAGCCATGATCCTTCACAGAACAGAGGAGAACAAGCTTTTTCTCTCTCTGCTGGGATGTTCAACTGGCTACATAGAAGGCATGATCCTGACTTATTAAAACAAAGAAAAGTCTGAGTGTTAATACGCCGTGCTGAACGACGCCCTGCAATTATTTCAAACTCCGATTGTCTGCGCCTGCCACTGCTGTCAGACTTGCCGGCAGCCGAAGGAAAAAGGCTGTCCGGATTAGGACAATCTGCCGGTTAACCGCAGAGGCGCATTAGAAATAGGCAACAATAATTTCTGGCTAATTTCATTACAATGGACAAATGGCTCACATAATGCGCAACAGTAATTAAGCTGGGAGCCATTTGCACAGTTTCACAGTGACAAATAAGCAAAGTTAACACCATGGTCGGCTGGTTTAAAAATCACCATCAGCCCACGCCACTTATGGCCATAACATTTCACATTTTATGCCTCACTCTGGAATCTTCATTAGCTTTATTTATATGTGGGTGGGGGGAGGGGGGGCTCTCTCGCATGAAGACAATAAACATGTTCCTAGAGTGTTGCAAATCAGAAATTTGTTCAGATTTTTTCCACCAAGTTAAAACGTGAATGCAGAGGCCAGTGTGTGAACAGCGGTTGGGCCAGTAAGCAGTAAAGGCTCGTGCTTGCTAACATCAAACATGGGCTTGACTTCCATTTTTAAACTAATGGGCTTATTTATGCAGCCTCTGTTATTCTCTCCTCAGGCTACACACACGCTGATTTTAAAAGCTTTTCTTTTTCATTACATTCATAACCCACAATACAGGGCACAGATCTCAGGCATTAATATCAAGCAGTGTGACAAGCAAATCATGTTGGGGTTTTTTTTTTGTTTTTTGTTTTTTACCCTAAACAGCAAACATTGAGCAGATTTTCTATAGGAATTACTTTTTAAAAAAAGGATATCTTAAATTCAGGTTTAAAAAAAAAGTAATTTTAACCTAATAATATGTAAATATTGTTCCCTTGTAATTGTCAAAATTGACTTCCAATTATTTCTCAGAAGTGCAAACAAAAACCAAATAAGCGGTATTTTCCTACCACAGTATTTTACCCTAGTTATTAATAATCTTAATGCACTGACTTTTGAAAAAAAGCCTAATCAGATAACTACCACTGCACGCCATTTAAGTAGCAGTGTAATAAACTTTATTTCAATCCCATTTTATTGACATTTTATTCTCCTCCAGGGACATCTAATCAGCCCTGGTCCCGTCTGATCCTTAAACGCACCATTAAAAGTTCTGCTATACCAGAATGGTTCGATAGTGTGCAATGTGCAATAAGCAGCAGCCATTCTTGAAATAAAACAAAATAAAACAAAACACTTACTCAACTCCATCTGAGTGTATTAGTTCATCAGGTGAATATTAATGCCTGAATAGTTGGGTGGTCAATTATGGTTTTTGTATTTAGTTGCATTTCCCCCCCCCCCCAAATTTCTTTACTTATAATAATATCCTCAAAGGAGATCTTGTGTTCTGTGGTTTATTGGAACATAAACTGCCAGTGAGAGAAAGCGCCGTCGTGTCTGGATCCCAATTTCAGTATGAAGGATTCTTTTTTGTCTGGTGATGAAATCGGTTTGCCCATCCCCAAGATGTTTCTGGGTGCCAGAGTTTGGGTGAGATTCCCTGCATTCCCAGTGTTAGTCTGTGTATATGCCTGTGCTCATATCCGACTTGCAGTTGGCATTGCCTAAATTTCTGTATGGTGTTCTTTTTATTCATCTTACGGACATTTGTTGCGATCACTATCAGCTAGAAGCTAACCTAAGCCACTTAAATCTTATCATTAATGAAAAGGACAGAGATCAGTTTAAAACTAGACTGATGTGTATAGTGTCAACCTCCTGGTGTCAACAGGTACTAGCACAATCAACTATTTTGGTGGTAACAGAGTAGATCGATCTCTACTCAGCAAAGAATTACCATCATTTGTCGGGGGTCAAAGGTCAAGTATTTACAAAGAACTGGTATGATGTAACAGCTAAAGAAAGACTTTGTGTGATTATTTCACATCAAAATACAATTACTTCAATCAAACTGCCCTGTATATTAATTCACAATCAACTACAGATACGGTATAAACTTTCAGCCTGAGTATGGATCAAGTAACTTGATTGTATGTCATAATTTGTGGATATATGATTATACCAATATAATGGCAATTTAATGCAATATAGATATTCACCTAATTTTTATTTTCATTATGCAACAGGTGTGTTTTTAAATGTTCTTGGTTAATTATGGATAATTAATTTTTTCTTTTAAGTAAGGGTAATAGAATGATGTCATTGTTTTAAAAAAATGATGTCATAGCTAAATCTGTATATCGGTTAATTTCCGCTATATTCATTTGCATGGGTCAGCCAGCTACTTTTCTGGGTCCATCTAGTATGTAGCCTGCTGCAAGCAAACCCCCCTCCCCAAAGCCCTGCATGGTTTCATACCCAAGGGCCCCTTCTCTAGTGATGCCTGGGCCCAGAGTCAGTTTGTCAGCATTTATCGGTGCCCTGCAGTGCCGTGCAGGGGTTGTCAGTCCCCCTTTCAAGCCTTAATGGCCCCCTGAGGTGCACGATCTATCCGGACTGAAAGAGCCGGGAGGCCCACCAGCCGCCCCGTTGTTGAACGGGAGCACACGCCCTCACAGACGCACCGCATCTTCACGCACATGACAAGGCCAATAAAAGACCATCGCCCATTGCTTCCAAACCCCGCCCCCACCTCTTTTTCACCTTAAAGAAAGAAGTGGGAGCTAATTGTTTATTGTGGGAGCCAAAGATTATAGAACCGCCCTTCTTTTTTCCCCCTTTTCCCTCCCTTGCCTTCCCCCTTTCTCTGTCGCTCCTCATCTCCTGATGGATGTGCTTTTATCCCAGAGATAGAAAAGAAAAGCATCCAAGTTTGAATGGAATGGATGCAAAAGAAGTAAGCCTAAAATTTTGAGGGTAGCAATGAGGCACAAGGGCCCGGCTGACATGAAAACAAAAAGGGGGTTCCTTGAAGTAGAGAGCGTGTCCTCAGGTGGACTTCTACCAATTCCTCTGTCTGTCGGCCACTTGAGTTTGGGTAAATAAGTTCATATTGCAGGCTGTAATACATAGCAAAATATGATTGCCGAAGAAATGCGTTCCTCAGTGAGCTTTTCTTTTTCTGCACAGCAAATATGGGGATAGAAACCTGTCTCCTGTTTACCAGAGGTCAGGAGTCCTACCCACATAACTTCTTGTTGTGTGGTGTACAGGAAGGACTGGGTGTGAAAAGAATGTGTTTTCGACCTTCCTGATCCTTCCTGGATTAGTGACGTGCTGCTCTGTAAACTCGTTATAGATGCTCAATGCTTGATGGTGATCTGTATGGGCTATGAGACCTCTAAAAATATGTTCTTACTTATTTTCTCAGTGGTTTCTTTAGGCTGTGTTTGTACTGGTTCTTATTAGTAAAATATATAATCTGTTGTATGTCCTACAGAGTATCGTCATCTCATATTTTACAAAAACACTTTTGTTTTGTTTATTAATGATTGAACAATCAGTTCATTGGCTGTTTAACGTGCGGGTTGCTTCTAAAGAAGTAGAAAGTTGATTGATGGTTCCTTGGGCAGCCCTGCTGTACAAGGGGCTAAGGACCACATGGTGATTTCAAAATGTCAACTTTGTGATGCCAGAGCAAATTCAACAAAAGTCATTAACGTTTTCACACTGAGGACATGAGAGCGGTGTTTTCACTCCAAGTCTCTCACTTGACAAGCTCTACAGATCTACCATCGAGAGGATATGCCCTGTCCTTCTAAAATGTAAATTGTGCTGTTCATCAGTTCACCCTGTGCGGATTTGAGTGAGTGCTTATATCAGATGTTAAGAAACCTAGTAAACCTGAGGAAATGAAGATATGTTTATACTAAGGCCTGAGGCTTGAAAGATTGCAGAGAGGAAGATGGATGTGAGAGATAGCAAATCAGATTTGAGGTAGGCAGATAGATGTTGGAGATAGCACATCAGGCATCCCATTATAGCACGCTTGTGTAATGAGGTTTTTCTATTTATCATTCCTCCTTGGCAAAAATAACGATTACAACCGGCACTACAAAGTACTGCTAATATCAGACAAACATTCAAATAAAGAGGAGCGATGTAGCTCTGTTCCTGTCCCTCGGGAAAGCAATAAATAAATAAGTAAATGGGTTGACGGCTGGCTTTCACCGGTGACATTGGGAGAACAGAGGCTGGTGCTCTGGATGCCAGTAAAAGACTGAGTGAAGGGCCAGATTGTTAGTATACTGGAACTAATATGCTTTTCACAATGATCCATTATGAGCCGCCGCGGCTCGGAAAAGCCCCATCTGTTTCTGTCGTTGCGTCTCGTCTCGGCCAGAAGTTTTGGGGCGGACTGCATGAACACAGTGCTTCGTAGCAGCGAAAACGCAAGGCAAAGTGAGGACCAAGAGTCACGGGGCATTCCCGTTCCTCTCTCTGCTCAATGGGGGCAGCACGCTCGGAAGAATAACATGCCTTCTCATTTTTTTTAAATAACGGCGACCTACGGGATGACGGTGCACAGGGATCCCTCTTCATACCTCGGGAAAAAAAAAACGATAAGCCCGTCACCCACGCAGTCTCAATGTATGAGTAGTCAACAGTACGTTTCCCTGGGCTCTGTTTTAAAAAAACAAACGTGCCACCAGTGGTGTGTGCTGGCAGTGTTACATGCAACAGCATTGAATGCTATAATAGCCGCTATCTATCACAGATTCACAATGGCTAGTTCTCAGCGATTGGTACTATCACAAGAAGCTTAAGTCATCCCATCGGGAAACACAAGGCCTGCTCGTAATTAACCGGATTATTCAATTAAAAAGTCAAAAACAAGCCGATTCACAGTGTCTACAGAGAAAGGATGTCTTTGCCTGCCTTTGGTCACTGCCAGAGATGTTTTTTCAGTCTGTGCAGAGTTAAAAATTAATTTTCAGAAGGATCGATATTCATGTCATCCATTTCCCCCATAAACTCATTTGTTTTAAGAGCAGAGCCTGGAGAAATAAACTGTACGGTGCATGATGCACGCGCGCGGTACATAATTAGGTACTAATTGTCTGATAAATGACAGAGCTTGAGATTTTTATCAGTCTCCCCAGTACCTATGAATTGAATTATTTTTCTGAGTGAAAAGCATAATTGTCCATCAAATAGAATATAAAATGGAAATTTGCCTTCAATTAATTCCGCTTTAATTTATGAAATATTTTAAATTAAAATACCAATTCATTCATTTTCCATAACCAATTCAGCGTCACGGCAAAATATCAATTATAAACAAAAAATACTATATGAAAAATTCCATGCTTGTTTACATTGATAGATGTCTAATCGTTGTCTGACAGGTATTGAAAAGAAAAAAATGGGTTTTAATGACCTGCAGACTCAACACACACTGAGGTTGAAGTTTGTGTGAGTGTGCTTGAAAAGTGCAGTAGCCCTTGCTGTTAGTGCCACAGCACTGTGTGCACTCAATCAGCTGGGCTGTGGAAGAACGGTGGCATTTCAAAACAGCGGACCCCGTCTGTGTTAATGTGCTCTGGCGAACATGCGAGAGACGACAAAGGAACCAGGGATGCAAAATAAGTCAAATCCCACAGCATGTAGACGAATAAACACATTCCATGCTGTTTCTGAAATTAAACCTATGCCCTGGTCTCAACCCCTCTGAGGACCCAGAGGTGACTTTGGAATGTGATCTGTAGACCACTGTGCCAGTCTTGTCATGGCGAGTTAGTGGTAAATGGCTTTGCTGCATTCTCCTGAAAACCAACAATGGAATGCACACTCTATGTACACATTCGTCTTTGTGTGTAAGTGTATCTTTTTCTGGAGTGCGAGCCGGTGTTGGGGAAAAAAACAATCTCTATTAAAAAGGAAGAGAATTGATTTAATGAATGCGGCCTCACGTCCTGTGGCCACGTGTAATCCGTTGAGAATTGTTGAGCGTGAGCTCCGGGAGACAAAAAGACGGTCTGAGAAGATTTCTCGAGTGGCTCGTAATGTTAGTCACTACATAATCCCATAATTCCTTGTTTAATTAAACTCCAGAGCTGGCCTGCAGACTTAAGTATTTCAATGGGCTTTTTAATCATTGCTGTTATTTAGTGGTTGTAGTTAGGGTCGTTTGGCCGGTCAGTGCTCGGATACGGTGTGTGTAAACAGAGACGTGCGCACACACACATACGCACGCCAGCACACACGCACGCACGGACGCACGCACATCCAACACCAGACTCACACTTCACCTGAGAGCTGCTCTCTCCGTTCCACTCACAGTTTGTTTTTGGTTTGTTTGTTTGTTGTAATTGGGCTCTAATAGAACGCCCTGCCTCACCTCAGCCCACACAAACACATAAGCACCTCTCATTCCCTCGGGGTGCCTCTTTACCTCCAGACAGAAATAGACAGGAAACAAGACAAGAGGCAAGGGGCTGGCTGCTGTTACCAGCTTTACAGACACGGCCCACCATTGTGCTCTTAGAAGCTGTCTCTGGAAACTCCCACAGTCCTTCTCCAAGATTGAGTCTGAGCCCACAGCCTGGCCGGAAAACCACAGAGCCTAAATAAGCGGAAACATAAACCAAAATAATTAAAGATTAAATTAATCACACTTTTATTTGAAAAGATATTCCTGTATCATATTTTTTCTTTGTTTAAATTGTAAACATTCTGAGCCAAATGTTCTGTGTCAGGTCGCGTGGCTAATTGTTGACACTTTGTTGTTCTGGAGTATTGGAATCACCGAGTATCGGATGTGTTTGGTGAGTTAATCCACTCTCATTCCAAGTTTAATGACACTCTATCAGCCTTAACAGTCATTCCGCTTCCAGCCCATGGGCAGATAAAACCCTCGTCCAATCTGTCACCTCAATCCTTGCTGGAGGGCACTTCCACACAAAGAACCAGGAAAATAGTGATGGCCATTAAGGAAGGTAGCATGAGTGCACCGTACAGATTTATCAGTATTAAACAGAACTAACTGTTCTGCTCTCCATCCTATAAAAGGTGTGCGCAGATGTTACAGCCTAGTTTAGGACCCGGACCCCTGTCTGTGCTGGTGCTAAGTTCTGCAGATCCGCGCTGCTGGACGGGAGCCGCCAAATCGAGTGAGATGGGACTCTTAGTTTAGTCTGAGAATTGGTGGAATTGGCAGGAAGAGAAGAGAGCAACAGCAAATGGTAGCCATGTTCTTCCTCTAAGCCTACTGCGGATGACGCAATGCCAGCAGGTTTAGAGCAACACTGTCACGTTAAACCACACAACGACACCAACAGATACTGTTACCTTTTTAAAAAAATCCGCTTTAAATTTTAAGTTTAATTTTGGGTAAACAGATGTGCAGGTAACGGCATGAGTTATTGGAATGCCTTTTGACTGAAGCGGTTTTTGCGATGTATAGGCCGCGGCGCAGGTGTCAGAAATGCTGGTTAAAACTGTAAGTCATGAGTGCAAATCAGGAAGTGTTACAACTAGTGTACCCCAGCAATGTACTCCATGAATTGTAAATAAATGTGTTATGTCCTTCCAGAAAAGAGGATGAAATAAGCAATAGTGTAAATGGGCAAAAACGATGATTTCTACATTATTTATATTCAGATATATTTATTACAAATCATATAAATTAAATAAAAGAAAAAAATGGCATCTATGGTTAGACGGGTTATTTAAAAAAGTGAATTTTTAGTCCACACGACTGAGTGGCGACAGCACGATATTTTGTTTTGTGTATATTCACACATTGGCCGTCTTGTATCGGTGCCCCAGGCTGTTGTAAGAGAATAGTTGGACATGGATCTGCAAGGTGGTCCCGGCAGATTAAGTCAATAGCACACTCCCTCATCTGAACCCACCCGATGTATTATCCAGCTTCAGGGGCTCTGTGGATCTGTTCTGATACAGGATTGCATTGTCAGTGGTCTCTCATATATAAATAACCACAGATTAAAATAATATTTGTTCGTCGTCAGCTTGCCAACAGTGGATGACATTGGAATAAACAACATTCGAATCCTCCATGCAGCCCCTCCTCTTTCCCTCCCTCTTTGTCTCCATCGCCATGGAAACAGGCAGGGGCAATGTTTCATCCCGGATAAACCAGAAATTGTTTTTATGGACTGATTTGTTAAACCATTTGACCCTTTGAACTTAAGCGTTCTGTTTTGTTGTCTCGCCGGTTAACGTACTGTAAGTGTTATTAGCAGCCGTAGCGGCTGGCATTTGCCAAAAAAATGGAATAAAAGCGGGTTGTGGGCAAACGCAGTGGGGAGTACACGTGACCACTGACCCCCCTCGCACCCTCCGCCCCGCACAGGCAACCGCACGGACGAGGGCTCGGACGTGGAGTCGGAGCCCGACCTGCCCCTGAAACGGAAGCAGCGTCGCAGCCGCACCACCTTCACGGCCGAGCAGCTGGAGGAGCTGGAGAAGGCCTTCGAGAGGACGCACTACCCCGACATCTACACCCGCGAGGAGCTGGCCCAGAGGACCAAGCTCACAGAGGCCCGCGTGCAGGTGGGACAGCCGCCGCTCGCTGACTGAGAACTCACTCATGCTGTGCATATTGTTGTCCTGATGATTTATTCAGCCTACTCTCTCTTCGAGGGGGCCCGGCTCTGTGTTACAGTATTACGGGGTAGTCTAACAACAATGTGTCAACCCTGACGTGGGGCTGATTGTCAAGTCTAAATCAATTTCAACATTAATGTCTGTATAAAACCACTAATAACAACATGCAGAACAAACAGCCCACCCGCCATGTCTCTTAACACATACAATGCACGTTGCACTGTGAGTGCCCAATTAGGGTTGGGAAAATGCCTGGTTGTGCCGTTGAGTGACCAATCAGGGGTTAGCTATGCATGGTTGGGCCTGTGAGTGCCTTTACCGGAGTGATTCGTGTTTTGCCATGTCTGTGAATGCCCCATCGGGGTTCAGAAATATGGCGTCATTTATGTGGGTGTCATATTGAGATTGTGTTTGAAGCAGACATGGGTGTGTCTACCCCAGAACGGAACATGTCACTAAGGCAGACTGAGAACTGAACGTCGCCCTGCACTGGTAATTATTGAGTGGCTAATATGAGTTAATTCATCATTCATGAGACCTTCGAAACGCATTCAAAAGCGCCTGACCCCAGCAACAGCCCCAGAGCTGGCAGGTGTGGCCAAACTCCCACATAAACTCACGCCCCGAGAGAAGACCTGCCTCCTCTGAACATCCCAGGTTGCTCTCCCCCATGTGGGCCTCCCTTTCTGTCTGCTCGTCCCTCCCTGCTCCTCTCTCCCCTGCAGTCACAAATAAACTACTTACCTAAACCGTGGCATCAGCCACCCAGAGAGGTAGAAAACTGCAGGGCATCCAGGGAAAAGAGGCTTTCTGTCGATGTCAATAAGTACTACACACACCTACCACTCCGCTGGATCACTTTATATTGAGTGTCATTTATTTTCTTCATCCCTTTAACATTTTGTGTTCTTTCAGTCTGATTTTACATCGAGAGTTTTGGTCACACTCGCTTTTATTTTAAGCGTCTTTCTGCTATGATTTTACATTTAAAATGTCTGGCTACTAAACTTTACTTTTACTGAAATTTACCACGCCCGAGTGAGGGCGATGCAGAGCAGGATCACTTCCTGGTAGCGGAGTTTCTCTCAGTTCAGCAGTGCCAGGGGACGAACTGCCCATTCCTGAGCGGTGCGGTTCCTCAATGGAGTCGAGAATGATCTCATGTCTCCTTGCAAAGCCCAGTTGCCAAATCATTGCAATCCGTGCGAGGTGTGGGTTTCTACGCTGGCGTCCACACACGCTCACTCAAGCTTCTCTTGTGCAAAAAAATAAGTAATTGTTACTTAACAGCCGATTGCCACCCACAATCCTTTTTTTAATTATTGTAGCTGTATTAAATTACAGTACAGTTTCCTTTCGATTAATGTAGGCTACATCTGTTTTTGACTGATAATATGGTCATTATAAGGGTCACAAAGCGCATCTTTTTTACTGTTAACATGTGTTAACGCTGTATAATACGTTTATGGAGAATAAACTCGCTATGAACACTGCACAAATAAGTTAGATGATGAGTGACTTGTATAATTTATTTGGCATTCTTAATTTTGCATGCTTCTGAGTGGCTAAAATATGGTTTTGACATGTTTATTTCTGTTGAATACATTTAATGTATTCCTACCACATTTGAATTAAAACAGTCTCTTTGTCATATCAGGCTGAATAGGAGAGGCTGCCAAATGTGTTTGCTTAAATGCATTTAGAAGCAAATAGCTCCAGAACAATTTGAATAAAACCGATTTATTTTTCCTTTTTTTTTTTTTTACTTACGTTTTCTTTGCATGCTTCAATTTTCATCTAATTTCCATTATACGTTTTGATTGTCTGAGTAAAAAGTTTTATTCACACTTCAGGGAACATGCTGGTCTTGTAAGACCTCATTTGTTCTAAGTAAGCTGAAAGGCAATTCTGCCTTTTTCACACCTACGTCTCCAAGACGGCTTTGACAGCCTTTCTGCTGCGCTGCTTTAACGGCAGAGAGAAATACAGTAGAGTTATAGCAACAGCTGTTCTGGTGGAGAGGAGGGGTGCATTCCTGATGGATTTCCCATTTAAACTCTTGGCTGGGAGCTCTCATTCCCACCACTTTCAAGCCTGCCGCTCCTTGTAAACCCTTCTGCATATCAGAGAGGATCCCTCATCCTCTCCTGGGACCACCCCCGCCCCCGGCCCGGCCGACCACATTAATCAATCACGGTCGCGTACGCAGCGGCAGGGGCGCCCGTCTTCCCTTACCGCTGTCGCGTCCGCTCTTATCTGTCCCGCCCCTCTCCGCCCCGCCCCTCCCCGCCCCGCCCGCCGCCCCGGCTGGCCCGTGTAGATCCTCTCACCGCACAAGCACCGCGGCGAGGATAACCACTTCCACATATGTCTTTGTCTCCGGACCTTCAAAAAGAAGACAGATGTCTAAATGCCTGCTTCCGTACTCGTGATCCGATACTGAAAGATTTATTCGGGGCTTATTTTATTTAAATATATTATGTTCTAAAATTGTTTCAAACATGTTCATGGAACATGTTCATAAGGGAATGGACCATGAGCAGGCCGTCAGAATCATTTAATGCAGCCATTTAAAGGAAATATTTTCTCTCTGAACATGAAATTAACTGCGCGTGAAACTATACATTTTGGAATGATTTGGCAAAGTGTGTTCAATTAGTGGATTAATGGGGTGGTACAAAATAAGGCAACACTTCATATTACGTGTCTCTAAATAGTAGTGGTTACTGCGTAAATACATTTGAACTCACACGTAATTACAGCGTTATTGTGCAGAGCTACATTGTACATAATGAGTAACATTTTCAGTCGGTGTAAGTACACAATTATAGACTAGTAGATTGGAGGCGTAGTAGAGGAGTAGATTGCAAAGAAAAACATTGTAACTATGCTAAATAACACTAACCACCGTGTAATTACACAGTATTTGGATGCACTTAATGTAAAGCATTACCGTCTCACACTTTATGATACCGGACATGATAACAAGTATCATTAACAGAGAGACCACATGCCGTGACTGATAGGTCACTGGTCCGTGGGACAACATGTGACCGCTTAGCACAAGCGTACTTAGTTCTTGGCTTTAGGACAGGCCCGGCAAAACTCTTTGCCATGTGCGTAGGTCAGCTGAACGTCCCGGTGTTGGAAGAAATCCCTCATGGCATTTGGCTCTTTTTGTATTTATGGAAACTGATGCTAATTATGAAGAAGTGCAAAAAAAAAAAAAAAAAAAAAAAACTAACGAAGCCAGAAAGAAAACATTTTTTAATTTATTATTTAATAAAAGAACTAAATTATGTCATGTGAAAAGCTGAGGTATTTGAGTCACGGATATAATTTGTTAATGCAATTTTCCTCATAATCTAATTTTCAAACTCTTTGAAAATCTTAAAAGGTCAACTCAAACTTAATTTTCCGAAAAGGTCGCTCTAAGAAAATGACTCTAGTTAACCAAAATAAATAGTGGCCATAGGTCTTCAATGTTGTTTAAGGTGATGGGGAAGGGAAGGGAAAGTTTCGGTTAGACTATAGACCCCATTGTCAAATCGCTGCACTTTTAAGAGTCATGTGTGCGTCGTCATTGGCCCCTTTGAGATGTTTGGGGCCCTATTAATCGACAAAAAAATATTTAAATTTCAATATATGCACGCATGTTGGGACCGCTGGAAAAGTCTGAAATGACTGCGTGACAAACCTTCCGTCGACCACAGCGTTCGTTTACGCTCAAATGAATAAAATTAAGGAAATAATTAATTGGAGCTCATTTAATTTTCAAGTTTTGGAAACCAAATTAACGCTATCCATTGTAGTCACCGGGGTGGTGGGGGTAGCTTCCGATTTATTTGACATTGACTAAGGGCTCACCAAGCATCCCAGTTGAGGCAGCCTGGATATGCTGCATGCCTACTTTAGGGCCAGAGAAAGGTGGGTGTAGAGTGGGATGAGACAAGGGGTGAAACCTGGGGGCTGGAATCCAGGCTTTTGTTGAGTGGAGAAGGACCTGCCCTCTTGGCTTTTGGCAGACCCTTTTGGCCCTGAGCGTCGACCTGTTCTGGGACAGCTGCGGGTGCAAACCGACCAGATGTTAGCCAGGAGGGCGGGCGGGGAGGTGGAGAAGGCGTGGGGGG
>JAOVYW010000084.1:763469-776908 GCA_025775045.1 Hiodon tergisus | reverse complement strand
CCCACCCCGCACTCTAACCCCTTAATGGATTAATATTCAGGCAGCACCTTCCAGTGGCGTTTGGGCACAGAGAGTCAATATGTCAGCATTTATTGATGCCCCACCGAGCTGCACAGGGTTGTCAGTGCTCTTTTCAAGCTTTAATGGCCCCCTAAGGTGTGCCTTCTATCGGCCCTGAAAGAGCCGGGAGGCCCCTCAGCCTCTCTCTTGTTTAAGGTGAGGGCACACTCACACAGACGCACACACAAAAAGCCCCCTCGCCTTCATGCTCATGACAAGACCCATAAAAGGCTGTCGCCAATCGCCCATACCGCTCATTTCTTTCTTTTTTTTCTCCTTAAACCTTTTTTTTTCCAGTCTGAAGAAAGAAAAGGGGGGGCTAATTGTTTGTTGTGGGAGCCAATGATTGTAGGACTGTCTTTTTTTCCCCCTTTGCCTGGCTTTGCTCTATTATCCTGCTGCTGCTTCTTCTGCTTCTTCCACTTAAAGATGGGCTTTTATCCCCAAAGAAAGAGAAGAAAAGCAGGGAAAACCTCATGTGCAAAGTTCGGCAAAAAATTCTGAACCCAAATTTAGAAAGCAGTAATAGGACAGAAGGGATAAGTTGACAGTTGTGGAATCTACACACGAGTCAGAAAACAAAACAATAAAGGTTGTTTTATAGGAGTTTCCCTTTTGGATGAAGAGGTATGCTTAAACATAGTTTATATAAAAATTCGAAACAGCGCCTGATGACCAACACTGTTAAAGTTAAGAAACACAGGCACATGCAAACCCGTGTATGGGGTTTATCCGTGTATGGATAAATACTTACTTAATTTTAGTTTTTCTTTCTTTCTTTCTTCAATGAATCAAAAATGTGTTATTATTGTTAAAAAATTATCTTAAGACCCTTTAATGCCATGATTTGTCTTGGATAAGTCAAATGAACTTCTCTGCATGGGCCACTTGTAAAAGCTGAACCGAACCTCAGAATTTCAGTGTAGGCCCTCAACCCGTTTTGTAATGGGGCTGCAGGGCATGCAGTTGTTAAGACACTGGACTTCTGAATGGATGGTTGCAGTTTTTAATCCCTTACTCTTGAGCTGTCAGAATATGTGGTACAATTTTCGTTTACAAAGATAAAATATTTTTAAATTCAGTTTAGTGTAGTGTACGCAATCTGCGCATAAGGGTAGCATTTGGATTTCTCCCTGGGCATCTATCCGCTTAAAATAATATTTTTTATTTTATTAATTTTTCTAAACTTTAAAACCAATATCTGAACGAATATATTTATCTCGGATGAATATCCAAGCATTAAAAAAAAAAACATGTTAGTCCCATGACTAGGTGACGATATAATTTATTAGGTTTCCTATTCCTATTCCTAATAATGAACTATATTAAACTTTCAAAATCAAACAATATTAGATAAAGAGATCAAATCTTCCACTTATTTAAAAATCACAATCAAATTGCACTATCAACTAGATGACTAGATGGTCTGATGGTTGTTTCATCCTGACTATACTTAACCAAACACGTAAAGCCTTCCGTTTAATACAAGGATTAATGTATAGAAATAAACCAAAATTACTCACCAGTAATACAAAATAATGGCACAATTTGTAAAATGAAATGCAAACACGATTGCATTGAAAGGCTTCATATTGTACAAATGATGATCAATATAAACGGTATAAACAGAAAAACTGTTTAAAAATATCTACAACCAGAAGACCCCTCAGATATGAAGTACCAGTTTATACCTCAAATCATTACATACATGAGGTTTGATTAGCAGATGCCCACACCGACAGCAAACCATTCATTCAGCTGGGTATCTGTTGAAGTAGTTCTCGTTAAAAACCTTGCTCACGTCACTCTTCGTGAGATGTTTAAGTAAAATAACACTACATTATCAGTTTGTACATATTCCTAATCTACCCCCCCCACGTGTTCTCCATACCAGTAAATGAAGTTCAGATCCCAACACTAATCTGTCCACCTTCATGTGTTATGCATACCAGTATCTGAAGTACAGATCCCAAACAAACCTGAGGAGAAGAAGGGTTGATTAAATCCAAGCCCAAAGCCAAATTGTTTTTGGTGAGGCAGATGCATTTCAGAGATAGCAGATCATTATTGACTGTTTTTATATTGAGTGTTTTATTTTTCTTCCCAATCTCTGACGAATATAATGATTGCACTGCTTTAACGATAACGGCATATAAACATTTGTACACAAGAAAAAATTAGAGAAAAGATATGATGCTGTTTGTGGCCCCTGGCAAAGAAAGACAAACAAATTATTTAGCATTTAGCAAAGGCTGGGCTTCTGGAATCTTGTTAGATACTATAGGCTGGGGTTAACTGTAATTGTACTGGAACTAATAGTTTTTAAACGATTAATCGCAAACTGAGGCCTGCAATGCAAAGGCCTGCCCGTTTTTACCCCTCAGTCCTGGGAGGAAGCCTGCAATGGACACGCTGACTGCAGTAGCATTTCTGATGATATAGAGCGTAATATGTGCTTGGGCTTGGTGAGGATGCTCAATAGTAACCTGTGACTAGGCCCGGGTGCAGAGGGAAGTCCGGGCAAATGGGCGGTGGGCCGATTTTTACTCCCAGTCCATCACTGCCTGTGACTGTTTTAAGATGCTTGAATTTCTAAGAACTTCCAAGCATATCTTTGTCTAGTCGCCCTCTCCGTGTGGGGCAGGGTTTTGCGATACATACAGCATTTGGAACAGCGGTGAGAGTGACAGGCTTTTAGCTTTTTCGCGTCAGCTTTAGTGGCACTGTGCTGTCCACCAACCACACTGTCTGGTCTCTGCCAGTGCTGCGAAAGACAGATGTGTAAACCTTTGCCCTCTGGCCACCATGCTGAGAGAAGACCCCGATCCCAATGCTCTTTATAGACTACACAGCTGTGGGGAAGAGCGGATCGAGGGCGCGTTACCTCCGGCAATTTAGCAGGACAAACAAAAGGACTTACAACTTGAGTGAGGGAGATTTGGACCCAGGCAAACGACAAAAAACAAAAAATGAAAAGGAGAGAGAAAGAAGGGAAAGCCCAGGAGTGAAGCTGGTGATGTATATCCCATCTGCTTGCAGTCAGAGTTGATGCACTGCAGTTTAAAAGGACGGCCTATGCTGGCTGGTCATAACTCCAGCCTGGCCACGCTCAATAGACAAAGTAGTTCTTTATCCTTGATCATAGCCCGGGTTTCCCTTCCTGGCCCAATCACTATCTCATTAATTAAAGCAATCTTTTTTCTTGACTCTCGCAACCCTGGTGTCCTTAAAATGGAGTTCTGTTCCCCTGTTTCGACGCATGTGAATACTAAAATAGTAATCTGGCGGTACTTAAAGATTCAGTCGTTCATTTTTATACAAACAGATCTGGCATGTAATCCTCAAGTCAGAATAGTTGCTACCATTTGTGTGTTGAAAACGATGCATTCTGCGCTATAAAAGAAGTACTTAACATAATAATAGTTATTATCAGCCAGTGACTGCTGTTATCACAACAAGTAAAATTGATCCCATTGGGAAACATAAGGCCTGGGAGTAATTGATAGGATTATTTAATTAGAATAAAATATGAGTGATTCAGTTCTGAATATCTGGTGAGATAGGTCTTTCCCTGCCTTTGTCGGTATTGCGCTTGGTGACCACTGGTTCCCACAATGACAAGAAAGATGATCAAGTTTTGAGATGTCTAGCTGCCTTCGCGACGTGTTTTATTACAATGATCTGGTTTCATCATTACAAGAGTGGTTCTCCCCTTGTTTAAAAGCAGTGTAACCATGCCATGCGGTCTGACGGAGGCCCCAAAGTCAGATATGCGGGCTGTGTGGCATTGTGTTCCCTGTGACCATTGCAGAATGAAGTGTGGCATAACAAATACCCATCAGTCATGTGCAGAGCACGGAATCACGCAGCCAGGTTCTCCGATTCAGTTTCAGATTTGTCTTTTGAGTTCTATTTATTCAGCCGTATTAGGAAAAGCAATGGGGGGAAAAAAAGCATCTCGAGTCACAGAGATCACAAATGTTAAAAGCACCAGCCTCAGACTCGGGGTAAATCTCCTCAGATAACCATACGACAAAATATAAATGATGCAAAGCAAGAATGGATATTGTGGGATTTTTTTTCTCTTCCCCCTGCCTAAATCCAGTAGCATGTTGAAAAGAACAAATAAATGCCATGCTGTCTCTGAAATGGAAGCTGCAGCCACCCCGGGACTCAGAGGTGCCTTTCGAAAGGGATCTGCGGACCACAGCGCTGGTCTCGATCGCCGTCATGGCGCGTTAACGGAGAACGCCTCTGAAAACTGACAAAAGGGTACACTGTGTATATATATATATATACAAACAGGAGTGTGGACCCCCTGTTGGAAAACGAATCTTAATTTTTCCTTAAAAAAAAGGAAGAATTGATTTAATTAAATGCACCCTCATGTCCTGCGGCCACATGTAATCCGTTGAGTATTCACAAGCGTGAGTTTGGGGAGACAAAAGGACATCCGCGAGAAGACTTCTCGAGTGGCCTGCAATGATAGTCTCTACCTAATCCCATAATTCCTTGTTTAATTAAACTCTAGAGCTGGCCAGAAGTCTGAGCCAGTTTGATGAATCTTTTGGTATTGTTGGTGTTTTTATAGTTTGTGGTGCAAACCGTTTTCCAACTAAAGGTCCTACTTTTCTGCTAAAAAACCTCCCCCACTAAATTCCTACCACCCAGCCCTCAGTCCCTCCTCATGGCTAATACAGTCCTCTTGACACACACCTATCCCCGGCAGGGACATTTTCCACCCAAAGGAGGCACACTTTTCACTCTTTCTCGGTGTGTGTAAATGTGTGTTTTTATTTTTTATACGTAGTTGAAAACGGTTACTGACATTCCATATTTCTGTTCCCAGGCCCCTTGTGTCCCCCAAGGCAGCCTATTTGAGTCAGTATAGGAGTAGACTGGAGACAAGGTCTGGGTAATGCTCACTGTTTTAAGTATGACAATTTCAGCTGTCACTGAAAACACTGCAAATCCCTCTCTGATTACACATAACAGTGGGATACAGTCCTAGCTGTCCATGTGGTTTGATTATTAACGGGTGACAAATTATGCTTACAAAAACAGGAGAGCCATAGTGAACCTACCAGTAGACACAGAAACATAATATGCGATATATCATTCTGTCATTTTACTCAAAATGAAATTGGATGTGTTTTTATTTGTTTATTTTCCCAATAGTTAAGAAATATCCACATTGAAAACATTTCTGTTTAATTAAATGAATGCTTTTGCAATTAGACGCCATCAGTGTGCACAACCAAAGTGGCACAGTAGGGTAGTGGGAATGTCATATGAAGTCAAGATCATCAATCCTCTCTTCAAATTAGGCACACTGTGTCCCCCCATGCTATCATTTTGCTGGTGTATCATGGGTAGATAGCTCATTTAATCCTTAAGCTTGTCTGTCTGGGTAATTTTATCTTCAGGGCAGGACCACTTGGAACAGACAAAACAGAAACTATAAAAGCAATAATTTCTTATTAAAAAAAGACCTATTAATGACCAACTTTGAGCAGGAAAGGCTCAGATCTGATCTGTGGAAGGTGCAGTGGAGACCTTGTTCATGTAGATGAATTGGATGGCAGGTTGAACACCCACCTAGCACAGCAGGACCGCTTGATGCATAGGGAGAAGTCGGCCATCCGCCCTTATTCCATGCTTTTCAGAGGTGGTTGTCTGGGGGGCCTGGGGAATCTTGGAACAAAAAGAAAAAATGGTGCTGTTTAAATTTGGGAGTTAGAAATGTCCTATATTACGGCCTCTGTCCGCCAGGCTGGAAAGATTTTCAGGGATCAGCCCTTTGCTGCCCAAACTGTATATCAACAAGGAATGGACTCAATGAAATGAGAAAAAGGAGCCCCCATCTTCCCTGGCATCAACAAGAGCAGGCAGAAAAAGCTGGCAATGTGAATGAAAGTGGGGAAATTCCTCCTCCCCGTGTCGGTTGGTTGGGCATGCTAGTGTGAGTCAAACCTTCTCTCCACCATCCGCAGTTTCATGGTCTACGGGTTTAAAAGACGGAAAAAAAAAGTTTGTAAATCAGGGTAATTATGCGTTATCGCAGTTAAATTAAGTGAGATCACAGGACTGTGTTTTATGGCAGGGAACTCTGTTTTTAAAGTGTAAACGCACTTTGAGGAGTGTAACAAAGGTAAAAACACAGGTGTTTTAAATTGTATTACCGTGATAAAATTGGTATTGGTGCAATCAGTATGAAAATGTGTAACAATGGTGTGGTTGTGACCTTGCTGTTTTTCATGTTCACCCGGTAAGAGATTGGAAATGACCTTGCTGTTCGCGTTCCTCTAACTTGCCCAAAAACGCATCAAAAGTACTAGTAATCTGTAATTGAAATCTGAAATGCATCAAACCTTCTATCATGGGTCTTGTAAACACTGTGTGGAAAAAAAACTGATATTGGAGTTTTATGAAACCAACACTGTATTTTATTGCAAATATTAAAATACTGTAATTTGATGTTTTGAGCCCCAGGTCCACTGTGCCCCTCGTCCACAGCTCTAAATGGATCACAAAAGTGCCCCGGAGAGATTAACTCCCCCTTCTACTCTTCTCCAGGGGCTAGTTGGGATTGTATTAACAAAAGCCTCTCATATATAAATATCTGCAAATGAAATGATATTTGTTGTGGATTGCTTGCCTATAGTGAAAGCTTAAGATGCAGTATCATCTGAATCCTTTGCTCTGCACCACTCGCTGCCCAGCACTGGTTCCCTCCCCGCATTGCCATGGAAACAGACATGGGCAGTGCTACCACTCGGATACATTATAACATGTTTCGTAGCTCGTTTGTTAAACCTTTTGGACTTCTGTGTCTTTTGTTTAATTTGGCTTATTTTGCTTGTTAATATAGAGTGACGCGTGTTTAACGTTTATGTTACGTCCACTCCATTTGCACATACATAGATTTTGATATTTTACAAAAAAATCCCCCCTCAAAATAATGTTATTTGTTTTCTGGCATAAACAGCTCCGTTAATGTTGTATATTTTTCTGATGCTCTGAGGTTCAATCCGACGCATGTGTCTTTGCTAGGGAACCGCATCGAGGAGGGCTCGGACGTGGAGTCGGAGCCCGACCTGCCCCTGAAACGTAAGCAGCGTCGCAGCCGCACCACCTTCACGGCCGAGCAGCTGGAGGAGCTGGAGAAGGCCTTCGAGAGGACGCACTACCCCGACATCTACACCCGCGAGGAGCTGGCCCAGAGGACCAAGCTGACAGAGGCCCGCGTGCAGGTCAGTCGCTGGAAGGCTCCAGTCACGCTCGGCGCTCGGTACCTGGTACCGCGACGCAGAACATGCGCAGTGTTGAGCGCATGAGATTGTGTGGTGAAATTAGTTACTGCGTATACTACGTTATACTTCTTCTTTCCAAGTGTATGCTTTAATATGTAAACAAAGTTTTGTAAATAGTGTAAAATTATTAGTTTCATAGGTCATAATGCCTGAGAACAGTACTTTAATTTGAACAGTTATTCTTTTGACCTGATCTTTTATTCAGGGTCCTAGTTTGTGCTCCATGTTTTTTATTTTAATTATTGAAGGTGCAGAGTCTATGAGTATTTGGATAAATACTGTTAGCGTAATACGATTTTTTAAAGAAAACAGGGAATAAAATACTTTTGCTCCTTTAGCTCCAGGTTCCTTTTATTGTCCAGATGGGTCTTTCCCATTGAAATATCAGCATTTTTTAAAGACACAGCTGAGGATGGCTTTTCAACACCTGCTTAAAACCATGCAATTATAAGCCATGAAACCACTTAGCAAAGCTTTGCTAAGTAAAATAATTATGCATCGGGGCTAATATACTGTTAAACTAAGAACCTAGAAAATTCAAGCAAAAAAGATGTTTATATAGTACCTTGCAAAAATATTCACCCAATCCATCAATGCCCCATTTTGTTGAATTGCAAATGATGCGTACACATGTTATTATTTTTATTCAAAAATTATATGCAAAATAAATTAGATGTCAGCAGAAACTGAAAAGGAAAAAAAAAACAGAGACACGTAGTATTCACCTCCCTGAGTCAATAGGGTGGAGGCACCTTTAGCTGCAATTACACCTCCATCTGGGACCATCGTGGATAAGTCTCAACCGACTGCACACCAGTTTGGAGAAATTTTGTCCCCATCTTTCTTGGAAAGTTTTTTCAAGGTCTCTCAGGTTGACAGAAATGTTCATGTCTTGCAATAGATTCTCAGTAGGATTCAGGTTAGGACTTAGACTAACGCAATGCATTTAGACCATTAAGATCTTTTTCTTTGTGTTTTAAACATCTCATAACTTTTGGCGAACGGGCGCTTTGCATACAGCCGACCTAAGGGCTACTGCAATATTGGATTTAAGAGAGTGAGGAGTGAGATTTAACAAAGAATCTGGTGTCCTCTTAAGGCCGGTCAGACTGATTATCTAAGGGGTGGTATATGAGGACTGACACCAGACAGCCGCCCACTTCCCCTGTTTTTGTGTTGAGTGTCGGGGGGAAAACACACCGAAGCTGCCCTGTCTCTTGACATTCCAAACACTGGCTGGCCCTGCCAACGACCTCACTCATGCTGTAAAAACAAATGGGTCCAGGCAGACTTTACTGAGAAAGACTCGGATTCCCATCCACAGGCCCTAAACTCCCTTTGAGAGCTCACCAATGTACTGTGTCAAGACACTCTTTTTAGCGTCTCTTTTATTTTCGGAACAAGAGGGCACTAACTATAGAAGACCAAAAAGGGAAGCTGAGGGTGTGTACGAGTTTTCACAGGGAAATTACTAGTTGGACAATTGAAACACCCTACCTATTCCCACTGTCTCTAAGAGACGAGGGCAATTAGTGTCAGTTTTAATTAGATTTTGTAGCTACCTTATGGAGATGTATTTTGTGTGAATAGTATTTCTTAGTTCTTTTCTTAAATAAAGTGTGCGCATTCTCCCAGTACAGTATGTTTATTTCACAGTCTAGAGAATGGAGTCACTGTTTACGAAATTACCACCTATGGACACTGACTAACGTGTTTTAATCAGTGTTTAACATGTGAATAATGTGTTAACATAAGCGTATGTCCTTACACTATGAATGTGAAAAGTGGTTTTCTCACAGAAATGTCATCGCCAATGTCCTTAACGTAAAATTTGGACGCTTTTTTCCTCCCCCCATTTCCGATTCTCTTTTTTGTTCTCGTCATGCTTCTGTTTAATTTCCATGTCCTTTATACTTCAAATAATTTAAGTTAAAGTTTTATTCACCCTGGAAAATGCATGGCTCTTGTACAGCCTCAGCTGTTCTTGGTAAGCCCAAGAGCAAAATTCTCTTTTTTCACACCTAAGTCCCCAGGACGATTTTAACAGCCTCCCTGCTATTTAGTTTTATGTAACACTTTAGGAAAATACAGTAGAGTTACTGCTGCAGCTGCTCCGTGAGGGAAGGAGAAAAAAAAGCGGAGTGCATTCCTGTCGGATTTCTCATTTAAACTCTTGGCTGGGAGCTCTTGTTCCCACCACTTTCAAGCCCACCGCTCCCTGTAAAATGTTCTGCATATCAGCGAGGATCCCCCGTCCTCTCCTGGGACCCCCTGCTCCACCAACAACATTAATCAATCAAGTCCTTAAAAAAAAATCTGGTGGCTGCTCTCACCTTACCTCCACCCCTCAACCCCCAACCCTCGGACGGTCACTTTACCACGTTGCATCGCCCCTGTAGCCAGTTTGCTGTGTCTCTAACAGCTCAAGCGTTCTTTTGTATAAAGTTTCCAAGTGACTTTTTCATGTTTCATGATCACTGATATGTTGATACGTGTTTTCTAACTCCCCATCACCTAATGTTTTGGGCTGACTTTATTTATAATTTTACTTTACATTTTAGTGCATTGATAAGTCTTTGATTTAAAAACATCTTGAAACACATTTATCTAAACATAAAGTTAATTAAAGGTCCATTTGAAACCATATGGGTATGAAAGGTTGTGAGCAAATTTTGCTGTGACCGGTGCATGTATGCAATACCTCTGATTAGTCATATTAATCCTGAGACAATTGACTGGTATAGAATACTCTGTACACTTCCTCGATTAATCAGTAATCTTCTAATGGTTAGAATGAGCACCCCTGATTATGACACATGACTGGATTCATCAGCAAACACAGTGGCGCAAATACTGATTGGCCAGCAGGAGGCTGTGGAGCTGATTGGCCAAAGAACCCTCGGTTGTTGGCAACTGTGCTGGCAGTGCTGAGCTCCCTTCCATGATTGTAGGTCAGCTCAAAGTCTCAGTCTTCCAAAAGAGCCCTTGAGGCGTTTTGACTCTTTTGTGTATCGATGGCAACTGCTGCAAATTAGAAAAGTGCAAACATTTGAAAAAAGAAAAAAAAAACTAGTCAAAAACCAAAGGGAGCACGTTTTTTTTTTCTTTGTTAATAATGGAGCTAAATTATGTCATGTGAAAACCTGAGGAATTTGAGTCATGGATATAATTTGTTAATGCAATTTTCATTATAATCTAATTCGAGAACGCTTTGAAAACTGGAAAGGTCAAACCAAACTTAATTTTCTGAAAAGGTCACACCGAGGAAAATGACTCTAGTCATCCAAAGTAAATAGTGGCCATGGGTCTTCAATGTTTTTTAGGCGCTGGTGTAGGTTTAAGGGTGGAGCATTGACCAGTTACCTCAAGTCTTGAGTGATTTGTCATTTGTCTTGCGCTGAAGATCTCTACCACATCCATATTTGAATATAAGTAGAAGTGCGAAAAACACAGAGCTCAGGGAAAGCAAAGTTGCGAAAGGACAGTTTAAAAAATGTGTCATCTCCAAAGTGAATGAGGTACGAAAAGGAGAATGTTATCAATGAGCGTGGGAATCAAACCCAGTCAACATGGAGCATAACCATGAAGCTCGGAATGTGGGTTAGATCAGAGAGGAACTGAGGGGCTTTGGCCCATTGATGTCCAGTTTCAGCTCTAGTGTGTTTAACACTGCACACCAAGGAGCCCGCAGTGAGATGCGTCTGCTGAAGAACCTCACCCACCTTTTCCTAAGGTCGGCTCCGAAGCTCAAGCTGTTTCTGAGTTGGATGAGTTACACGAAGATGCCGCACAGCTGGAATGCGGGCCTTTGATGAGAGATACCTGACCCCCTCGGATTTTGGCAGACCCTTTTACTCAAGTCATGACCCAGTTCCATGCAGCTACTCTAACACAGCGATTGTCGGAGATAAGCAGAGCAGTGGGGGAATGAGAGAGGGGACTGGGTGAGTTTTTCAATCCCGGAGTAGCAATCCCAGACACCGTGATCCCGTTGCTTGAGCGGGGCTGCTGCCACCCACCCATTAGAAGAATGGTCCTTCGGTCCTTCTGTGCTGAAAGATGAAGCGTTGGAGTGGTTCCAAGGGGTAGGTTAAAGAACAAAATAATGCACAGAAACTGCAGGCAATAATTTCATTTACTCCATATTTGTAGGCCAACAGTTAACAGGCATGTTCATTTTGTGGGTAACGTTCAGCAGTGGTTTGTATTCGTGATGTTTATTGCTGTAGATGAGGCGCGTGTGGGAGATAATCAGCATGTCCGATTGACTCAGACTGTCTGGTTGGTTGGTGGCCACTAGGCCCCCCCCCGTTTCTCCACCAGCAGCGCCGAGCGCAACGTACACCCCATCTGTCATCATCAGCCACCTTAAAGCCCTAATTAGAGCAGTCACCACTCTGGCCCCGACCCACTGCCACTGCTTTACGGTCCTGTCTGACAAATTGTGCGAGCCGGTCCATATCTCAGCTTTTCTGGGCCGATTAGTTCCAGAGCATGCGACGGTGCGATGAGAGGCAACGGGTACCACGGCAGATGGTGGCCGGAGCCCATGTTCAGCACAAGTCCTACAGCAAGAAGGCGGCAGAGTTAACGTTCTGGCTTTTAAGATGCAGGGAGACATTTCCATGTAAGGCGTCGACAGAGTGAAGGGTGCTTCAGCTGCTTGGTGCGAGGCATGGCGAGGACTGAGGGAGAGGAGGAGAGAAGAGGGGGGGAAGCAAACACCATAAAAACTTTGCATCTGGAGTGAATTACAGTCTCCTCCGTTTAGGTGGAAGGTTTAAGAGGCTGCAGCCACTTTCCCCTCTGAAGAACCACATCTTCAAAGCAACGCGAGCTCGCTCACAGAATGCGCCACACAGATTACCTTTCATTACCAATGAACACTTTACATGTAACATCATATTTAGCACAATCTAATAAGTCCTGAGCGTGACCTTTCATGAAGCATGAAAAATCCGTTTGGCGAGATGTTTTACCCTCCGTCTTTTCGGTTCTCACCTCTGTGAGCGTCGATGATTGGTCCCCCGATGTGCTAACACAACCAATGGAGGAGGGTATCCTGTGTGGTTCTTCTTCAAATTTCAGATAGAACTACAGTATTAACAAAAATTTTACTAAAATCAACCAAACTCGCATCACATACAAATCACATACATACTGCATTGCTACAATAGAAAAATATATACATATATTATACAGTACTGTGCAAAAGTCTTAGGTACGTCTAAATATAAAATAAATACTATAAAGGACCATGAATTAATAATAATTAAAAACAAACAAAAAAATGGGAGGGAATATTTGTTGTGAGCACTTTTTGCCTTTAAAATGGCATGTTGTGCAGTTTTATTATATAATGGGAAGGTAGATTGTGTCTGTCTCGGTAATCACAGACAGCCTCAATGATTGTTGAGATCAGGGCTCTGTGGAGAGCATACCATCTAAAAAATTTTTTAAACTGACACTAATACATAAGACAAAAAATAAACTTGAAAGAATACATTTGTATAAAATATCCAGGGTGCCTATGAATTTTGCACAATACTGTATAACTACAAATTTTTGTTTAGTTTTTGTCAAAACTGTGAGGATATCACAAAAGTCACAAAAGTCGGGTATTTAAATAGTTTTAAGTTTGTGTATCTGAGGTCTGGCCTTCTATGGAAGAATCCTGTGCAGTTGGGAGTCAGGAGTAGGAACAGCAGAGTGCCGGAGCCCACCCAACCTTAGAAGCAGAGCTGTTCCTTGGAGTCATGTGTTTTGTGTACCATAAAGGAACAAATAGGATTAATGTAGATGGGGGAGAAGAAATGGTTGCAATGTATCTGTGCAAATGTTTGAACAGAGAGTCTTATTATTAGAATTTAAATGAATTTCTTTCAGTCTCTCTTTTTTTCTGATACTTATCAAGCTAATCCGACCCTCTACTCCCAGAATCACACTTCAAGCAACTTTAATTAGCATAGTGCCAGCCAGGCAAGGAGGCAGGCAGAGAGAGAGAGAGAGAGAGAGAGAGAGAGAGAGAGAGAGAGAGAGAGAGAGAGAGAGAGAGAGAGAGAGAGA
>JAOVYW010000084.1:704604-732366 GCA_025775045.1 Hiodon tergisus | reverse complement strand
TGTTTGTGTGTGTGTGTGTGTGTGTGTGTGTGTGTGTGTGTGTGTGTGTGTGTGTGTGTGTGTGTGTGTGTGTGTGGAATGAAAGTGTAAAAACCTCTTAACATTGACAGTAGTGGCTGAGTCAGAATGACTCAAAGGGCCAAAGTTTATCTGTATTTGTCGTGAAGTGGCTTTAATTCTCCTCCTCACTTCCAAGGTTATCCACGACCCAAAATACATTGAATTAATGTCTGCTGAAACAAAGGAAGAAAACATAAAAAAATAAAAATAAATGTACAGCATCTTTGAGGCGTCTTTTGTGAAGATTCACTTCCTGTTGTGTGAATTTAACCCTCTGTTTGTTGCTTTGAGAGAGAAGAGGCTAGTAAATCATTGTTGTCCGAATCAGTTACCATTTCAACTTTATTCCAGCTGAGAGATCATTAAGTTGCATACAGTCAGGGAAACAAAAATTATCATCTGACAGTTAAGGAAATTAAAATAGAAAGGGCTCCCTCTTTGTGTCACAATTGCTCTGTTTATTTATCTAAAAGGATGCACATTGTATCAATTTACAGTTTTACATTTATAGCGCCGCAGGCTGGGGGGGTGCTCAGAAGTTGAGAGAATTAATTACTTTTTTTATTATTATTTATAAAGTAATCTATCTGCGGAGAGCGACAAGGCTTGCCCTGGGGCACTGTCCTTTAAACTGCATCCTGGCTTGCATTATCTGCTCAACCAGCGCTCGAAACAGAACCGCCACAAACGCAAACTCGTCTGCTGACGAGACGTTTCAGGGGGGACGGCGGCGCAGAAAGGTGGCGGGGGAAACGAAAGGTGGGTCCGAGGCAGAGAGCCGTGGCTGGAGGTGTTCAGGAAGTAAGAGAGTTAGGGCACGTTATTGAGTTAGGATGTTTAAGCCCGCGCTGAGCCTGGGGGTTTGTCGGCCAGCCAGTGTGATCGGTAAACAATCCGGAAATTTCTTTTATTCCCATATCGGATTTAAAAAAAAAGAAAAAGTTATATAAATGTCAAACGTATTGTTTTTTTATTTTGTAATGGTTGCTGGGTAGGAAATAAGGAAATGATATATTAGACATACGGAGGTTAGACATGATACCTTCACTTGAATTTTCTCATATTTTGTATACTTTTATGCTTTTAAGTCGGATCCCTTTCATTGTCAGTATTTGATTGATTTGGCTGTTGGTTAATGATGATTTTCCAAACAAATCATTGTATTAATAATAACGTAGATAAGGAACAATAATTAAATCTCAGTTGTTCTGATTTTGCCAGTGCATGTATGCTTTTTTTGGAGATTAAGTAGTATGAAGGACTTATATTTAATTTTTTTAAACTGTAACAAACAGGGATGATTTAATCAGACAGTGTTCAGGGCATGCCGAGATTTGTAATGAAGGGAATACATTTTAATAAACCCTTTTCATTTTACATCAGTGAAATAAATGTGCTTTCAACAATCTGAATGAATTTTAATCAAAATCTTTATAAAATGTCTGAGGCTGGCTATTAATCTCCTACAACGCTTTCAGCCATATTGGGGTGGGGGGGGGTCTAAATTAAAGGTAGAAGCGCTTACACAGAATCTTCTCCCTTTTCCTCCTGTCAATTTGGGTAACTTGTGTGTGGGCCGTTGAGAATGCTAACTGTGACCCAGCAGAGGCTGTGGTCAGGAGGCTGACGTCGGGACGCTGTGGTCGGGAGGCTGAAGTCGGGACGCTGCGGTCGGGACGCTGCACTCCAAGGCTGCCCGCACAGCAGAGAGAGGATTCAGCCGACAGTGGCTCACCACGTGCTGCTCTGCAGATAAAGGCCAAGCCTCTACCTCTTGCCGTGCTGGAATATTTTCAATTCGCCGATATAATTGATGTCAATAAGGTTATGCTAAATTTGAAGATTTGAATAATTCCTCTTTCAGCACAATAATAGCATCAGCGAGGCTACAGGCCTCTTAAGCGTCTGCCTGAATGGAGGTGTCAGGCTCCGAACCCTCCCTCGCCCCGCTCCCCGTATTCCGCTCTGATGCCACTTGTGTTTGGGCCATACTCATCTGATTAAAAACCAAATTCCTGGGGAGACTCTTTGCTTCTTCACATGTGCCTTACACAGGCTAAAGCTGATCAGTCGTTTGTACTTGTGTGAAATTCCATCAGTAGAGAGAAGAAGGGTGTCAGTTGGAATGGGCCAAGTGCATTTGTAGACATCTCACCTTAATACAGACAAAAAGCTAAGAGTATCTATGGGGGGGTGGGGTGTACTATGCAAAATGAGACCTTTTGTAAACCCGGTCTTTAACAGTGTAATATTTGGCGCTTTCGGAAAAAGGGCGTTACTACTTCTGAAAGACATGATTTATAATTGAAGCAGCTGTGAGTATTTAATTCAGTGAACGGATGGAGGGTGGTACCCAATTATTTGATATTTCATGAATACAGTGTTGGGGATTGTGTGTTTCTCCTTGTACTTCACACCTTAACTGGGTAGCATAATATCCTGCCTAAAGAATACCTAACAAATACCTTTGATACTTTTTGGCCCCCCAAACGAATTTGCTGCATGACAGTTTCAGAGTAATAATCATCATTAATCTGCACACATTGGTTTCATAGGTCACATTTAAAATGTTGTAATGTCGGGCTTAAAAAGTCTCTTTTGTTGTGACCTCCCCCACACTTGGTTGATCTGTGCCATGGATAAGACCCCCATGGAAACCATTTTCAATATGAAATGTGTGGGAGGGGTGTTGGCTTTTTAACTACCTCCCTAATGGGCTAATTGGTTTAGCGGCGGGAGCGTAAAGGAGGCCGGGGGGCTGCGGAGCGATGCAGGCCCCAACGCGAACCTGATGTTCTCCAGGATGCTCCTTGTCTGCTGTAGATGGGGAGCATGTGTGCTCCTTCTCCCAGGCAATCTCTGGTCCTCCGCTGATACTTCTTTAGCTTTTCCTCTGCGCCTCTCCGCCACGCTGGGCCTGTCACACTGCCCACAGTGTTCAGGGGATGCAGACCTTTACCCTTCAAGGGAGCGATCTGTAATCAGTTTGTGACCGAGCTTGTTTCCCTGCGTATGGCGTCATTAGTCGCACCGAGTTGGCAGTGTGCCTTGTGTACCCAAAACACGGAGGCTTCTTTGCCATCTTTTACCAAACAAACTTGTATAAATTAATCAGACGTTGTCCAGAGCACAGATTCATTTTACTTAAAATTTTTTAAAGGAGGGACCATTTTTGAAGGGTATTAAGGTATATTGAGTATTTTAGTAGAAATTAAATAGAAAATATGGATGGGATTGTTAAACTCTAATGTATGTATTTATTTAAGGTTCAAATTTCCGGCTTCTACAGAAACAGTGGGATATCTGCCCCGAAGGCCGATGTGGCAAAGTGTGTAGCCTAATCTCAGGGGGGGGATCTAATGTGAACATTAAACATTTGAAAAATCTGAACTATTCATGAGTGTTGTGCTGCTGAGATGGCCAAGGGCAGGAGATTATGTATTCCCTCAGCGCTTGTTACGGTGTAAGCTTCAGAGCACAGCTGTCTGGCACTGTCGGTGGAGCTGGTGTTGGAGCAGCTTGTCTCCGTCTCTCGGCCTCCCTCATTATCACCACCGCTGCCAAGAGACCGTGGGGGAGGGGGTGCTCCGTGTCCCCACTCGCCCCACCGCCGAATGCAGCAACGCAGTCCCTGAGAACCGCCACCGCTCGTCTGAGGACGCCGTTTACTCGCAGTACTAGGGGCGATAATCGGCTGTCCCCACGACATGAAATGAGCGTTCCACTATTTTTTGTAAGGGAGGAGGAGCAAAGGACACTGGCGTTTCAATGAGCCTTCTTTAATCGCACGGGTCTTATATGCTAACCAGCTCTGATTTCTAGTGTTGTGGGGGCACAGCACAGCTGAGCACCGGTCCGTGGCTAACAGAGCCTTACTCCTGTCGCCTAGGTGATGAGCATCCTGAGCAACCCGAGCGCCGTGCCGCCCCAGCCACAGCACGACTTCTCCATCTCGCCCCTGCACAGCAGCCTGGAGTCCTCCAACCCCATCTCTGCCAGCTGCAGCCAGCGCTCTGACCCCATCAAGAGTGTGGACAGCCTTGCCTCCTCCCAGTCCTACTGCCCGCCCACCTACAGCACCACCAGCTACAGCGTGGACCCCGTCGCCGCCGGCTACCAGTACAGTCAATACGGCCAAAGTAAGTTCCTCAGCGTCCCACGCCTCAGCCGGGGGGGGGGGGGGGGATAGGGGGGGGCGTTGGCTCCCTACTGTGCTTTGCTACAGCTACACTGCTATTTTTACTTCTGCAAAGCTGAATGGAGGAATTGCATAATTGATATTGCTATGTTGTCTGTTCCTGTCAAAACAGACCATTTGAAATGACACACGTCACAGTGCCGTCGCATTCACTCAAAGCCTGAGTCTTTGTGTGTCGGAGACGCTTGTGTGCGTGTATGTGGCCGATAAGATATTGTCTTTCCCTATGAAAGAGGTGACTCGGCGTGACTGCGTTGACTGGGATTTGCTGTGTGAACCTGGGTGACGGGAGGCGGTCCTCCCCCCCGAGAGCGGAGTTTAAATCTGTGCGATTACGCTCCGTGCCAGCTGTCAGCGTTAGCGTCTCCTCCGCGGACAGCTGGCCCACCCACAGGTATGCGGCTCCCACTGCTCCGCCCGTCTCCCGACAGCTTCCTTTTTCCCGGAGCCCTCCCCGCGCTGACAAACGCTGCTTACTGTCACCCTGACAGCGGCTTGGCGCGGTCCACAGGTACCGCTCCTCCACGCGGGCCCGCCGGCTCGGCTGTAGACAAAGGAGGTGGAAACTCTGAGCACACTCTCAACTCATCCGAGATGGATGTAATAACATGATGCATCCCGGACTGGTGGCCACACCCAGGGCCCTGTTTTCACCTCAGTGGTTATTTGAGCCGCTCCTTGTTTTTTAGTCTGTCTGTGTTATTCAGTCTCCCGCTGTTTTTTTTTGTAGATTTAGATTTTCTGTCTTGGATGGTTTCCCGACCAACTTCAGACTTCAGCGCGCAGCCTACCCGCACCTACGGACGCGCGCTCACACACACACACACACGCACACACACACACACACTGAGGAGGACGGACATTCTGAGACACACCATATACACACACACACACTCACACACACAGAGGTGGACAGATATTCTGAGACACACCATACACACACACACACTCACACACACAGAGGCGGACGGACATTCTGAGACACACTATACACACACACACACACACAGAGGCGGACGGACATTCTGAGACACACCATACACACACACACACAGAGGCGGATGGACATTCTGAGACACACCATACACACACACATACACAGAGGCGGATGGACAGTCTGAGACACACCATACACACACACCCATACACACACACACAAACAGAGGCGGACGGACAGTCTGAGACACACCATACACACACACACACACACACACACACACACACAGAGGCGGACGGACATTCTGAGACACACTATACACACACACACTAACAGAGGCGGACGGACATTCTGAGACACACCATACACACACACACACACACACACACACAGAGGCGGACGGACATTCTGAGATACACTATACACACACACACGCACAGAGGCGGATGGACATTCTGAGACACACCATACACACACACACACAGAGGCGGATGGACATTTTGAGACACACCATACACACACACATACACACACACACAGAGGCGGACGGACATTCTGAGACACACCATACACACACACAGACAGAGGCAGACGGACATTCTGAGACACACCATACACACACACACATGCACAGAGGCGGACGGACATTCTGAGACACACCATATACACAATCAAACACACACACACACACACAGAGGCGGACAGACATTCTGAGACACACCATATACACAATCAAACACACACACACACACACACACAGAGGCGGACGGACATTCTGAGACACACCATACACACACACGCACAGAGGCGGACGGACATTCTGAGACACACCATATACACAATCAAACACACACTGCCAGGCGTCTGATTCCGCTCAGCCTGTTTGTGCTTATGGAGCTGAGCTAGGAGAGCTCTGTGGTTGAAACTGCTCCAGGAGTTTTTGGATTAGCGGTTTCTTTTCCATTTCAGCCCCTTAGCTCCAGCCCCCCCCCCCCCCCTTTTGCATGGCATTATCCTGGAAGGTTAAAAACCAGCCATAGTCAAATGCTATCCTAATAATAATCTAATTACATTATGGCTTGGAGTCAGAGAGTCATATGGGCCAATAACGTTTTGGAGGGGAAGAGGCTGGGTTAAAGGGTTCTTCCTCAGGCTCAGCTCCTGTGCCTTTCCCAGCACGACCTGCCCTTGGTTTGTCCCCTACATCCCCCTGGCCCATTCGCCACGCCTGCCTCCCAGTCAGACCTTCCTAATGTCTTTAGTTTGTGCTGTTAAATTGAAACCTTGTGAGGTGTGAGGCTGATCAATACTGGGCTGCTGGGCTGTGAGGAAGTGGCGGGGTGCCCCCTGACCCCGTCCCTGCCCGCAGGTAACTGCGGACACGTGCTCCTGATAAAGATCTCCTGCTGGACCGTTCCAATCAGAGCCCTGCCCTCAGGTGCTGTGTTAGTCACACCGCAGACTGCCCCGCGTGGCTCACTTGGGACAGGAGATAAGCACTTGAAAGGGGACTTGACACCCAGTGGCCCGGCTTTCCTCTTTCTTTTCTGTTCGCTCACGCAAACACGCTCCTGCGGCCTTCAGCAGACAATCTGCTGACACAAAAGCCTGGACACTGGAAAAGACTGAAAGCTCTAAAAGAAATCCCTTTGGGCGTGGGTTTTTTAAAATCAGTTGTGCTGTCTTGGTAAACTTGGTCAAAGTTTGCAACTATAAAAACATCCATCGCGTACATGCAGGTTTCGCAGGTACGTGTGTGCAGAGCTGTATCGCGTTTCTGCATCGAGACCAAATCTATTTACAGAGGTAATGTGAGGTCGGAGCAGATGTATGAGTAATGGATTGACAGATAGGACCTCCTGATGTAAATCAGCACTGATGGGAGGTGTGGAGAGCATGCAAACAGAGATGACGGGTCTGATGAGGAGCATCCACAGGGACAGGGATGAGTGGCATACAATCTCATTTGGAGGCAATCTGCCCATGGCAGAATGGGTCATGGAGAGGGAGAGGACGGTGAAAGAGAGGTAGAGGGAGAGAGAGGGAGAGGGAGAGAGAGAGAGAAAGAGAGAGAAGGAGAGAGAGAGAGAAAGAGAGAGAAGGAAGGAGAGAGAGAGAGGGAGAAGGAGAGAGAGAGGGAGAGAGAGTGAAATAGACTGGTACTGAAGTTGAAATTTACCCCCCAGTTGTGTTTTGTGTTGCACATTTGTCATGTGAGCTTTCCCATTTGTAAGCCTCAGACACTCACGTATTGTGTGTACGTGTGTGTGCGTGTGTGTTTTGTTCTGCAGCAGCTGTGGACTACCTGGCGAAGAATGTGAGCTTGTCCACCCAGAGGAGGATGAAGCTGGGGGAACACTCTGCAGTGTTGGGGTTGCTGCAGGTGGAGACGGGACAGGCGTACTGATCCCCCTCCCTGCGTTCTCCTGGCAGCGTGGTCCCCTGCACCAGCACTCCTCCTCTCTGTCTTCAGTCTTCTCCCTCAGCGCAGCGGCGGTCGGCGGTCGGCGGCTGGCTGAGCTCCCGAGTGCCCACGTGTCTCCGTGTCTTAGCCAGAGAGCACTCGATCGAAAGCACCAGTGAGACATGAGACTGCATGATCAGCCTGAGACCAGCCGGAGACCAGCCTGAGATCAGCCAGATACCACCCAGAGATCAGCCTGCATCGTTCCGTGGCTGCCGGGGGCGAGAAGGTCCGTCCAAAATCAGCCAGCAGAGCGCCACTCCTGTCCCCCGTCCCGTCCCCCACCTCTATCCCTTCATTACAAAAGAGACCCATTCAGGGATTCAGCAGATCTGGAGAAAATGAGCAACCATTGTCTTGGACCAAATCAAACGGACTGCCCACTGGCTGAAAATGTTAGCGTACCCAGACAACGTCCATGGCCATTTCTTACACCATATTTTGGACTTTGCTGTTTATAGTAGTTTAGTGATTGTCATAATAATTATATTTGTACTATTATTATTATTGTTATTATTATTATTATTATTGATGTTGTCATTATTATAATTATTGTAATTAAGCCGTTTTAAAAATTTTATTTGTAGATTATTTTGCTTTTTTGGCCTTCTTGCGAAATTGAAACAGATAACCAAGGGATTCTGAGACAAGAGCACCCCGTAGCTGAAAACAGAGCTGGATAGTTTTCTAGCCTGCTCCTCCAATTCTTCAGTCGACCCAAGAGGTTTGACCCTCCGTGTTTCATCCCTCTCTGCACATGCTCAAGGAGCGTCTCTGACCACTTTGACTTTCTCCCACCCCTCTCCTTCGGGCACAAGCCACAAAAAACAGCTATTTAAAAAATAAAAATAAATCATATTTGTGTTTTAAATGTGAATGTGAGGAAGGCTTAAACTTCATCATTTAGTATCAGCTTGCAACTTTCTGAAATGTAGTGTGGAGCACAATCCTCAGAAAGAGACCATCACTCATAAGAGCGTTAGGACCCCGCATTATAATCGCTAATACACGATGCATCAACGTATGCTCTGCCTATGAAGAAAAAAACAACAACAACATTCTTCAAGCGTTTAACACCTTAGGAACAGAAATTCCCACTAAAGAACTTCAAAACCTCCTGCATTACCAGCACGCCTCCATTAAGCTGCAAAGTATTATGGCATTCCTGTTTTCTTCTTCTCCTAAACCACACTCTGTTAACTTTATTCACAACAAACTAAACCTTTTTAACTTTGGACCAAATATGCATTCCAAAAACATTCCTCCGACTTCTAATACATCTCACCGGTTCTTTCAGCCCCTTTACTGGTCAGAAAGTTCTGTTTACACATTTGTCTTAGCTAATCAATTCACAAGGATCTAAGGCAATATTCTCCACCTACTATTCAAATATATTTGGTAATGAATATTTGATCCTTAGCCCAGAAGCAGTGTAAAGCCACATTCCACTTCATGCATTTGCATACATAAAAAAAAGGTTCACCAAGATGAGAGAATTGTTTTGTGCATGGTTGATTTTGGACACAAGTTATGTAGTCGCATATGAAGTTGTACTGTAGACAAAATGCAGATTGTGTACTGGTTGTTTATAAAGAATATGTTTTATACTAAAACATGAAAACGTGCATTGGAGTGTTGAGCGGGAAACTGTTGATGTCTTACAATGTATATTTCAGTTTAATTCCCTAATAATTGTTTTATTTTATTTGTTCTTTTTTTAATACACAGCATTGTTGTCTTTAAAAAAAAGGAAATACAGATTTTAATACTTATGCTTACACAAAGCAACAAATCCTTAACAGAGATGTAGTTAGAAAAAAAATTGAAATCACCAGCCCAAAATATGAATGAACTGTAGAGACAATGTGGGTAATGTCTTTTATTTTAAGAAGGGAGACCATCTGGTCGGGATGAGCACATGATGAATCCCAGAAGGACCACCGCATTTGATTGGTGGACGTTAGAACTTTTTGCGTTTTACACTTCCGACTGGTTTGGTTCATCCTCTTGGAATTGCATCCATTTGTCAACACCGCTGTTGCCGTGGCGTACAGGTTGTGGACTGGCGAAAACAAATGTCTGATCATTTCCATCACGACTCTGTTCCTTCTGAAGCATAGCGAGTGGTCGTGCTTTTGACTCTCGAGATGTCTGAGAACCTAAAACCTTTTAGGCTTGGGATACAACTAGATGTGGTCACGGAGTGAAGGCATGTGAAGGCTGTGGAGAAGGCCGTGGAGGGCCAACGCGCAGCTGGACATGCCACATCTTCAGGGAAAACCGAACCCGCGAAAAGGACAAGTGACTGCTCCTGTTAACACGGTCCAAAATCCTCATTCCGATGCTTCGTCCTTGTGTGTTAAAAAATAATAAGAAGAAACAAAGTAAAATGCTTATAGTGTATAGCACTCATTTCTAATTCCCGCATTGATTAACACTGGGATTTTAAAGAACAATGGGACCCGTTGAAAAGGCTTAAATTCCTCCCATTCCAACGTCGGCTATGCCAGCTGCCCCTTTGACTGCTAACCTGTTAGCTGTTTTTGTTGCATCCGCGTATTTTTCTTTATTACCCTTTGTTCAGCATGTGTGTATATTATCATTGCATAATTTATTCTGCTGTATGAAGTACTAGAGTAGCGTGAACTTGTATTGTCATTTACTACCTTCAGCCTGTTGGTGTCTTTACTGTAACACTGGCGTAACTGTTATCAATTAAACTCTTAAAACTGAACAAAGCTTATGGCTCCTCTCAGTGATTCTGCTGACCTGTTTATTGACTCCTTGCCTATGGTAATATGATCATCAGTAACGCTATCTGGTTTATTCCGCACCCTGTGGGTATGTGTGGGTAAACTTTTGATGCCAATTGATTAAATTGAACTAAATAAGTTGAATGTGTTCTTCTGTTATTGAAAAATAAATAAAAATAGATAGAAGAATATTGATTAACACATCATGTCATCAGTACACTTCATCTACAGCTGATTAAACATTACAAGCCCCTTAAAATGAAGACTGGGGAAATCCACTGGGGAAATTTACTTAGTAAATATTTCACTTATTTATTAATTGTCACCCATTATCAAACCAGACAAAGCTTATTATAAGCAAAAGTAAATAGATTTTAATGGAAATCTTAGGACCAGGAAGGAACATCAATATTAAGCGTTTTTTCTCAGGTTTAGTCGCTGACGTCCCAAAGAAGGGTAAAGCCACTAACTAAAGAAACCCATAGCCGCCAACCGATGGATTACTCATTCCTTTTCATGTCAGAGAGCGGCCATCTTGCAGCAAGTGGTTTGATATAGAATGCAGGATGCTATGAGATTCAGCAGCAGTCGCGTGTTCTGAGTACAATGGGAGCTAGGGTTCTTTACTGCTTTTGCATTGTGTATTTCTATAGAAAATTATGTTCTTAGCCACATTGGTGAACTAAAGAAGGATGGGAAGAGACAGACACCAATGAAGGTTACCTCGATCAGCAGAGAATGTGCTGCCATCAAACTTTCTAAAGCACCTGGATACGTCCAGAACAGGCTCAGCACAACCGGAATCACTAAGTGCAGGGAGGGAGAACTGCCACATTTAGTCTCCAGATCAGGCATTCTCACAACACAAAAGTAAAAGTAAAATTATACAAACTGAAAGTCCAGCCAAAACGTGTCTGATTTAATCCATTAAAATGTCTATATTTACTCTATATTTTATGTACAAAAGGCACTTAGTCTGCAGATTAATTTTTCCATATAATTTCAGACAGTTTCCTTCTCTGTGTATTACCTCCGTGAGCGAAGGAACACGTAGGCAGACTCCCTCGCAACGCTCCACAGACGGTCCGTGATGGGAGATGTTTCTGTCACTTTAAGCCAACTAATACTTCTAAACAATCAACATTTTTTTGTTATTGCCAGTAACTTTGACTTCCAAGCATAAATCAGAAATGGTTCCATTATGGTGAGGCCAAAGAAAGTTACATTATTGGAGCAGAAAATAAAAATTTTTCACATTGCTAGTGGTGGAAGTGTAACTTCCATCAACAGGTATTTTCACAGAAGTGATTAAATTCTTAAAAAATTTTTAAATGAAGGCATGGGAATTAAATTATATGTACATTCTGTTCATTCACACAAGCCTTACGCAGATAGTTAAATTAGTTTAGGTTTCTGCAGCTCGGCATGGGGGAGGGCCAAGGAGAGAATCCGGGGGAACGGGAGGCAGCATTTCCTGGATGGGGCGGTGTAGCTAAACTGCTTTTTAAACTTAATTAATCGACTTCACGCAACATAAAAAGCATGTCTGCGCAAGGATAGCTTGCAAACTACGAACAAAACTCCCACAGGTGACTCGCGTGTTGATATTATTTGTTTGTTAATTCAAAGTATCTTCACTAAATACGTGGAGCATGTGGGTACCCTACCCTGGTGTCACTACATTTCTATATCCTTCAACTAAACTCTCCTTTAACAAAAACTATGCACTGAAAGAGTTGTTCCCTGATATTGAATTGACCGTAGTACAATTCTGTTAGATTGTCGAACAACTGTTCCCACCAAGCAACGGGTGCTGTTCACAGAATAGAGCTCTACCGCCATAGGCATGGCCCGTAGGGTTGAGATCAACACCAACACTTCTGAGTCAAATAATTATTCCAGTTTCTTTCCCCGTGGAAAACAACATTCACATTCAAGAGATATTTTTCTTTACCACTAATCCAGTGTTAAAGTTGTGATTTAAGGGTGCAGGTCTTGTATTTGTGAGCCTTGTGGTGCAGACTACTGGTGTTACCGAGGGGATTTCTTCCGGTATGTAACTCTTTCATTTAAGCAGCATTCGGATTATAGCAGCCCTCAATATCTTATTCTGTCATTTCATACTGCATTCTGTATGTTTTATACAAACACAATAGGTTTGACATAAATATTACTGATTTTTAAAGTTTTTTTTACGTATTCTCCTTAATTTTAAACTAAAAACATACTTGTCTAATTACATTTGCTATGATATTTTGTAATAATAGAGGATTTACGTTCCTTAGTTCATTAAAACATTTAACTTTTTCTAAATCGCTGTCAGGTTAACCATGGGCTTGAATTGTCAGGAATAAAGTAAGACTAATATTAGTATGGGGTCAAATTTGCTATAAAAGTATTATATTATAATATAATATATTTTTTATATTACTATAAATATTTTCATTATCCGACATCTTTAAGCAGTTAAGTGTTCTAGAGGCAAAATACTTGGGGGGAATGTGAGAAACATGTTTCTAATAGACATTTTTACATGCCACTGCGTAATTACTTTGTGTTTTTGGAATGCGCAGTGTGCTTTTCATTACACTGATATTACAAGTCATTTCTGTTGATGCAAAACTTTTCAAAGCCCCGGATCCTCAGAAATTCAGATTTCCATCATTCTCTCGCTTACCTCTTGGCTCCTGTAACACACTTCTCACAATCTTCTCCCCCAGACATTTCAGGTTCTGACACCCATCACATGCAGGCCAATCTGCCGTTTGAGGGACCTTTCTGGCACCATTCTACCTTTGATCTCATAATTGATTAACTGCAGGAATAGACAGTCAGTTGACCAAGAGAGCGACCATAAACGGCCCCACAACAGCCAATTCTACCCTCCTCTGTGCACAGTTTGAGATAAAAACATTTTTTTGAACTATATTTAGTTCATATACAAAACATATTGCAATTGAAGGTGGCTATGCACCACGGTGGCTTAAACTCCTGGCTTTCTCCAGGGACCAGGGCACATCCAGAGAGATAATAGGCTTGTTTGGATCAGAGGAATGGAAATGAAACTCCTGAGCCTGCCATAGCCACCAGTTTGGCGGGATCTTGTGGGAAGTTTGATGAGTTCTCCTGAATTGCTGAGATCAACACTTCAGATAATGAGCGATAGGACCTGATGTAATTTACTCACGTTTCGACGTTATGCTTAATTTAAATCTAGAACTTGAAAGGCCAGAGATAGATTGCCATAAAACAGTGAGGTAGTTTCTTTCCTGAAGGTAGATCGTGGAACCAATATATGAAAGAAATATCTTTCAGAAGTGACTGAATAACAATGAATGAGAATGTAATCTGATTAATTGATAAATTGATATCAGCGATAGCACTGGGTTGCTTTCAGACTACTCCTCATTCTGCTAAAGGGCAGAAGATTCTGTGCACAAGCTCACAGAAACTAGCATTGTTTTTGTTTTTAGCTGCAAGCAGTGACTGCAATGACTGCAAGCCCTCAGAGCAGGGTCTCGCTGGGCATGAAAAGTTAAGCGAACCAAGGGCAGACCTTTTAAATGTATCTAATCTTTACAGGACTCAGAAAAACCAGATGTCGTACCACACCATTCTTCACAGTAAGACAAAAGGCGGAAAGCACCTAACTTAAATGTAAAACCTAGCCTTGTATGAAATGAGGTTAAAGTAGTATTTTCTACATTCCCTGAATTTTATTTTGAGATAGCTGGATTCAGACCCACGGTTGTCTATTAAAAAGGAGCACCATATATATATATATATATGGAGGGTATATAGTTACTGTTTGAATTTGAAAGAAATTATTTTAAAGGTCAAATTCATACAACAAGAATGACATTTTAAAATGGAAAATGCAATGATAGGCTTAACATTTCCAAATTTTAAAAAAGTAACCTGCAATTAGTTCAACTGCTATAAAAAATCAAATCTATTTATAAAACTATTAGCTATAACTTTAACTATGGCTGAGGCATATTGGTGCATATATTGTTAATATACCTGGGTACGAATTTATGCAATATACTGCTCTACCATGTTAGCACAATCATCTAGACATCTACAAAATGTGATGCATTTTCGTTCTACAATATAAATTTGGTTTTAAGTTATTTTCAAAAATGTGTATGTATATATTTACTTGTGCATTTTGTTCCAGGGCGCCCCAGACATACATAACATGAATATACAAGGCCTCCTGCTTCACATGTTTGGTTTAGCCCTTTAATTTCAGTCAAACAAGGTTATTTCCAATAGCACATTTTGCCATAGCTAAGTACCCTGTTCAAATGGCATTCGGGAGCAGCAGTTATCCTCTTACTTCTCTCAAACAGTCGAAGCCAGGAAGAAAGATAACTATAGGTGGCTCAAGTCCTCAAGCCACCTGGCCTCCTAATTAACATGCAGTGTCACCAGTGATGACAAGCCATGATTATAAAGTCCCAGCCGTAGGTGCCCTTCATTAATAATGGTTATTTTGGGTCAGTTAAACGTTGTCATCACTGGAGAAGTGAAACTGCCAGTAGCCACAAGCTACGGAATGATTAAAATGTTTGAAGTCCCCCGCCCCCACCCCAGCAGCCCCTCGGCTATTGTGTTATTGGGAGTCTGCTGTGTCAAACACTCAAACGTGTCACAATGAAAGCACCTACAAGGCCCAACATCTCCTTAAATCCCATAATTATTCCAGGATACATAATGTACCTGAGCCCCAGCTGTCTGATCTCCACTAAGGGGATTCCAGACTCTCACAATCAGCTTACAGAGACAGATCGCATGATTGGGTAATAACCTGGCATGGTAAGTAGCATGCTTAGCTTTAAGAGATGGCTAAATGAAAGAGTGTATCCTTGTCTAACTCACTCTGTTGTTCGTTCAATTCCTCTCCTTGGTTGGGACAGCTTTTATTCACTCACAAAGGATCCTGATGACAACTTACTTTTATCCTTATATTCACGTAAGGAGGTGGTTCTTATAAAACTCACAGGAGCTAATATTAAAGGATTTTAGTTGTCAATAATCCTTGTTTCTGCCTACTGAAAAAAATTTCAGTTGAGTGGTAGTTAAAGAGAAACTCTTTATATGCTTTTTTGCCTATTTCCCGTCCATGCTAGTTATTTGGGGCCTACCACTTACCAAACCACTGACAGAAAGAAAGAAAGAAAGAAAAAGAAAAAAGAAAATCTAAGGATCAGGCTCAGATCAAAATCAATTTAGTTATTTCTTGATTTACAAAAAATATATAAACTCAGCTTGCTTACTAATTAATATTAATAGCAGTAATGCAAATGAGAGGAGACAGCGAAGAACCCAAATAAAGACCAAACGTTTTTGGATTTTTTTTCGTCACATAAAGCCTTTCTGAATATAAGTGGGCCTTTAATAGCCGTGACAACTGGGCAAAGACTCCCATACACAGAGACAATTTTTCTAGATAATAGCCTATCACGCAGGATACAATTTAAATTAAAAAATGCAATTTTCACCTTGAAATGAACAAATGATTACAATTTCTATACAAATTAAGGCATCCAGGCAGTACCCCAGTTCTGTGCTCGGGCCATGAAACTTGACATAATTACCATGAAATACATTTTCAAATATTTGTATTTTGTCCCTTGCTTTAAAACATCTAACTCTGTTTTTAGTGGGTTTTTGATCTCACCTTCTGGGGAAAATACATAAAAAAAAGAGAGAAAATCATCAGAGATGAAAAACCCTTCAATAGGCGAGATAAAAATTTTTTTAAAAAGTGTGAAAAAACAAACAGTAAATTGCCGCTGTTCAGCTCAGCAGCCCCTGGAGTTATCCATAAAAGCCAAATTATGACTCCTTATCAGGGGAATCATATCTAACAGTTATCTGCTCAGATTTTACTCTCCCTCTCCTCTCCTCTCCTCTCCTCTTCGCCCCCCCACTCGCTGTCTCAAATATTATTTATTTGTGATTACAGATACCCTTTGAAGAAATGATGTTAACTTTTGTATTTAAGATCCAAAGTTATGGTGAATTGTAAAACTTTGCTTGTAGAACAAATATAAAAAATATATAAGAATCTTATTTTGGTGGGGGGGTTACTGAGATAAAGACAAAGTTAATCCGATGGAACAGAAAACTGTTTTGGGACTGTTTTTAGTTGTTGGTGTTCATTTATTATACAATGCTCCACGCAGGTTTTGTTTTGTTAGTAGCATCAGCATATGTGTATATGTGAATCCTTCATTCATAAACTTTATTTGTGACTATTTGAAATTGAGAGATTTACTGAGGAGTGGTTTTCCATTAATAACAGGACTACAGTGAATGGTATGTAATTGTGTGCAGTGGAAATGGTTAAACCAAGCAGCATGGATATGTCCTGACACCTCTGGAATGAATCTCTGATTGAGATGAAATGGCAGTGTAATAAATGAATGTAACATAGGTATAGAAATGCTAAGAGCTAAGGAAGTAGCTGTTAGTACTGGGTTATTGGAGTCCTCTTACCCCTTTGCTGTTTCGTGTAGAGGCCTGCAATGTAACCGTTTAAGCCAACACAATGCCTTGAGAGGGCTTTTAACGCAATCCCAGCTCTTCCCCGATCGCTCATCCGCACTGTCTGTTTGATTTCTCCAGTCTGCGAGGCGCACATCAGATTTCAACACTTGACCTCTTAATGCTGGGGGTCAGCATCACACCAGCAACAATTTCACACACAAGATGAAAGGGAAATGAACACTGAAGCGGATCTCGGCAGCACAGCCCGGACCCCGACCCCGCTGGCGTCGCTCTCGCGGCTCGGAGCTGGGATCCTCCCTGAAGAGCCAGGGCAGGGCAACGCAGGGGAGTCCAGCGTCCACGGCGGGGCCATCTCAGCTTCTGCCTGTCCGCGCTGTGGGAGGACGCAGCCCTTTCAATTGCCGTAGGAAAACGTTCTGCACTCAGAAGGGACATGTAGCCAAACAAAACCACAAGGTTCACTTGGCTGACTTGGGGCACCAGTTCAGGTGTCTGCCTGAAGGGTGTTTATAACTGCTACAGTCTTCATTCATTTTCCCCCTCTCAGATTTAGTTGGCAGTGCATTGAAACGTGCATTTATAAATATTACTAATATTAATGATAAGATACAATATTGCCTGTCACTCTTCTCCTCTGATGAGCAACGCTTTGAAGGTGTCAACACTTACGCATAACTCATTTGCTGAAAATGAGTTTTCAGACATTTTTAGTAATCACAGAAAGATGTAATTAATAAGATATATTTTTAAAAGCAACTGATGTCACAGTTTTGGAAATAAGTAGATGTATGTATAAGCATATTTTGGTACATTAGCATGTGAGCGTTGCATAGAATGGCGAATGGAAGGATCTGTGCCGAAGCCTGTTTATCATGCTGTCCCAATCCTCTCCAGCACGCCCCACACCCTCTCCCACTGTGCCCTGCACCGTCCTCCCCTCCCCTCCCCTCTCCCCGACGAGCAGACACAGCTGGAGAGCTGCTCCTTAAGCATTCATGAGCGGCGCAGTGGATAAATAAAAAGCTTCATTACCGCGTTAAAGTGTTACTAATGACATGTACCTGCCACCGAGCACCTCCGAAAATTTAATGTGACACACTGGAATGGAAAAATCTATCCCGCTGCTCAGTGCCTCCAATTGTGCCACTGAGCACTCAATGGAAATTTCCCTCACCTTGCCCTTCTATTTGGGCCTCACTAAAACCAATATTTACAATTCTGTAGCCATTATGTCCTACCAAGCCCTCTGCTCCGTCTGTCACGACCCCGATATTAGCTGAAAATTGCAAACTTAACAGAGAGAAGGAATGCGAGCGGAATTGCCTCGCTCCCCTGAAGGCGGAGGGCCGCGGGGTTGCCCAGCATGAGGCTCTGAGGAATCAGCCTCCCACCGGGCTGGAGAAGAACACCGCCCGGCGCTCCTGGGAACAGGCTCAAGGCCAGCCCTTTCTGGCACTCTCCAACACGGAGTCGCCACGGAGACAATCAGCAGGTGTCTCTCTCTGAGTGTGAAAGCTGTCCTTCTCCTTTTTTTCAGTCAGGTGACGCTGGAAAATGTTTTAATTAGCCCATTCGACAAATTGCCCGGCAGTTGCGTATCGGTTTCCAGTGCTCCGCTGTGGTGAATCTGACTGCCTTCTTGGTACAGGAGATGGCATGTATGGTTTACAATGACAGATTCTCCTCCGGCATTTAAAACAGCCATGTGAGACTGTCATGGAGACCGGGCTTAAGTAGCTACATCGCTATTCAAGAGGGCAACCCACAAAGGGCTGGACCAGACGAAACCCAGGGAGCGGGATTTCACAGGCAGTGATGAGATTCATCTTGTTCTTTATTAAATTAACCAACAAACGAATTAAAAATGCAGAAGTATCGGGATCACGTTGGACACAAATACTTCAGACGGAGTACAAAAATTGCACTAAAAACTTAATTTATGTGCCTGCCAAAGCGTAAAAGCGCAATTTGGTTACAATCTGATTTCATCAGGGCTCTCCTGATTCTATTTCAGAATATTTTAAATGTTTTGTAAAACATCGTGTGGGCTAAGAATCAGTTAATCTATTAGGCAGTTGAAGGGTCTCATAACTGCAAGATAATAATGTAATAATTTGATCGCTATTAACATCAAGGAACATAATCTGGCTAAATTAGAGTGGTTCTGATTGTAAAGAGCTGCGTGCAATAGAAAACGTTCATCAAGTGTAAGCATACCAAATGTTTGTATAGCCCTGATTCCCTTTGTCAAACAACTAAGCTTCTTACGTTCGTATTTTCTCTGGGCAAGTACAGCGCGTTGTTCATTTTTCAGGGACCATTACATTTCAATGAAGAAAGAGAGTTCATTTATCCAATGAACGTGAAATATAATCGAATTATTTACCTCTACTTTTACATCTGCCAGATATGCCAGCCTGTTTCGTTTTCTGCATTTGCTTATTTGTTGGCCTCAGGTATTGCATCCACCCTGTTTTGGTTCAAAACATTTTCTTGCCTTGTGCAAGGTCAACACCCCGGCACATTGTGTGACTAAATGTCCAGAGACAATAAATTCCTCATTGAAATTCTGTTTATAGTACTGGCATTGTTTTCCCTGCGCAGTTTCTCTGAGGTTTAAATAGTTTGTGTCGTCTAAATGTTTTGCCGAAGACACAATTCCGGATAAGGCCTGCATACTCCAGTGCCCTGATCGCATTTGTGTCCATCAGAATCTGACTATACATTACAAACTAGTTACACAAAGAGGGAGAGACGTACAGAGTGTGAGATTAATCATTTCATTGGGAGATATACATGCTTACAGTACGCTGGGTTGCTAGAGACTGGACGGATAACTGATGTTTTGTTCCCAGTCCAGTGCTACCTCCTCCTGTCCAGCAGAGAGGTAATTAGTGCCGAGCTCAGTGTCAGACATCAATGGAATCTGTGCCTGTCAGACTGTATCGGGCCCTCTCAGCAAACGGGCTGCCACTGTTTATCCCCAAACGCGATGGCTGTGTCTTTAAGAGCCTTCTAATTTAATCAGCGGCCCCATCAGGATGTAGAAATGAATCAAACAATTGTTTTTCCAACATGTCTGCGCGTTTGACTGATTAATTCATATAATGCCAAAAGAAATGTTCTGCCTTGTTTGCTACGTTCTCCCAGCGCTGCGCCCACTTTGTCATTAATTGAGCGCCTTTTGGCCGTCATCTTGCTCCTCTAATTCCCTATAAGGAGACAGCTTCAAAAGCCTCTTTTCAGAAGCCCAGCACTGTGGGTCATTAATTATGACGCTAATAAAAGGTAGCTGTTTTCTGCCAGTGAGCGGCTGCCAGTGTGAGGAATCGCACTCTTCCAGTTGCTGGTGTTTCCGTCTTTGCGAACATCGCGTTCTTCGCGCCGTGCAGCTATTGTGTGCAACCACACCAACTAAGCGTGCCAGGGTCACCAGCATCTCGAGTCTCGGCTTTGCAGCAGCGGTAACAAATGACCGTCACAATGGATGAGCCCCAGAACAGAACGGGTTGATGGTGTGTACGTTGTAAAAACCAAGGGTTTTTTTGTGTGTGTGTGTGTGTGTGTGTGTGTGTGGGGGAGGAATTTATGAATGACCATCATGACAGATTCCCATGAGTCCTCTAAAGCCCATTAGCCACGGCAAAATGAAGAGCCTACAAATCAAATTTTCATTCAGCTTCTAATAGTAATTTTACACATGCAGATTATCGCATTTAGAGGTGTTGCGCGCATTCTTGCTTGTTTTAGCAGTAAGCATTAGTGTTCGTTGGTATTGTTCTTCTGTGCTCTTCGGGTTTATTTGAATTTGTGCAGTTGACAAATACGAGCATATGTGGGATTTACCGATGCCGAAGGGATTTTAATCGCACTTGAGAATTTCCTTTTATCGCTGCGGTGTCCAAGTATGTGCATAGCTTTACCTTATTAGCCAGCCCCTCCCTCATCCAAAAACAGGCATTTGTTATTGCATGGAAGGGCTCGCTCGCCCACATCGGGGGAAGATCCGACTTGCCTCCCTCTGCAAGGCCTTCGGATGGAACCTGCCACTCCCGCTCACCTGCCCTGTTGGGCCTAAATCCCCGACACTCAAACGATAAGGAACGGGAGCTTTAGCGAACCATTGTCATTTTCTCTCCTGGATCAGCAGCGCTTAGACACTCTGCCCACACTCGTGTACACGGAAGCCCATTCAATCTTGCCGCAGCCACCCGGAGGACGGGATTGCGGACGCTCTCGGCTGGCGCACAAAGGCTGGGGGGGGGGGGGGGGTACGATTCCTGAGCGCGGCTTGCAAGTCTGCCTATTGAGTTACCTGCCGTTAAGCTGGAGCAGTGCACGCAATAGCAGAGCGTAACAAAGACAGCGGCTACACTAACCCCTCGTCCCCCGCCTTTCCTGAGCTTCATTTCCGATGGCTGGCATTTCACAGCTGTTAAGTGCTGTCTGCCTCTTTGTTGCCATTAGGGGGAAATTAATGGGCGCCTTTTGGTAATCAGTTTTTATTATAGCTGTCAGGCCTTCCATCTGTAGAGAGGCTTCAAAGCTTCAAATGGACAGAGGTTGATTCCTGAGCTGCACTTGTGTGCACCGACAGGCTCTAGGTGGCGCTGGTCGAAGGGGCTGCTGGAAGGTGGTATTGGGAGTAAATCACGCCTAACTTTTATGCCATCAAGTAACGTTTGCCCAAAAACAAGGATATAGAAGACACAAAAATGTAAAAACTGGACGCCTTCGTTTCCCTCTGTTTGTTGCCTCATTAAGTAAATAAAAATTGGTCCAATACTAATTTTGTGGAAAAATCTAGCAGGAAAAAACTATAGCATACGGGACGAAACAGAATAACAAAACCATCTGTTCTAGTGAATTATCTTCCCAGAATGCACATTGCACAGAGTGATCACAGGAAGGAAATGTCGGAATGTGTTTTAACTTGAAGTCCATGGCACTTTTGTGGTCAGCTGCTCAGTGCTAACAGCTGTGGTAAATAACAGAGATTGTCCACTCAAAAATTATTAATATCAAATTTTGTGAACAGTTTAAAATGGTTCTAAGACAGTAGGGAGGACCTCCATGGTGACAACATGAAACAGTTCATAATTCATGGTTGGTTGAAGACCATGTTGAAAAGGAGAGAGATTTGGTTGATTGATAATGACAGTTAACTGGGAAATAATGGCAGGTTTGATTTAGATGGAGGAAGATTCAGTGTAATTACTTTATAGTAACATCCTTGATTCTAAACCCCAGCCCTCCTGAGTCCACCGGGACGCTTTTCGGCTGCTTTTAAGAGTGTAAAACATGGACATAACGATCTGTTTTTACTACACAATATGCTTATTGCTCGATTTATTACACCTGTTGGTTTAATAATAAACGTGAGAAGGAGCCTTCTATATTCTTAATTGTCATTGTTCGACAAAATCCCAAATGTACACAATATGACATCCGAAATACACAATGGAATAGCTATGCGTGGATATGTGTGCTCAAAATCAAAGTTATAAAAAACTATCGAGGGTACGCTTAGCCTGCATCGTTCCAATCCAATTAGTCTCAGATGGATGGTACAATGCAGTTGGGAAAAGTTATTGATCATGAGCATAGTCACCAGGAATTATAAAACAGAGACTTTGCCGAACTCATATGGAGAGAGCCTAGTCTTTGGGCTTTGGAACAGTGATCCCGCACCATTGCATGCAGCCATAAACATACAGACAAAATCCAGAACGAATGATGTGAGCTCCTTTTCATCCTGGGTGGAATTAAATTGGGGAAACTATGAAACCAATGTAGTCTCCATCCAAACAACCCCAGCCGAACATATTCGGCTGTACTGAATTTAACACACGCTGCATTGGAATAAAACGACACTGTCCTTGAGAACCTACTGCTATATCCTAACAGACCTGTGTTTGGGAGGCAATTACAATAGGATTTAATATACTGAGGAGCCCAGGATTACAAGGGTGCTTATGAAAACGATGATTCCTCATTACTAGATACGAGCAATCGAGCTGTGATCTGAAACTGAGAAAGAGGGGGTAAAATATATTTCATTTAAAGGATTATGAGAATACAATTTGAATCAATCAGGTAGTTTTTTCACATTGTCTTTTTGGATAACTGAGGACTACGGGGAACAATGACTATGATAGAATAAAAGGTATCTTGCTCTTCCAGCAAAATAACCATATAGACAGAGATATATTTATTAACATATCCCCCCTCCCATAGCAAACCGAGGAGATCCGAGGAGGTGGTGTGTACTTTCTTTGTAGAAATTGGAGGGATGTAAGGATATTCACTTTACATGTATCAAACTCAAGAGCGTTTGACGAAGACCTGTGAAGATCTAGGCGGTAAATGCACACAATCTCTCAAGAGAGCTACCTAATTTCGGTGAGAAACTGAGAGAGAGGCCTGAGACAGGACTTCCCATTAATCAATGGAAAGATAGATCCCTCGCCTTCATCCAGATTGCATCTAAGCCCTCTGGTACCATTTCCTAGTCCCTTGCGGGGAGTCACCGAAAAAATATGATCAAAATGAAGGCCTCGGGTTTCAGGAGGCATTAGCAAGGGAAGGACATGTGCTGCTTTAAGGCCAGGCAGAGTGGAGAGACCACTTTCCCAGGGTACTGACAACCAGAACAGCTGAGATTCCTGCACCCCCACCCTTCAGCTAAGAGCCTGCTCATTGTGCCAGCACAGATGTGCGCGGGAGAGCAGGGTGTGATGTTATGCCAAACGGGAAAAGTTCTGTAATGAGAATAGAGAGTTGAGGGCTATCTCTTTGTTAATGTCCCCCCCCCCCCCGCACCACAAACCCCCAGTCCCGATGTGCAGAATGGAAGTCTAAGAACAGCTGCGACCAGCTCCCATGTAACGGTGCCCAGGAGCTAGACCTGCTACAGAAAGTGTCCCAGCTGGTGAAAAAGGTGGTGCTCTGCTCCCCGGACATGTAGGATGCGGGCAGAGCTTTCGCTCATTGCCTCTGACACAACATCGCCGAACCATGCATTGGAGATGTTCAAACGTGGCATTGCAGTGTCGACGAACAGTCAACGGACAGTCTTCAGCCACACGGTGTACTCTGACGTGTCCTCCTGAGAGCCCAACGAGCTGGAGTAATCTAAACCTAAAATACAGTTTTGGGCCATTTTCAGAATTATGGACAAAGTCAAAATAAAACACATCTATAAGGTCATTTGAGACAATGCAGCTCTATGGGGAGTAGTGATATTTTGGGCATATGTTACCGTGCAATTATCCTTGGCATGAGTACTTCGTTAAAATGCATTTTTGTGCACTTGTACAGTATACATCAACATGGTGAATCTGCACTTATTATCTCATGATCATATGCCTCAGTAATACAAGTCATGAGAATGTTTTTAACCAATTATTGCTCAGAAGGATTTCAATTCATAGAGAAGGCCCAATAAAGTACCCCAGGGTGAGGGAACAAGGCTGATAGTGGCAATCAGAACCTGTTCCAGGAAGTGGGTGGTTTAGTGGATTAAATTGATTTGCAACATGAAATCAGGCAGAGGAAAACTGCTCACATGTTGTTGTTTTTTCTGAGGGTATGTCATCATTTTGATAGGATAATTTAGGCTTTATCCTTTGTTTTTGATAAGTCGCTAAATATGATGAGATGCTTTGATTCAGGCCACAAACTCATGGATGTTTGTGGACTGAATACAAGCTGAAGTTCAGCTTGCTGGCAGTGGGGTGTGGCAAAAAGGAAGCCAAAAAGCCAATTCCTGGAAGAGAGGTTTTTTTTTGTGTTTGTTTTTCTTTCCTTTAGGGGGCATCTGATAGCAGGTGTCAGCAATATTCCACCTCCTACAACTGTAGGAATAATTGTGGGTGTCAGGGAAGGGGTTTCAAAATGCCAACATCTGTTCGATTCTCTGTTCAAACGCAGCTGGGAGGCTCTGTGATGTCATCAGGGGGGCAGCTGGGTCCAAGGCGGTCGCCACGGTGAGAAAGTACACGGTGATGTAAGGTGAAGTGGGAGTGAAGTGCACTTTCCACAACTTCTGCTCCGCAGCATTCTTGGTCTGTGAGATGTCCAGTGAGGGTCCATGAGCTCACATCTTTTGGAAGGCAAAGGGACGCACATGTGTGTAATCCTGGCTGCTTGAATATCTTAACACTGAGTAAGCCCGCCACTGGCAAGTATGCTGTCCATTTCGGATGGAGGGCAGACGGCCTACTTTATGTAAAAAAAATATCTGTGATAAAATCAATCGTTGCAAATGATATTGGGAATTGTAGAAAAGCACTGTAAAGTGGTGGTATTTTGACAAACTAAGCTTAAATCTGTTGAAAGACAATAAACAGTGGTCCATATCACATGTTTCAAAGGAGACTGTGTTTTGATGTAGACCTGCTGTGATTTGAAAGGAGGGGGCCAAACTGGGGTCTTCTGTTTGGGAGCGACAGTGAAGCCCTGTTTTGGAGCTTAAGTCTCGATCCACTCTAATGAAAAACATTTTAAAAACAACCCCCCTCCTCCCATCCCAGTGGCCATCTGAAGGCCCCTAGTACTGCCTTTTCAATGAGAGATGCATTATCAGACCACTGCCTTGAAATAGCTCAGACCACTGTGTGCTGTCACTAATGTCTCTAAAAGCACACTTTTTGGTGACTGCTTTTTGCTGTAAGCCTGCTCTTAATTTTGTGCATTGTCTACAGTGAAAGTCAGGGGTCCAGATGACATGAGCTCTTAGTACGCATCACTAGGGTCCTGCCTATTCTGTGGGTAATCTTAGAAAACTGACACAACCCATCATTAGTCTTAATAAACTAGGATACGGATGTTTTCTAAACCAAGCACTATAAAACAGACTTGCATTGTTTACACAAACAAACACGAGAGGCCATGTTTATTTTGAATCACTGTCTTCGATAGCCAATAGCTGATGAACTACCTTTATCTCGTTCCTGTTACTCTCGGTTATTACACATCTGGACATGCCGTGTGTAACTTCAGCAGACAGATGCAGAGTAAAATGAACATGGGGCACCCACAAATTCCACACCCCATTACGTGTCGTGGCTCAACCCAGACCCAGTGGTGGCTTTTGTGGAGCATCCTGTGAATGACAACGCACGGCAACCTTATCTCTGTTTCCGACAGCCAATACGTTCGCCTTCTTCTATTTGTGGCCCGAGAGGGTTTTGTTTTTTTACGCGACCTCTCATGGATATTCCTGCTCTGTTTCACAACAGAAGACATGCTATTTCACTTTGGGGAACGGCAAAACAAGTTGTTGTATCAATAATGGGACAAGTGGCTTGTGACGGAGTGTTTCTGCCCCAGGACATATTTTCCCTTGGAAATTGGGTTTACAAAAGCAGGCAGTGTGCTGCAGCAGTTTCCTTCCTAATCTGCTGTATCCTCTTAACCTCCCCCCTCCACTTCATCTGTGCCATCACTATAATAAGGCTACAGTGCTATAATTTGGTGGCATGCTGCTGATCGACCTCTGGCGCATGCACAAACACAAAAAGCCCCACGCTGATAAGCAAGGGGATCCATTTTCTGTGTTGGATTTCACTAATAAAGATGGACAAGTAAGCCAGTTGACGGTTCGCTTTTCAAAAAACCCTTGCAAAGCCTCCATTCCTTGAAGAGGAATTTTTTATTTTTTTTAAGTTGCTGAAAGCACCACCGGGGTTTCTTAGAAGCAGCCATGATAACTCTCTTCTTAGTTATTGCAATGAGGCAGAGGGTTAATTTGTGACAGCACTCCATACATGATGACAGAAGTAATTTCCATCCTGCAAGTTGAAATAAAATATGTCTTGTTTCTTCTTAACATTTGAGGAAAGCATATATTCTACATTTCCTTAAAATTTTAGATAATAAAATATCCAGAAATATTAGCTATGTGGTTTGATTAAACACATCATTAGCTTTCTTGCTTGCTAGCATACGTTTATATTATATGCAAGAGAATATGTGAACTTAATAACCTAGATAATTAAATTCTAAATAATACAGCAATATGTTATTAATACAATTTACTAATAACAAAACATGGGTAGTAGCTAGATACATTTTTTTTTCAAAGTTTTGAGAAGGTGTAGTAAAATTTGCAGCCTTCACCTTGATAGGGAACTCCAGAAAGGAAATGTTGTTTTTACTTTTTTATTATTATTGTTTGACACATTTAATGTCTCAGACTCCGTAATCAATATTAATAACATATCACCAAACTGCCCTCTCAACAGAGCTCTCTTTAGAAACCTACATTAGTCAATGTAAATGTCGGAAGTCAGAATACAAAAAGCAATACTTAATTCATGCTCCAAAGCCTGTGTGTAGGATGTGCTATTCATTCTTTCTGAAATAATGGATAAACAGTCAACACTCTTTGAATTATTTTAGCACCTGAGTTCCTTGACAGTTATTTATTGAAGTGCAGATTCACATTTCGCTATAGTTTTTTAAATCTAGTAATAAGATCTTTTCATTTTATAAAAATGTAGATAATGTAATGTAAACACGTAGATATGTTATAATGGTACTTTTGTGTCAGCAAATTTTTTTTATAAATGACCCAAAACATTTGAAACATTTTCACCATGTATGGTGTTTAAATTGTAAACTAATAAGTTTACACTACTGATATACACTATAGTGACATTTTTGTCATCACGTTACAGCCATTTGCTGTAGCTTTGCTATGGACTGACACAATTAAAAACTGTGAAACATTACCACACAAATACCATTACACGCAACTAAAAACTTACTATCTAATTACAACTAGTAAACTACAAGCTGTCAAAAGGGCATGCATTATAATAGAAAT
>JAOVYW010000084.1:689404-704504 GCA_025775045.1 Hiodon tergisus | reverse complement strand
GCTTTGGTTAAAAACTGGTTATATCTCCAACTGATGATTATTTATATTATTATTTGAATATTTTTGCCTTTTTCTTTGGCACTCGTAATGACTGACATGAACGACAATGCATGAGGGAAAATCTGCCAGAAATGCCAAATGGACACATCTTTGACCATACAGTGAGGAAGGAAGGACTGGAGAACAATGGGGCAGAACCTTCAGAAATGTCAACCCTAACTCCGGTCTAGCCCTGGCTAGTTTGGGCCCTTTCCCTGCCGACAACATGGCCCTCTGCAAACAAACATCCAATCTTCCCTTTACTCTGCCAGTAATTGTTAGTTAATTTTCCAATTCAGGGTCGCTGGGGCTCAAGAGCCTAAACCACCAGGCTCAGAGCTAATCCCTCACAGAGCAGGAGGCACACAGACAGACGGATGGACATAGTCGCGCACTCAGGGCCAATTCTGAAGTCCTCTTAGCTCTCTAGTGCTCGAACAAGGAAGGGGAGGAAATTCCCCACAAACATTGTGTTTTCTCTGTCTCCACAGTCATTGTTGCTGCTGTCCTTATTGTACAACAATGACCTCCTCTAGACAGACAGGCCAACCATGAAGTGCTGTAAGCTTCCATTCCCATCCCTGGGTCATTAGGGGAGATTTCCTCTCAGCCCAACAATGTGCTGATTTGCCTTTCATTGGATAATCATGGTGAAAAACTGCTGGATTCCTTGTCTCCAACCATATAGGCTTCTCACGCTTATGCTTTTGGTCAGTGCACAGGGTTTCCACTTTTGACTCCAAGGCCCTTTCAATTGTTACAATGTAACGCAGGGGCTCTTCAATAGAATGAGTGCCTTAAATTTAGCTTCTGTGGTTTTCCGTCCCCTTCTGCTCTACAACTCAGTCAAGTGAGAATTATAAAGTTACTTAAGCTAGAGGGACCACAAAGCGAGTTATTTATGTATAAATCAAATATGAATGTTAAATATATTAACCAAATCGGGATTACTGTCTGTCTGAAAAGCTGCTAATACATGATATGTCAAGCAATTTAATTTTAGCCTCAGGTCCTTAACGTGGAATTAGGAGTATGCATTTGCTGTGAAATCTCTGCAAATGCTATCATGTGCTATGTGTGGGAACAAACCTTTCCTAAAGCAAAACACCAGCCCAGTCCAAAAAACCATAGGAATGCTATGTCAAGTAGGTAATTTAAGCGGAAAAGCTAAATATTCTTGTTTATAAAAATTGAGCATTTATCCAACAAAAAAAAAGACATTGGAATGCTTACTCAAAAAATTGATTATCCTAGCACCTCGGGAAGCTCTGACTGTTATCGTATTACAAAGGAGTGTTTTTGAGCTCATATGCTACTGAAAAGGCTCTGTCAAACGAGCAATAAAAAGCCCAACTTACGCGGAGACATCACAAAGGGAGCACAAATATCTATAAAACCTGGGCTTCAGCTAAGTACTGTGATTATCAGATAAGTATTGTGATTCATCCACTGTATCATTCAATACTACAGCCTTCACACAGGGACAAAGAGCTCATTGACACTTAGCACTGTTTCATGTAATGAGACACTGTTGAAAACTAGGACCAAAGGACGGTCGCTTGGTCCTGCAGAAGCATCTTCCCTGCAGCCCGATTTGGTCCTCTTAGTCCAAGGCTGGCTAAAGAAAGGTGGCAAAGGGTTGTGGACTGGGGTGATGGCCAAAACTGCCTTCCTGTGACAATGGTGGGATTGTTCGAACCAGGAGTGCAGGACTCATTTATGTGACAGAGGGGCTGATTCTTGTCGGGGGTACCGCTTGAAGAATGCATTCCACGTGAATCGGCTTTGGCGGTTTAAGTCGTATCGAAGGTCTTTTTACTGATACAGGGTTAAACCTTGTGATCCAAACTAAAGGAACAACTGAGGCCATGGCCTCAGCATTCTGCATGCTTGTTACCAAATGCCCTCACATAGTGCGTTGTCTTTCGCCGAAATCTCACACCTCACACCAAAAGAAGACGCAGAAGCCAACAATTTTCTGGTTGGAGTAAGAAAGTGCACCAATTTGAAATATCCTAAAATCATTTCCTGGGCAATTGAATCATATTGAACAGCTTATTTTGTTCTTTGTAGACGATTGGATGGTAAAGACCCGAGCTCTCGACAGCCTGGCAGGTCTCTGCCTTACATCCCAACCCTGCTCATTGGAGCTGAACAGGGCGAGTGGCAGAGCTGATGAGACGATTAACACCATGTCCTTTTTAAAACAGGTTCTCCGTGGTCTGATGATCCCCCTGACCTACACCACCACAGTGTGAACACAACCAAAGACGCCGATCTCGAGAGTAACCTGTTAAACCCTGGTCCTGATGACCTGCATTGTCTGAGCATTGGTTTCAGACTCTGATACAGCTGTTCAGAGGCTTCTCTATGGTGTCTTAGTGAAACACAATGCAAACAAGACAATGTGCTTCTGGCTTCTGAATTCCGAATTACAACATTTTCCTACATTAAAGTCTGTTGCAATATCTTCTTCAAAATTTTATAATCCAAACCAACAGAAAAATATCCTTGCAAGGATGCATCATAAAGATTATCATGGTCCCTCTAGGAAATTTTTTTAAATGTTAATTATTTCCTTAACCATTACAACATTATCAACTGTTCACTGGTGCACTAAGGGGGATACAATTCAATGTAAAGAAAAGCACCACAAACCCCAGGGCACGTTGTGACATTATTGACATTGGCCTCCCAGCATGCTCTTTCCTCTGCCTCCCAAGTACACAGCAAGGGAAAGCCTGCTTTGCTTTACTGTCCTTGCCTATATTTTATCTTCCACTCCTAAAGAAATGGCTCAAAAGAGATCTTTCTGTAATAACTTTGGACATCCAGGCCTTATGACCTAATGACAGAAGATCTGACACTGATTAATGAGGAAAGTGAAGTCAGTGCCTCTTCACCTTTGACCTCTGCTAGCTTCCTGTCCCACTGCAGGTCACATTCTTCACTGTAATTAGGGGAATTAATAGTATGGCATGGAATGCATATTTGGAGTGTCCAATTATGTCAATAGCAGAGGCAATGCTGTAGAAGATTAAGACCATCAATGGATTAACAGTGTGAACAGAGTGAATGAACTGAAAGAACACTCACGATAAAGGCAGCCTGCCTCTGCATTGAGCTGTGACCATCCTGGGCAGCACTTGTACACAGTCTGATGTTCCTGTTTGTATACTTGTCTGTAGACTGTGTAATAGGCTGTCCTGAAAAAAAACAACAACAAGGAATTCACAACGCCTTAATGTGATCCCATCCACCACAAATACATATGTTACGATGGGGACTCTTTTATCCAATGATTTGGTTGAGCAGAACTATTCACATACAAACAAATCAGACATAATACTTATTCAGAAAGCAGTTAAAAAAACAGAGGCACTCTCATGCAACACTGACTTTTCCCTTAGTGGTACCATCAGTGTGTGAACACTTTCTGAACTTGTGCACAAGACTGAGACCTCAATACATGGGTGATAAGAGGGGGCCCGAAGTTAATAATAGCGCAAAAAGGAAACCCGAAAAGCCTTGGGGAACATACAAAAAACCAGATCAAACAGTTCAGATAGAATTTCTATAAGGCTTGCATCGCATGGAAATGCCTCGGCTCGTACCCGATAGGCCAAGGATTGGTTAACATCATCTGCAGCTTTACACTTTGCCACCCTCCTATCATGAGCTCTTATGAATGGCCTGCCGACCGTTGCCAGTAATGATCTCGGAACTCTGCTCATTCTGGAAGGCTGGGTTTCCCTTTGATTTCAGAGGTGTCCGAGAACTTTAATAACCGTCCCTCAACAAAGAGATAAATTTCCACCCACTGTTCCCAATTCCCTCTGGTTTCAATCTCACAGCGGGCTGTGGATTGGGTTTCCCTGGCAAGAGTCTGCGAGCACATCCGTGGCTTCCAGGACAGAACAACAGCCCTGACCTCTCCTCACAAAATATTTTCTTTGCTGCTATGTGCCGTGTACCAAACTAAATCCTATTCGCGAAACAGATTCCTTGTGTTTTATAGCTTTTAATGTATATTACAGAAGTCTGGCAATGGACAAGTATTATGTTCATATCTGAGCTTTCATACAGCCATTCGTAACATGGGAGAGGCAACAGATTGATACTGGTAATGTTTAAATAATCAGAGCACACAGTGTAATTAATATAACCACCATTATGATTATCACCAAAAATCATAATACTGATTAACGTAATGTAACACTAACTCCCTAGTAAAAATGCCTGAGGAACAATTTTAAGTGAGTTAGAACGGGGCAGCGGGCGAGCAGGCCAAACTCACCTTCTCTCGTAGCCAATGCACCACGTCTGCCCCGTGCACCCTTGCTTCCAAACCTTGACAATGCGCGTAAAGGCCTGGACACAGGGCTGTCTCTGTGCTATCAACGTCAGCTCCCGGTCCACGCATACGTTGGGCCTGTCACAACACAGAGTTAGACCAGCCTGCAAGATTACCTCCTCCCGCTGGGCAAAACTTCATTATCCCATGATCCCTTCAGATTAGGAGAGCGTTGTTGGATCCTTAGACACACTGACCAAATCATTCATCTTGTACTTATGAAGTCAGGAAACAATAAACCAAGATTAAGCAGAAGGTAACTGAAATCACCACCTAATTTTTAAAAAGGCAGTTTTGTATCATGTTTAAGGATTTCTTCTTAGACATCAGCCAATTGTACTTCAGTCAAGCTGCTTTTGTTATGTATTTCCTATTACAACATGACTTAACTTTGACAAACAGCTCTTTATACTAACACAATGTTAAGAATTTGCCAGACACTCCGATAAACCGAAACTGCTGTCTAAGTAGCACATAAACGATAACAATTGATTGAAGTTAGTTAATTAAAGGAAAGTTAAGGTAACTGGCCACTGCGAATTAGAGAAATAATTTATACAAAAGTTATGCTCACAAAACATGTCTTACACCACTTGAGTTCTGCTGCTGACACAGAACCAGCATTTGACATTGGTTAAAATACAACATAAATTATCTGGAGGATGAAATAAACACAGCAATGCTTTCACTAATGACCCTTAATTTACTGATGGGAGGGGGGTGCATGTGTGTCCTACAAACCAAGCTAAAAAAACCCTTTCGGATAAACCTAACACATTTCATTTTCACTTAAATATTCTTATGTTGTTTCGCATTGAGAGGCTGTCGCAAAAACTTTCCTCTCATTGTGTACTGCACTTCGTCGAATGCAGCCGCTCTACTGAACAAAAGAAGGCTGATTGGCCAGATGACTTAACAAACGAGGAACCAAGCCACTTCCCTAAGGCACTTGACTGTCTGCTGGATAGAACCAGAGCAAACCCTCTTCCGCTGGGCAAACAGAGGGATCTAGGAAACTCCGCAGGGAGAACACTTTGTTAGCTGAATGTGGAGAAGTAAAAAGAAATAATCCTAAGGGGTGACGTTATTTAAAATAATATTAGCTCATGCAACGCTACATATTGAGACTAATATTCTCTAAAAACACATAGTTTTTTGTTAAGAAGTGTGTGTGTGCATATGCATATATTTCAGTGAATTAGCGCTGTCAAACATTTCGGTCATTGTAACATTATAACCATGTTGCACGTCTAAGACTTATTTACCACCTTTTACAAGCAAATCATCACATTTAACTCATTTTAAGCATAAACTTCTACAGACTATTAAAAACAACCCTCGCTTCATGAAGGAAGTGGTAAATATGGGCATTGTATTTCTTGGGCAGAACGCACCTGAATAAATCAAGTGCCAGATTTAGAATTGTATTAGTTACGTTAGATTTTTGGAATGTTACTCCAACTATTAATAGCTTTACTTTGGCCATTATTGCATTTTCAAACATGTTTAAAGCGCATGCTTTGGAAATAATATGTGTAATATATATTTGATTTCAAAGGTGCCAGAAAACTTAACCATCTCTCTGCAAAAAGATTAATATAAACCGACGTTATTTTGTTGAGAATGTAAGCTGATTTCAGTTAAAGACTTGAGGAGGTTGCCAATGTCCCAGATGCATGTCCAGAGTTGTGATTTACACCAAGCAACAGATTGGAACGAGAATGTCCTGCACGTTTGAGCCAATTTGACGTATGTATGCGAGTTGTTGATGTATTAATGCTGTGTCTTAACACAGCGATTGAAATTGTAGGATTCGTGGAGAGCGCAGAGTGAACACTTGCACTTTCTATACAAATTATTCACGCGCCGAGATAACGATAAATATTTGATGTTTCATATACATGTATTTTAATTAGTTCAAAAACATTTGTTGCTGTAAGAGAAAATTGGGGTGAATATTTTTTTATTTCCTTTCAGATTAATAAAGTGTTATTAAGACAAACTGGATCGTATTAAGAAACAGGATAAATATTTTGATTATATGAAGCCAATAGTCACCAATATAAGATTAAACATTACTCAAAAGGAAATTAGTTAGCTAGAAGCGGTTAAAAAGACAAAACTTACATGTATGGCTGAAGACTCCTGCCGTGAATAGATGATGGGTGAATACCGTTAATTAAAACGAGAAATATTGTAGTTAAATTTAGTCTCATTGTATCAGTCGATAAAGAATACTCAATTAATAAATATCGATTCCCCCATTCTGGATAGGCTACTCATTCGAAAGTTTAGAAAGTTTAAAGGCAAAAAGAAAAAATGCCGGTAATTGTAAAAAATAAAATAAAATAAACTATCACCGCAGCTTTTCGGCGTCAGAACTGAACTGTTAAATCAATTATGTTATGTTGTACCCCTGTTCCGCGGAACATTTAGACGTTAAATTGAGTGTTTGGCGCATAACAAAGTGAGTTGAAAACCGCTCTATTAGTCAATAGTTTGCCACGGTAGACCCCTCCTTTAATTGGAACCTGGGGAGAACAACTTGCAGGTTGGACACACCCACCCAAATGTTTATACTAAGCATTTTGAAAACGACACGAAACTATTTTAAGGAAAAAATTAACAAAGTTGATTTTAGACACAGATAATATATACTAGTTATTTTGTATTGTTTATTTAAACGTGTCTGGACAGCATACCATTGGATACCATTTGCGTTCTTTATGTATTATTTCAATTTAAGAATATATTCGTTTGTTGTGTCTGTATGATGGGATATTGGCAAACTGGCCATTTATTTCTCCAGAGACATATGATCCATGGCTGGCTATGACTGGCAATGGAATAAAAGATCACAAAGAAATCTACTGTGAAAGAAACAGCAGAATCCGTCCTTTGTGCATATATTCCCGAGAGGAGGGTGCGGGGTTTACTACGATTAAATACCAAAACCCACTACTTTTTTTTTTTTTTTGGAAGAAACTCAGGTTGGGACCAAATCAAAACTTTGACAATCAGATAATGGATTTTACTTATTTAATAGCGTAATACATTTTTGTAATTATCTTATACCATATAAAAAAGAAAACTATATTAAATATATGTTATATTAAGTGGGATTAACTGGTTAGCAAAGTTTTGATTTGGTCCCAGCCTCAGTAGCCACAAACTGAATACACCAGTGGAATTAAACGTTGGCTCCATTTCTTTAGCATTTATTTTTCCTTTACGTATAGTCATACTAAATATGCTCTTTGCAAGTCACTTTAAAGCCAAGCAAATTCGTACAAAACTAAAAACGTTAAGGACATTACTTAAACTAACGTCTAACTCCATCCGAATCTTGACTCTGCCTCTGAACTACTCAGATTTCATTTTCTTCTTTGGGAATCACTGGTCCAAGGACATGTTGTCGGAGGCACTTGGCACATGAGTCGTATTCTGTTTCTTTGTTAGAAATTTAACTTTTCCTATTTTCTATTATTACAGCTTGCCTGAGCTACTGCGTAGGAATCAGGATTCTGCTAAATTAATTACTTTTTGACCCCTGAAACAAGAGATATTACTCAGTAAATTAAACTGCGTTGAATACCCAAGCTTAAAAAATAAAGGTGAATGTAATGCAATTCCTTTTTACATATGCATCCTTTTACCATCATTGTTCAATTTAGCAACAAATGTTCCATTCACTATTTAAGAACCTTCGTCAAAATGGTAAATTTGAAAGACCCATTATTCAGTTAAAGGAAACACCAACACACTAATGGGGCACAATCATGACAGATGTTCACACAGAGCAAATTCCATCTCAAATGCTCCATAACTAAGGCTATTCAATTAAAGGGGGAGAAGGGGGAAGTAATGGGCGATACACCACCTGCCTCTGTCTGGAGGGATGCTGTGCTATTAGATTGCAGCTTTGGCCTGGGACTGGGGTTTCCCCGAACCCAACTCTCAGTGCAGGGTTTTGATCCCGAACCGATCTCAGTGCTCCATCTATTAGATAAGGGGTCATGAATGTTCTATATTTTAACATGGCTGTAGAAGAAAACTCTGGAGCACATGGAACACGTGCTGTAAATCAATTGTACACACACACAGATAGCCTGAAACAGAACAGTTTTGCTGTTTAAAGCACATGTTTAGGTTTAATAATGAACACAATTAATAAAAACACATTCAGAATACATGATAATCCAATTTTTATCCTCATTTGACAATTTGGCATTCAAGGGGGAAAATCATTTCTTGTGGAAGGATGTAACATAATCAGATGACTTCCTCTTTATTAAAGAACGTTCCTGGTTTTAATTAAAATGCTAACTCCTGAATTCAGCCTTTGTTCTGAACTCATTATTACACATGAATGGGGAAAAAGTTCAGTTCACAATTATTTTCAACAATTGAATCAAAACCAGTTTTTAGGAATTGGTAGCTCCCTGAAACAACTTAAAATACTAGACACTGTGCAGATTCTGGAACCAATTTTAATGAATTAATGATTAACAGCGTAAGTTCAGGAACGGTTTAATCTGTTTTTTGTGTAAAAGAAACTGTCGAGTGGATCCTGGTTCAGTCTGGAGTCACATATCTTCAATGTTAAAACAAGTTATGGCAAGCTGCGATTTGTCACCGTCAAATGAAAGGCACTCAAGGGCCTGGGAAAGTGGACAGGAAATATGAACATTGTTCTGTTCAACACTGCAGAACATTACAAACAGTGAGGTCTGTTTGGTTGGACATCATTTAACAGCAATGATACCATATGGATTTGTTTATTTGTTCCTTTGAATGTAACGATTAACTAATTCAACTGTTGAAAGCTTTCTATGTCATCAGTGATAATACAATTATGAACCAGTTTCACAACATCCTTAAGGCCTGATATCCTCAAGCTGTCAGCAAGACAAGCTGTCGAATTACCAGTGAATTCAGATCCACGTTAAAGGACTACATTTTTTATTCTGACAAATTACTGATACAGCCAGTATAATGAAGACTCAGAAGAAATTTAAATAATTGAACTGATAAAATCTTAGTGTATTTGGTCAACAAAAAAAAGTCCACAAAATGAATACCCACAAAATTTGTAACAAATAATATGAGCTAATTCGCTTTCTTACTAATATCTTTATACCTTATATTATGTCTACTACTTTTCCCACTAAAACCATGGGAGCAGTACAAGGCTGTGGCATTTGGAGCACGACAACTGAAAAGCCTGTAGGGAGACAGGGAGAGATGGAACCAGCAGCATTGCCCTGAATGAAAAGGACTGGCCAGGTAGTACATGCTGAAAGACCAGCCATCCAGGAATCGCAGCAGTCCAGGCAGGACGTGTTTTTAAAACATCGGTTGGGACTATCACAAATATTTCCATTTAAACAAATTAAAAACCAAACTTAAATTAGTCTATTTTCACCCTGACTGGTACAAATGGGTGTTTATCTTAATGTCATACAAACTAATCCCTGACCAAGATCTTTAGATACCAAAAAATAAATACAAAAAACAATAGGGTGTACTCTAACAGGAAAGGCTAATTTTGACTTATTTAATTATTATTTTTATAATTAAATACAAGACACCAACTGTTAAGTAACTTGCGCTACATTCCAACTGAGCGTAGACGTTACCAAGAAAGTGTTTATCGCCATCTAGCGAAATATTCAGAAACTTGTCTTTTTTTCTTTTCTTTTTTTTTTACCATTAATGAAGAATGATTTTTGTTCATTTATTATATTACTAGTTTAGGCCACTGTATGTATACATAGGAAACAAGATAACTACCCTACAATTGTTTTTATTATCAATGTTAGGGAGTTCCTGTAACTATTCCTGTAATACTTCATCAATAATAAAGATTCTGAGTAGTGACGACAACAGAGTACTCACATCTTATGTGTTTCTCTGTTACTTTCTCACAGTTCAGAAGCTTTTGACTATAAAATTATTCCTGGTAACTTTCAAGGTGTAGCATGACATTTTCAAAAATTCACGCAATTTCCCGATGGAGGTGAATAAAGTACCTACATGGGAAATAATGGGAAAATTAGTCAATTGGATATTATTTTATTAAAAATAATGTATTTAATGACCCAGATGTCTCCCCGTAACAACATAGCGAGATATATTACTCTAGTGATTGCTGTTGTGGCCAAGATCGCCACTCTGTTATTTCACCCCTGAGATCAGTGGTGTAGAGCAGATGTTGAATATGCACTGAACACAGAATGATCTCCTGGACCCTTATCAGTCTGGCGTAACGAACAAACACTCAACTGGGACTGCTCTTCTATCTGTCAGTGAAGATCCACAATTTGCAAAAACTGCTGGCAGCTCCTCTGTCCAAATCCTCCTGGACTTCTCTGTTGCCTTCGATACTCTCAATCAAAGCTGTCTCAGCTACACCCCATATCTCTAAGGTTGTTCCTACCTGGTGGTCTGGCGAGACTTTGTCTCTGCCCCACACTGCCGAACCAAAGGGGTGCCACAGGGCTCTTAAGTTTTTTTAATACCTTATTTAATGATTGGGGATACTCTAAGCTTATAAAATGGTTTATAATAAAGATATTAACAATTTCAACATAATAATAAAGAAGTAATCTGAAATAAAGAAGTAATTCTAAAAGTAATCTGAATAAATTACTGACTTTAAATAATCTCATTGAATGTTATGGATTACATTCAGAACCACATAAGTAGTATGGCAATAATTTATAATTTTCAAAAAAACTTATCCAAATATGATTACTTGTTATCTTTTATATACATACACACACACACACACACACACACACACACACACACACACACACACACACACACAATATGACAATAGGTGGTTGCAGCATTAGATACCTACCCTGAGTGCTGTCAGTTATTTTCTTCTTAAAGCGAGATCGTTATTGCTGAGTCTGAGATATTCTGCGCAGCATGAACCCGGTAGGTTTTGGAGTGACGACAGACCTTAGTGCCTCCCCCTGGTCCTGCCAGAAATAAGTAGACCAACAGTATGCCTGGTTCTTAACAATTACCTTTTTTGCATTTTAAGTCCGTAATGTACATCACACTGTTTAAAAAGCTTTTAATTAATAAATAAATACATTTATACGATTTGTTTAATATTACGCGTGTCTCAGGGAACCGCGTATGTAGATTTGGAAAAAATAGGAGTTGAACTGGGATTACTGGCGATGAATGTAGCCTAGGTCACCGGGGGGACTGTATGTTGCATTATGGCTAATTTTGTAACGTGGTTTTCGTATTTCTATATGCTTTTTTATTTATCTGCCGCTTTTTTTGAAGACCAAGTTGGGAAGTTTGACTGGTGAGTTGTCTACCAGATTTTTGCGATTTCTATATGTTTACTGATAATATATTAAGAGACGAGACGGAGGACTGGCATACAGTAGTTAGCCAGTTGTTCACGGAGGAGGAGTAATGGTGATATCCATTCAGCCAATTTAGTCCGTAAACGAGCGATCGACACGGGACCATGTTTGGCAACCTAACTTCTCCCTTTCTTCTACTTTTCTGTAACTAAAATGTGGGGTATAATTGTACGAAAACTGCATGCTAAATAGAATATTTGCCTAAAGACAACATAAATATTTTTTAAGAAGATCTGGACATTGTAGTGTTGTATCTGTAACTACTTTCCTTAAGATTTTGGGTTTGAATGTTTGTTTGTTTTACAGGAGACAGCAGTATGTGGGCAAGGTGTGCTTTGCCCATTTTGACACCCAGTCACTGGCATCTAAAAAACTTATACTAGCCACAGAGAAGAATATTATAGCTTCCCTCAATTCCAGGACGGGGGACATTTGTAAGTAGACTTTATTTCAAGTAATACCCTGATTTTAATCGGAATCTGTACGTGCCAATAAATTCAAATTCTCACTGACAGTGGTTAGTTCCATTGCTACTCAGTCCAAAGGCCTTGCTGTAACCGGAGTGTCATTTGCCTTTAAATCTTTACTGCAGTCTGGAGACAAGTGGACAAGACAGGGCCAGATGGACACATTGACACGCTCCTGTTCCATGGGCAAGGTGAGCCAAGGATGGCAGGATTGATTAACTAGTATGCACATGTTGTTTGGTACATGTCTTCTGCAGAATGCCTCCTAGAATGCTAAAAGCATTTATAGGATAGGTGGGCCGTATACGGCCAGTAAAAGTACGTAACTGTTCATTTGAAATTGAAATGGGGGGGGAAAAATGATAATGGAACTTTCAATACAAAAATATAGTTTTATAATGGTTGAGAAGCCACCTTGGGTGGACTTAGCAAAGACATCAAATTGTTATTTCACTGTAAACTCAAAATGGGCTTTGTGTAATTTTCATAGAGCCTTTGCTTTATCTAACACAACTGTTGATAATAGGAAAGTAGTTTTTCCACATAGCATAATTATGTTTTCAAGTAGCCTGCCGTCCCTAGCACTTTTTGTGCTTATTAAAAGCTTTTAGCTTCGGCATTAGCGTCTCTATGTTTTAACAGCTTCCCCAGCACTGATGATTCTTCTGCAAAGCTGTCATGTCAGTTAATGCCTTCCATTCATAATAACTGTGTGAAATGAAGGGGAGTGTAGGTTGTCTCTTGCAGAGCCATAAGTATGGATTATTTGTTTCATTTATGAGGTGGGTCTTCAAGGGCAAATCTGTTTTTATCTTGCCCAGATGCGGTGATGGTGTCTGGGAATGGGCGCTTGCTGCGGTCCTGGGAGTCCAATATCGGGGGTCTGAACTGGGAGATGGTGCTAGACACTGGCAGGTGCCTCACAGCTCACAGGATTACTGGCTAAAACCGACTAGTGGTACTAAAAAGCATTGATGTAATCCCAATTCAGCTAATAATTTAGTGTGATCTTTATTTTCCCTCTTAAGTTTCCAGTCTGCCAGTTTCATCGGAGTGCAGGACTCTGTGAGGTTTGTGGCTGTGCTGAAGAAAGCTGCGCTTTCCATTCACCATCTCTCCAATGGTCATCAGAAATGGGTGGAGAATCTGCCAGACAGGTCAGCACAACGAAACCGCTTATTGAGTACTGTCGGCACTAGTTAACTTTTTAAAATGCAGAATGTGTTTTCGAAAATGTGTTTTTAAGGTATTAGTTATACACAAGGTCCTTTAACCCGCAGTGACACTGTACAATACCAGACACTGTACTCTGGGGGTGGTGCAGAGGTCCTGGTGTTGGGAGTTGTCCCTCACTCTCACATAGCCATCATTGCATACAACATTGAGGATGGGGAGATCATGAATCAGGTATGAGCTTAATCCCTTTCTACACTTCAAAAATTTGCTGATGACATGTATGCCTTTGCCAAGGTTAATCTTTAATTAGACTAAAAATGTCTAGTGTAATCCGGTCTTTCGGACTCGGTTAATTGGAATGCTCTCCTCCCCAGAGGTCAGTTGAGGCTCCGTGGCTGTCTAGTCTGCAGACCAGCTGTGTGGTGGTGGGTTCCAGCGTGCTGTTGTGTGTGGACGTGGCGACCAAGTCCTTTTACACGCTTCCCCTGAACGCCGAGCAGCGCCTTGAGATGAGTCAGATCTTTCTGCAGGTGGTTTGGCATTCAGCTAGTAACATTTATTACTGTCTGACTGTGCCTTGCATAGCTCAATGGCTGACTTGCCTATTCTCTCTAGTCCCTGGATCTGGTAGTGGACTCTGGGTTCCAACCAGTCCTGCTCTCCACCCAGCCCAATCCAGCTCGCCCTGCACTGCACGAGTTCTTTCTGCAGCTCGGCCCAGACCACTATTCTCTTCTGCAGCTCAACGAAGGCCTCATCAGCCCACTGCGGGACTTCCTGCCGGTATACTTAATTCTGTTTTCCCCTCTTTATGGACATTACGGTTTGGCATAATTACATTTTGTATTATTTAGATTCCTCCACTGGCAATACCGAATGTCACTGATAAAACCCTAAGTCTTCGAATAGAAAAAGTTAGTCTTTATTCATTAGTAGGAATGAATGAAGAGATTGGCTGTTTATTTGCTCATTTTATTCAGAGGTTATGCCAATGTTTCAGGCTTCCCTAGTCTCTTTTGCAACGACGGGGGAGAAGACTGTGGCTGCTGTCATGTCACCTAAAAATGAAACGGTGAGTGTCTGATTTATTGGCTCAAATCCCAAGCAGATATTTCACTGCTTTTCGATTTTTCAGAGCTATTCTGCCAGTTTTAATGTAGTTGTTTTTGTTATTGTTAAATCACTTTGTCATTTATAACTTAGAAAAAGTTGCAGTATTTTGTTAAATTGGAAGAGTTTTCATTGTCGGATAACTATGGTATTCATCATTAGTGATGCCTTTTATTGACATGTGACCCCCCTGTGTGCTTATTTAGGCTTGCAGCATCAGTCTCTTCTCGGCTGACTCTGGCAGGAGACTGCTTGACACCACTGTGACCTATCACTTGGACCCCAATGGAGGAAAGCCAGTGAGGGTGAGTTTTGCCGTATTGGCACAATTTCCTTAATTTTACTCCAGAGCCTCTTAAATCCAGACCCAGGTCAAAAGTTGTCGGAAAGAACAGAATATCAGGAGTACACGGGCTATAAAGTATGTGGGCCTTTACAGGTACACACCTATATTCCTCTAAGGGAAAGGGTTTTTTCCGGGCCAGGCAGTGTGGTGGCGGATGTGCAGAGTGGGGTTTGATGAGCAGTAGGTGGAATGCAGCAGCAGCCAGGCAGTG
>JAOVYW010000084.1:675649-689304 GCA_025775045.1 Hiodon tergisus | reverse complement strand
CAGTGTGGTGGCGGATGTGCAGAGTGGGGTTTGATGAGCAGTAGGTGGAATGCAGCAGCAGCCAGGCAGTGTGGTGGAGAATGTGCAGAGTGGGGTTTGATGAGCAGTAGGTGGAATGCAGCAGCAGCATTACTGTATTGCCCGTGAGGAAGCTGTGCGTTACCCAGCTGCCTCTCTGCTCTCCAGCTTTATGTGCAGGCCTTCCTGAAGAAGGACGACTCCGTGGGCTACAGGGTTCTGGTCCAGACCGAGGATCACGCTCTAACCTTTTTACAGCAGCCAGGTGAGTTTGGCTGTCAATCAGCGGCATTCAGGTGCAGCGCCGGGGGTTCTCGTTAGGTCACCTGACCTCACCGAACCGTCGGTAACGGTATTGTCTGACTGAGGAGCACTTCCCTGTGGGACAGTGCTCCGCACTATTCGAGGGGGTGCACTTTTCTCTCTGTCCGACCTCTGGTCTGTGTTTGCAGGACGGGTGCTGTGGTCCAGGGAGGAGGCATTGGCAGAAGTGGTAACGATGGAAATGGTGGACCTCCCACTCACTGGAACACAGGCGGAGCTGGAAGGGGAGTTTGGGAAGAAAGCTGGTAAAGCAACGTACTGGCCGTTCCGTGGTGAAAATCCGCTGAATGCTTCTAATGTTTCACATTGCCATTTTCTATTTAATCTCCTTTTTTAAGACGGGACGTTTGCATTAATTAGGTTAGGTAATCAGGTTTTTTTATTTTTAACTCTCTTGTTCCGGTCCGATTACCTTGTGATAGGGACAGTGTGCTTTGGGTTCTCTTGACTTTTAGGGCAGCCCGTACATAAGGCGGTCATTTCGTGCTGTAACAACTCCCCATGTGCCGCACTGATTGTGCTTGCTAAGCCCTTGTGCTTTTGTTTTTGCTGCCTCCTGCCGGTCCGTTGTCTTTCTACCTGTAGTCTTTGTTCTCCCTTCATGTATCCCCCTCGCTCCTAACGGTCTGTCAGTCTTACGGGTTCTTTTTCCCCTTTGCTTTTTCTCAATGCTGTGCTTGGATCCAGCCATTCAAGGTAACGTGAAGAGCTTCCTTTTTAACTCCTTTTCTTTCTTGTGTTCGAAATGTGTATGATGTATCAATCTGTTCATGTGAAAGCCTGCTTGTGCCTATGCCACAAAATGACATGGTCCCGTTGTGTATAGTCATTTGGCTGAGACTAGATGGTCAGAAGGCATCTCTTGGGAATGAACTGAAAATGGAATGTTGGAAGTTAAATATAAGTCTAGCCAACTTGTGTATAGATTTGGCCTAAGACAATTTTGGTTCCTATAAGCACAACTTCTTTACAGATACGGGCCTGTTTCAATTTTATCCTGAAATGGACTATCCAGAATACATATGCTGTGATTTTATTTGAGTGTTTTAATTCCATAATAAGCCTTGTTTTCCCAGATTTGTGAATCTCACTCTTTCGTTTGAATTTGTATTATATGTGTTAATATACATATTATGTTAATATAGGTATGCACTTTACATGGGAACTTATCAACTATATAGGTTCAACAAGTCAATAATAAACTCACAACTACTGTCTGGTTGAATCAGTATTGGAAGGTTAATATAAAACCTTAGTAATATCTTACTTCGCTGCTTGAGTAACCAGTAAGTATAGTGTTTATTACTTGAGTACTGGCTCTGATGTGTTTGTTATTGCTGTACAAAGTCAGTTGTGCCTCCTTGCTTGTGACTGATGTGGTGTGCTTGCACATGTAAAGATTTTGTGAATGGGCCGATATGGAGTTTAATGATGGAGAATTACTCTGGTTATGGAGCCATTCACAATGGTGTGGTTGACAGGATGCAGTGCCAGAGGAGGTTGGCTGAGCCCTCCACGTGTGTGCTTTCCACAGACGGGCTACTGTCCATGGTGCTGAAGCGCCTCTCCTCCCAGCTCATCCTGCTGCAGGCCTGGTTGGCTCACCTCTGGAAGCTCTTCTACGACGCCCGGAAGCCCCGCAGTCAGGTCAAAAATGAGGTGACCATCGAGACACTGGCTCGGGATGAGTTCAACCTGCAGAAGATGATGGTGATGGTGACTGCCTCTGGAAAGGTGAGCGGGTCAGGAAGTGGGCCGTTCATTTGCTTTTTATATTGCATGCATGTAATGATTGTGCAGAGATCTCATATGGTTTATGCTTTATTCATGGCAAAATAATTCTCAGCTTAAACGTGTCGGATGTGCGTGTGTTGGCTTAATTTCTGCTCTTATTAACTGCCTGATTCTTCTATGTTTTAGCTCTTTGGCATCGACAGCAAGTCCGGAACCGTGCTGTGGAAGCACTACCTGCGGGACGTCCAACCCAATGCAGCCTTCAAACTGATGGTCCAGAGGACCACCGCTCACTTTCCTCACCCGCCACAGTGTACGCTGCTTATCAAGGACAAGGTACTGCGCGTTGAAGAGTTTCACCAGATGCAGTTTGCTTTCAGGCTGCATGGCTCTTAAGTTGCGTTTGTCTGAATGTACCTGCAGGAGACTGGCCTGGGGACCCTCCATGTGTTCAATCCCATATTTGGGAAGAAGAGTCACATCACTCCCCCTGTGCTGGCACGGCCAGTTCTCCAGTCCCTCTTGTTGCCCCTCATGGACCAGGACTATGCCAAGGTCCTGCTATTGATCGATGATCAGTACAAGGTGGGTAACATGGTACTCAGGAACATGCGATCCTGACTTCAGCTATAGAATTTAGCTGTAGGCTAATGGGTAACCCATCTCTTTTGTTTTTGTCTCCTCACTTTTTATTTGTCTCTCCAGGTCACAGCCTTCCCATCTACAAAAAATGTCCTGCAGCAGCTCCAGGAGATGGCCTTTTCCATATTTTTCTACCTTGTAGATTCGGGTCAGGGCAGGCTTTCTGGGTTCCGTCTCCGCAAGGCAAGCGCTGCAGTTTTCACAAACGCCGTTGTGAGATGTGCATGGCTTGTGGAGGATTGACCGTGCCTCTATGTTCTCCCCCAGGACCTGTCCACCGAGCTGATCTGGGAGGTGGTCATCCCGCCGGAGATGCAAAAGATTGTGGCTGTGAAGGGCAAGCGAGCCAACGAGCATGTCCACTCGCAAGGCCGCGTGATGGGGGACCGCAGCGTGCTCTACAAGGTAACCTTCACAAAGAACTCGGGAGGAACAAGGCATGCTATGTCATCCGCACCTTTAGGAAAAGCTGCGCTCACTGGTTAAAATCAGCGGTGTTGGTAGCCTGTTTGTTCATTGTTCAATTTAGAATTTGTTTTAATTAATGACCCAAAAGCATTCCGCAGTAATGTGAGTGGCTTTGGTTGATGGATATTATACTCACATGTGAACATCATGATATACTGTTATATCAACACAATGACAGAAATGCTAAATGACCTGCCTTAGTTAAAAAAAACAAGTTGACGTTTCATCCGATGCATCCGAGTTATGCACTAATGATATTCCAATGATTTAAAGATGCATTGTGGAATCTAACCGTCTGGAATGCGTCTTTTATATATAAAAGTATGACTGAACATTTTTTATTTAGACACTTCTATCAAAATAACTTTGAAAAGTGTTAAAGGGGAGAAAATAAAGTTGATCCATGAGACAAGCATGTCCTGAGTTTTGTGCGTGTGCGTCCTGGCAGTACCTGAACCCCAACCTGCTGGCGGTGGTGACGGAGAGCAGTGACACGCACCAGGAGCGCAGCTTTGTGGGGATCTTCCTCATCGACGGGGTGACGGGCCGCATCATCCACGAGGCCGTGCAGAGGAAAGCTCGTGGCCCCATTCACTTCGTTCACTCGGAGAACTGGGTGGTGGTAAGGAGACGCCAATCACGGCTGGGGAAATGGGGCCGTTCAGGAAATATCTGACCGAGTGGCGCTCAAGAATACAATTATCCACTGTATTACAACAGTTGCAAGCAAGTTAGCCAGGTAAAAATTTTTTGGTGAATGCATACTGAAAGGTGTCCTTTGGCTGATGTTTCCCTGTGTCCGTCAGTATGAGTACTGGAGCACCAAGTCTCGGAGGAACGAGGTCTCTGTGCTGGAGTTGTTCGAGGGGACGGAGCTGTACAACAGCACGGTCTTCAGCTCCCTGGACAGGCCACACCTGCCGCAGGTCCTGCAGCAGTCCTACATCTTCCCCTCGCCCATCAGCACCATGGAGGCCACTCTCACTGAGAAGGGGATAACCAGCCGCCACCTCCTTGGTCAGTGCGTGGGGGAGGGGTCTCTACCGGAGACCTGGCCCTCTTCGGCGCAGCTGCGTTTGGTGCCGTTTCAGTCATCGGGATTTTTTCCCCCCCTCTGCAGTTGCTTAATCGCGCTGGAGCTTTATGAGTGAATCTCTAAGTGTTGAGTGGTAGTAGGTGATTTTTGGTATCTGATGAAAAATGCATCGTGCACGCCGAGTATAATTAACAGAATATTCATTATTCGTCATGTGTTATTTTTATTTTACAATGTGGTGACTAGTGGGACTGCCATCGGGAGCCATTCTCTCTCTCCCCAAGATGTTCCTGGATCCACGCAGGCCGGAGATAGTCTCTGATCAAAGCCGGTAAGCTTTTACTACAAAAGGACATGTCACATTGGCAGAGAACTGGGCTCCCTTGGGCTGTTTTTTTTTCCTAACAAAAGATGGTGACTGGTCAAATCTTTGATGTTATTCTGAACTCACAGTATCACCATGTATAAACATTCTATCCTGTAATATTCCTGCATATATGTAGGATATCATTATTTATTCCAGAAATACCATATGAAAGCTTAAATGGATATTTTAATTTTCTCTTTGGTTCCAGTGAGGAGAATCTTATACCTTATGCCCCTGAGATGCCAATACGCACCGAGTGGTTTATCAACTACAACCAGACTGTTTCAAGAGTGCAGGGAATCTACACAGCCCCCTCTGGCCTGGAGTCCACATGTCTGGTAAGGACTAGGCCAAGGGCAGATTAATCTAGACCAAAAAACTGTATTTATATTCCGATTCCTTTATATGTTGCATTTTTAAGAAGTGACTAACCCGAAAATGTAGGAATATGTTTCTACATAACACATAAGTACACATTTTTATCTTCACTTGGAAGAGACCATGATTTTGTGCAATCATAGGAACATCCAAGACACTAAACTTTTAAAGGTGGATGATGAATATATTTTCTTTTTCTTTCCCCACGCTCAATATATGGACTTTTGTCTAAGAGCTTCACTTTTTACACCCCAGTGACTACCCATGGTGTGCTGCCACTGTGCCACTGTGCCACTGTGCTTCCACTATGCATGCCCCTCACAACCATCTGCTTTTGTTTTCTTAGGTGGTCGCGTACGGTGTGGACATCTACCAAACACGGGTCTATCCCTCCAAACAGTTCGATGTTCTGAAGGATGACTACGATTACGTGTTGATTAGCAGCGTGCTATTTGGTCTTTTTTTTGCCACCATGATCTCCAAGCGACTGGCACAGGTGAAGCTGCTCAATCGCGCTTGGCGATAACGCCCTCACCCACAGTCTGTTGACCTGTCGGCTCTGCACAGATGGCATCCTTTTTGCTGATGGACTGCAGATCCCAGATCTGGCCGGATCATCGGATACGATTATATTTGCAAACAAAGCTTCTCTGGGATTTTGGAGGACAACCAATGTAGTGGCAAAGGCCATGGTATCAAATCATTTTTACACTGAAAGTTTTTGACTGTAAAACATGCAGGGGGGGAAAAAGCAGAGATTTCAGTCTGGTTCTCATTGGTATTATTTTCTTCCATTACATGTTGGCCTATAAATAACTAGTTCCTTTTGTTTTCTTTAATTTATTTTGTGTAATTTGATAAGTCCCATATTCTTTAACTCAAGTTGAAGGAGAGAGCTGAAACAACTTCATACCAAGCAATTCAAGACCAAAAGGGTCATGTTTTATAAAAGCAAATTTTACAAGTTAATGAGGAAGATTTTTTTGTGTGTGTGTGTGTGTGTGTGTGTGTGTGTGTGTGTGCGTGCTGTAAATATCTTTAAAGATTTTGGAAACCAGCTTCTTTGCATTGTGATTATTTTTGTGATTGGTTCCAGTATGTGTTTTTGTTCTTTTGGGAACTGTCTTGACTCTTGACTGGTAGTGCTCTGGTTGAATGTTTATGTGCATAAAACCAATGATGCATTGAGGATTTACAAACGATTACCTGTATGTGAGAGTTCATTTCAGCCGTTAACGTGTTTTCCTAAATTAAAACATTGGCATAATTTCAGTGTAGGTATACTTTTGAAATTATTTTAAAATATAAAAGCATTGGTCTGCACCCTACAAAGCGCTGTTTGTTTACAAAGTAGTTACTTAACTCTTTAATTAAAAGCTTTAAATTAAACTTCTAGGTTTTTTTTATCCATATGTCATTATGTAAAATGATGTATAGATAATTAAAAAAAATTTGTATCTGAACAATGTAATAGGATGTGGCATTGTCCTATTTTTTAAACTTTCCCATGCTGTTATTTTTTTTCCTCTTATGTAGGAGGCAATGAACAGAACTTGCAGATTTATTTTTGAAGGCATGCTGAGTGTTTTATCCCATTTGTCTGAGGGAAAAAAGTTTATTAATGAACAATATTAATGTCCTGAGAAACAAACTCAAAAAGATCCAAGTCGGATAGCTATATATATATATATTCAAAATATTAAGTGCAGAGCAATGAATGGCCAGGTATGTCTGTTTTTCAGCAGGTGATTAATAAACAAGTTGATTAATCCAGAGAGTGGGTTTTATTTTAAAATCACATTACAATTAATACAACTAGCTTACTGCAGTGGATTACTCACTTCCTAGCTATTGCGCGTGGAGATCATAAAGTTAATGCTTTCATTGACAGTTAGCTTTTTAGATATAATTGCCAAAGTCTTATTTGTCACGATGCTACAAGAAACGTGTTCTAATTTGAGTTAATGGTTTTATTTTTTGTAAATTTTAATACCTCCACAACGCAACGCTTAATAGGAATGTTTTAAATCCCTTTTATAGTCAAATGCAGATTTTTCTATCAGTCAGAACAACTTCGTTGGTGTGATGTCATCGAAATCTACAACCGACACGGTGTTCGTTGTCGTCACTTCCTGTTATTTTTGTGGCTGGTGATTAACCTCATTTCCTTCCTGGGGGTTGTCTAATACGGGATCTCAAGATGGCGTCGAGTGGAGGAGATGGAGAACCGGAGTGGACAGCTGCTGTGCGACCGCTTTTATCAGCGTCGTACACGGCTTTTGAGACAAAGGAGCTACCTCAGCTCGTAGGATCCATCATAAATAGGTAAAACCTGACTCTGTCTTGGGATTGCATACTCAGGTTTTCAAGTGAAGGACCGAATCTACGGCCAGTGAGATAGCCAGTTAGCTATCCTTGCTAAAGCAAGAATCTGCTTTATCATCAGGCCGAAATGAGAGGCAGCTGGCAAATTAAAGGCACATCCCTGATTCTCCGCAAATCATTACCGTCTTATTTTCTTGGTTGATTGGATGTCCTTAAAATTCCAATTAACCAAATTGTCCATCGGTGTTAAACTGACCAAAGGCATTGTGTATTCAGTAGAAGCAAGCAAACCGCAGAGCTATTCGCCTGTGAGCTATGCAGCTAGCTGCCAGTGTGTGTAGACCTGTCATCGTCGCCGGGTTCGCTGTTCGTGATTTTTCAAACTTTATCATGACAGGATTTTAAAAAATGTTGGGTACTGAGCAAAGTTTTATTTTTTTGTCCTTATAAAGTTATATACTGACGGTGTAACTGTCGTACCCATGGTTAGCTTTTAAAGCAGTTAAACTTGCAAGTTAAAAATTCTGCGTGACTTGTAAGATAAGCTTTGCCTGGCTGTGTTGCAGAGCAGTGTTATCAATAGATGGATAGATCGAACCTTTGCTGTCGATCTAGACCGAGGTCTTTTTTGTTTTTGCTGTGTCAACTGCCATTTGCTTTTTAATCGTCAACCGTGGATTTTCCGTCGATATTCAGTTTCTTTGGTAATAGGCAGGTTGGAAATAGTATTTAGTGACTACGAACACAGTTCCATCGGCGAAATTCTTAAAGGGAGTCGTGAACAAAATGCTATTTTACTGTCATGATGGTGCGGGTTAAATTGTGCAGGCTTAGCTTTCATTTCCTAACAATGACACACCCATCGCCCGTTCCTTTCACTTTCAAGTAAGGATTTTATTCAAACACATTCCGCAAATGTATTTCTTTTTGCGTTGTTTTGTTAAACATTCGATATACATATACTGATCGTATATGTAAACATTTCCTCTATCTAAACGATAACGATTAGTTATTAAGGGTGTGGTATGTATCTATCTCAGAACCAGTCAAATTACCTGTGGTAAAGTTCAAAAACATAAATATTATTGTGACATGCCAACTCAAGCATTTCTTGGCAACCGATGGGGATTGTGTTTTTGTTCACCGTGTGTTGCAGTGAATCGGAGATTCTCCACCATGACAAACAGTATGAGCCGTTCTACTCCTCTTTTGTGGCTCTCTCTGCACATTACATCACCACAGTGTGTGGACAAAGTATGTATTTGATTTCTCTGCTTTTTTTGTTTGCCCTTCGTCTTCATTGTTATGAGAAACCAGTGAATGTAAAAAAAATATTGGCCTGCCCTTGTTTTGGAATGTGATGTTCTCCAACATTTGCAGCAAATGGGATAAGTGTTAATGTTTCTTCAAAGTACACACGAGAATAACTACGACCAGAATGACCATGTCAAAAATTTGAAGAAAATCCAAACCTGATTTTAGCCTGATTGTTATCTTTACCACCTACTGCCAGTTTGGTGATTTTGTGAAAGGTTGCAGTTAGCTCCAGTCCTCTAGTCACAAAGTGAAAAAGGTGTTTTAATATGTGAGAATGATTTTAGCCTTCCTTTATTTTCAGCAGAATAAATATTTGACTGTACATTCTATTTAGAATGTTGTTAATGCACTCATCTTATGCAAAATACTACTTATTCATTGGATTTGAAGATCCGCATGTTTCTGCTCTAGAAATCTTTTCCTCAGTTAAAGCAATTTAAAGACTTGGATATTAGAAATACTTTCGCATAGCATATCTTGCATTTGTATTAAATAACTCAACGGGCTAGTTAAGTTGTTTGTGCTTTTCTGAGACTCAGCCGGCTGACTGACTCTACTTAACAATATTGTAGAGAGAATTGTTGATAGCTATCCACCCATTGGTTTGTTTAATTCATCTAAAAATCTCTGGTAAGGCTTAGATTACCTGTGATTATTGCTATTTAAACACGCTTATAAATGTTGCCTTTGGTCTAAGATCCCAGCAATTCTAATCTGGCCCATGCTGGTTTTACATATTATGGTACAACAAATGGTACAACAATTTCCTCATTTGTTTAAAAATGTTGTTAAAAGTCGCTGATGTGATTGAGGAAGGTACAGTGTCTGAACAGCTTCTCCCTTTTCACTTGTGCTCTCAGTACCCCGTAATCAGTTGCTGTCAGTATCTGCGGCCTGTAAAGTATTGATTGAGTTCTCGCTGCTGAGGCTGGAGAACCCGGACGAAGCATGTGCAGTTTCACAGGTGAGGAGGTTCCTTCGGTTCTCACCGCGAGAACCCAGCACGCTTTCCTGTGGCCGGCTCGTTCGGTCAAATTGCCAGGCATTTGTTTTATTGATTTCCCCCTCTCTGGTTCTCCTGTACTCAGAAGCACCTGATCCTTTTAATAAAAGGGCTCTGCACTGGCTGCAGTCGACTGGACCGTACAGAGATAATCACCTTCACAGCAATGATGAAGTCTGCCAAGCTGCCCCTGACTGTTAAGACGCTCTCTGATGGTAAGGCTCATTGACTAACAGAAGACGAAAGATTAATGGATTCCCTACAACTTGTGGGCATGGAAAGCAATCGCAGGAAAATTTTTGGGCTTATGTTAACACAGCGAACTGGCATCAGCTTGCAGTACCCCCTCAAACGCCAAACGCAGAATCGGACGCACTCTCACTCACCGTTCAAGCCAGATAGTGATGATGGCGTGTGAATGAGGACGTGGATACATGTCGGTGACCACAGCTTCAGAAACGGGAACAATTTTAGTCTTAAGTAATTAAGTAAGGGTTTAAGTAATTATAAGACTTTGACAGTGTTCAGAGGTGGATAGTTTTTGCTATGATCAGCAAGTTAGCAAAATGCCACTTCTTTTTCTAAATTGTGGTTTTCAGTCACCCTGATGTCAGTGCTATGGCAACACAAGCCTTTCAGATTTAAAGAAAGTTTTAAAACGGGTGTTTACTTGGATGTCCCGTTAAACTTCTGCACTATACGTATATCGTTTCTCGTTATTTGATTGTTACAGAAAATGATAATGTGATGTTTGCCAGAACTGCCTGAACGGGTTATTAGACCACTCCTTTCTCCCAGACGTAATTTCCACTTGAGCGCGCGAGTCTTGCATTTGGCCGTGGCTGTTGAAGCCGAACCCCAGACCCTGGGAACGTCGTCTGCGGAAAAAAACTCTGGAGAGGACAAAAGCGCTTCATTCTTGAGTCTGGTTTTAACGCTCCGACCCAGTTTGAAATTTAATGAGATTGGATGGGTTTCCCCCCCCCGCCCCCTTTCACTCATGAATTCTGTGGTTTTAAGGGAAGATGGGGGCAATTGTGACTTCTTGTTGAGTTGGCTAGCGTGTTCTGTTTTTATGCTAACGCTGCTTACGGTTCAAGCGTTTCCCTTGCTCATAGTAGCCCTGACGGACAAAGCAGAGGCTCAGTTCAGACTGGGAGGAGTTCCAGCTCACCGACAGGCGAACAAATCTGTTTGCTTGCTTGTTTAAACACGATCAGTCCCCTCTTTTAATGGTTGTTAAAACAACGGCCTTATTGATAGATATTTTGGCTAGGAAGTTATCCTGGAGCTTAATTCAGTGGTTAAATGTTTATATGGTAAAAAACAAACAAACCGCTTTCTCTTTTGTTTTAAAGTGTTCAATGAGTTCAGATGTTACTTACCCAGTCCTTTCCAGAAAAGAGTCAAAACAATTGTCTAGTTAGTGTCGTCTCTTGTGAGCGTGTCATTTTTATTTTACACAAACTTGTCCTAGGAAGAAGTAGAGCTGTGTGTTAGTTCCTGTCCGTTTGGATTCGTCGCGCTTTCGGATGGGTACTTACAGTGTTAAAACGGTGTTTGTGTGCTTTTACAGTAGAGGATCAGAAAGAACTGCCCTCACCAGTTAACCCAGAGGTTCGACACAAAGAAGTGCAGATGAACTTCTACAATCAGCTGACCTCCGTGTTCAACCCAGACCTCACCATCCTGTCCTCGCCTTCAACCCACATGCAGGTCCGTGCTGCAGGACGAACACAGTTCCACAGCTTAATTGCTTTGACGGTTTAAAAAATGATCATATTTAAGAAAAAGGTGGTATTCTTCCTAAGAATAATTCCTTCACTTTAAATTCGGGGAATGAGAATTGATTAATCCTTTTTTTAACTGATCAACATGGCTCAGTGATGCCTCAGCCGGGCCTCTCCGTTATAAATGGCGTCGTTTTGCTTTCTATGTGTCTACGCAGGCTGAAAGTGAGGGCGATGACCAGACAAGAGCAGACCAGGCCACCCAGGCGAAAATGAAGAATGCCTTCATCTCCCAGAACGTGTCCAGTTTGCAGGAGCTAGGTAAGCCGCTGTGGTCTGAAAGCTTTGTGCCGCCCGAGCAGCGCACTGTGAGCTGCGGCTTTTCTGACCCTGGGCGCGCGCTCTGTCTGCAGGGGGGTCGGAGAAGTTGCTGCGCGTGTGCCTGAACCTGCCCTACTTCCTGCGCTACATAAACCGCTTCCAGGACGCCGTGTCGGCCAACTCCTTCTTCATCATGCCTGCCACCGTGGCTGACGCCACCGCCGTCCGCAACGGGTGGGTTCCCTTTGACTTTGCCGCCATTAAGACGCCTAAATAAAACTTCAAATTGAAAGCCGTTCGAGGTGGGAACGCGGTTTCCTTAATAAGGGGCTATAAAGCGAGGCATAAACCGCTTTTCGATTGGATCGATTGAGACATGTGAGATATGCCGTGCGCCGCTCGTCCTTCAACCTGCACCCTCGTGCTGGCTCAGGTTTCACTCCCTGGTGATTGACGTGACGATGGCCCTGGACACGCTCTCCCTGCCCGTCCTGGAGCCCCTGACTCCTGCCCGACTGCTGGACGTGACCGTACTGGCTCTCAGTTGCCTTTATGCAGGTGAGTCAGGAGCCACGCCGGGCCGTGCCGCGCCGTGCCGTGCCGCGCCGTGCCGAGCCGTCGGTCACTACAGCTTGTCCCCCCCCTCCCCTCAGGCGTGAGCGTGGCCACCTGCATGGCCATTCTGCACGTGGGCAGCGGCATGCAGATCCGCACCGCCTCCGGGGGCTCCAAGGAGGAGGACTATGAGAACGACGCTGCTACTATAGTCCAGAAATGTGTGAGTAACTTTAGGCACTTGTGTTAAACGTTGCTGTGTTTCTGTCGGCTGTATTAATGTTGTGCCCTCGATCTGCCCGTGTTGTCAGTTTTTCACTTTGCTCTCTTGTTCCTGGAACAGCTGGAAATTTACGAGATGATCGGACTGGCCATCAGCAACTCTCGCAGGGCTGGGGGAGAGGTAAGTCATGTTGGGAACGGGTTTGTCTCTTTAGGGGCACTGTTGTGGTCCTCGCTCCCTGAGCACTACTCTCCCTGCAGCACTACCAGAACTTCCAGCTGCTGGGGGCCTGGTGCCTTCTCAACAGCCTCTACCTGATCCTCAACCTGAGCCCTACGGCGCTGGCAGACAAGGGCAAGGAGAAGGACCCCCTGGCCGCGCTACGTGTGCGAGACATCGCCACTCGCACCAAGGACGGCGCAGGATCCCCCAAACTGGGCCCTGGGAAAGGGTGAGTGCGCTTCAGTCTGCGCTCTGGATCTCTGCATTAAAACTGTAGCCCAGTGAATGTTATACAACATGTATTTGGACTTATCTTGCAGTTGTTTGTCATTAATAATTTTTTATGAAAGGCCTCTGACCCAGTTTTCAGATACCAGTTGTGCTGTATGTTTAAGGACCTGCTTTAACTTATTCCAGATATATCATAAGTCAGAATCTTATCAGTCTTCCAAGTGCAAATATAATTCAGGTCAGGACCACGTTGCTATGGTGATGAAGCTCTAAATAAGCCAAATGCAAACATCTGCTGGCAGGGAAAGGGCTGTTCAACTTGCCTTCCAAACACATTGTATACAGTCAATTTATTACATTGAAAATTTTTAATGCTGGACCGACTATCGAATCAACAATGTGTTTTACCGGAGAGACAAAGATTATCAAAGTTATTGGCAAAGGAGAAATCGGTCTGCTAATGGGTGTGGCTTGAACAGAGATTGAATTGTTAAAATGAACGTGTTATGAAGGATGACGGCAAACTATTGTACAAATCATACATTGGAATCCATTTGAGTTCTCTTATGCACTTAAATTCATTATGGTAACATATGGGACCGATGACATTTCAGTCAAAATGGTTGACGCTTTCTTGCGGAATAACCAAAGAATCTTGTATATCTTCTGGTTTTTGTAGTGCACCTAAACTAAGGAGCCGCTGTGGACAGTTCTAATTTTAGGCTAATGACCTTAATGAGTCATGTCGCACCTTAAAATGA
>JAOVYW010000084.1:650456-663200 GCA_025775045.1 Hiodon tergisus | reverse complement strand
TTTTGCACTTTTGTTCTTACTTTTTTGTTTTTTTTTTCTCAACCCCCCCCCCCCCCCAGATCTACGACCTTTCCGTGGACGCTCTGAGTCCAATGTACTACTTCCTGCTCCCAAGCTCCAAGATTCGAGACGCCACGTTCTTGTTCAGTGAGGATGGAAAGAACATCATCGTCATCATGTCGTCGGCCGGGTACATCTACACGCAGGTGATGGACGAATCCAGCAGCGCCCAGCACGGCCCCTTCTACGTCACCAACGTGCTGGAGATCAGCCACGAGGACTTAAAGGTAATCCCCGGATGCTTCTGTCCATGACAAGCACAGTACCCCTCTCCGCCTCTCTGGGTCTGATGCTTACGCACTGTGCTCTGCGTTACAGGACAGCAATGGGCAGGTGGCGGGCGGTGGCGTCTCCGTGTACTACTCCCACGTGCTGCAGATGCTCTTCTTCAGCTACAGCCAGGGCAGGTCTTTTGCGGCAACGGTTAGCCGCAGCACCATGGACATGCAGAGGCTCTTCACCATCAACGTGAAGGGGTAATCTCTCTCTCTCTCTCCTCTCTCTCTCGCAACTGTGGTTTTGGTGCTTGTCGTAGCCAATCTCCTTCGTTACGTCAATGACTTGGTGAAATTTATTAATTTATTTTTTTAATGCTCAGCTCAAATGGTGGCAGTAAGACGTCCCCAGCCCTCTGCCAGTGGTCCGAGGTAATGAACCACCCTGGTCTAGTGTGCTGTGTTCAGCAAACCACAGGGATCCCGCTGGTCATCATGGTGAAGCCGGACACCTTCCTCATCCAGGAGATCAAAACGCTACCAGCCAAAGCCAAGGTCTGTTCGGGTCTCCGCCAGTCCTCCACTTTTAAATCCAGTCGCGCCTGACGCGTGAAGGGGAGACAATACTGAACCTCTGTACTCTCAGATCCAGGACATGGTGGCCATCCGCCACACCGCTAGCAACGAGCAGCAGCGGACGACCATGATCCTGCTGTGCGAGGACGGCAGCCTGCGCATCTACATGGCCAACGTGGACAACACCTCCTACTGGTTACAGCCGTCCCTGCAGCCCAGCAGCGTCATCAGCATCATGAAGCCCGTCCGCAAGCGCAAGGCTGCGGCCGCCAGTGAGTGCTGAAGCACAAAGCAGCGCGTCTCTAACTTTATGTGTCATAAAGGACGTTCTAGTTCTTTTTCTTTTGATGTAAAGAAGTCTGCTGAAGCTAAAGTGAGTGTCTTGCTTGTCAGACATGGTCGCTGTTGCGTTATGATTTGGCCGGGTTCTTTGTTCCAGCTACACGGACTTCCAGCCAGGTGACCTTCCCTGTGGACTTTTTTGAGCACAACCAGCAGCTAACGGAGGTGGAGTTCGGGGGCAACGACCTGCTGCAGGTCTACAACGGCCAGCAGATCAAACACCGCCTAAACTCCACGGGGATGTACGTCGCCAACACCAAGGTAGGCGGGGCTTCGCATTGTCCGTCCGGGGCCCGGCGAGGGGCTAGGTCTATCTCACTCGCTGAGGCGTGACGTCACTCTCCACTCTCCCACTCAGCCCGGGGGCTTCACGGTGGAGGCGGTCAACAGCAATAGCTCCATGGTGATGACGGGGATGCGGGTGCAGGTGGGCACTCAGGCTATCGAGAGGGCGCCGTCCTACGTGGAGATCTTTGGCCGCACCATGCAGTTGAACCTGACCCGCTCCCGCTGGTTCGACTTCCCCTTCGCCCGCGAGGAGGCGCTGCAAGCCGACAAGAAGCTCTCCATCTTCAGTAAGAATGCTAGCTGCTGTGGTATCGCAACTGGGTGGGCACAAACCTGGATGTTCAAGCGCATGTTCATTGGCTGCGAATGTGCTATTCTCCCAGGCATATTTGTGCAGCTCCAGACTTGTGAAAATAGAGGTTGATTGCTACCTGAATTATTTCTACCATGTATTGATAAAGCTAGGTTTACCAATACCCATACCCCAGCCATTTCTAATGTATTTTTGAGGTTGAAATCGTTTCGTCATAACCTGTAGCACAGGAGGAATTTAATCCTCTCTCTTAATGCAGTTGGTGCCTCGGTGGATCCCGCTGGCGTCACAATGCTGGATTCCATCAAGATCTATGGGAAAACCAAGGAGCAGTTTGGGTGGCCTGACGAGCCCCCCGAGGACTTTCCCTCAGCCTCTGTCAACAATGTCTGCAGCCCTAATCTCAACCAAGGCAATGGCACCGCGGACAGCGACATCACCACCCCTACCTCCACCAGTGGCACTGTGCTGGAGAGGTAAGGGAAGGCAGGGTGGGTGGGGGGGGTTAGTGGGTCGGGTTTGGCTGCAGGTAACTGTGGATGATTACTGACTAATTAAAGCTGGCACATGAAAAGTCGATTTTGGAAAACTAACAAAATGTGTTTGTTTAGGTTAATTTGGCTAGAATCAATATACAGTATACCTCCTTGTAAATGTATGCATTGGCTATAGCTTAGTTTAGCACGTCAGAGAAACTCCTTGATTTCAGGTGCTCCTTGATCTCACGCTTAATGTGTAACGTATATTTAAAAAAGAGGTGGAACGCCTTGATGTGCATTTTAGCGAGTCACGTTTTTAAAGTAAAGAGTCGCTGGTGCCTCTCTGGCCTTTGGAGTGTGTGGTGTGTCTAATGCATGGCTGCTCTCATGACCTCTGTACTGCATGCTCACGTTTCCTCTGTTACATTAAGTCATTTTTACTTGTTTCTTTCTGTGATCCTCACAACATTTTTCTTTTTCTTTGCTCCCAAAACAAATAAAAAATAAAGTTGTGAAACTGAGTCCTTATCGACCTTGGACCGGTTAGTAACCGCCCTTTCTCTGCTTGTTTGCATGGTGTCTGCGTGTGTGAGTACAATCAAAAGCTAAAATGTCGCTTAACAAGACATTTGAGGGGGGGAGGGGAATACAAATTCTTAAGACATTTTAAGTCTTGCTTAAAGGCGTAGATGTGTGTACATATGTTTAAATGGGCTTGTTCTCAAATGTTTTGTAGGGTTTTGTCACTTCAGTAATATCCAGTTAAAAGCCTTTGTCTCGGCAGGTCTTTCATTTTAGTGGTTTAGTCTTTATCGAAATGAAGTAGTTGCCTCCTCTTTACAAAATGTTCTCTTCTCCTAGGTTGGTGGTCAGTTCTCTGGAAGCTCTTGAAAGCTGTTTTGCTGTGGGATCCTCAAATGAAAAGGCAAGGGATGGAAGACTTGACACAACTGTGTGCCATTAGTGGCGATTAGTAACGACACAATTGTGTGCCGTTAGTAACGATCTGCAATGTTTACGTTACACCTGTAATTGCTTTCGGTGGCTTTGCAGGAGAAGAACAAAGCGGCTGCCTTGGAGCTTGCCACCCAGCTACTCTCCATGCCCACTCCTGCTGGCGTCCAGCTGCAGACCAAGGGCCTGCTGGCCAGCTTACACACCAGCCGCACAGCCTATCACAACCACAAGGTGTGCCATCTCTGAGTCCAAGCTGTACCCTCAGGGTATATTGGAGTGCTGGTTCTGAAGTAAACACAGTGTCTGACACAGAGTGATCGCGACTAAGGTCATTCTGTACTGCTTCCCTGTGTGCAGGACCAGTCTCTGCTCAGCAATGCTGTACAGTGCCTGAACAGCTGCAGTAAAGAGGGCAAGGACCTGGACCCTGATGTTTTCCAGAGATTGGTGATAACTGCCCGCTCCATCGCTATCATGAGGCCCAGTAACCTGGTACATTTCACCGAGTCCAAGATGCCCCACGCAGACGCAGGTATGGATCTTCCTGCTCTCGCCTCGTCAACACTGGTGGGACGAAGAATTGAAATGTTTCAACCCATGTTTGTTTACTCTCTAGAAGCTGCGGAGGAAAGCAAGGACGGCCAGAAGCCTTCAGAGAGCGAGGGCTGCAACTTCATCATGCAGCTGATCAATAACTTCTGGAAGCTCCATGCTCTTAAACCCAAAAACGCGTTCCTGGCCCCTGCGTGCTTGCCAGGTAAATCTTTTTTTCCATCTTGTACGTGTCATCATGGGAAGACATGAGGGTTTTTATGGACAGGATTTATTTTTATTCTTTCTTCAGACGATGTTTTGCTAAATGCGCTGCTGGAGTTCTGTATCTTAACCGTTTATTGTCTTGCCTCTTTCAGGTCTGACCCACATTGAAGCTACGGTTAATGCGCTTGTTGACATCATTCATGGGTACTGCACCTGTGAGCTAGACTGCATCAATGTCGCATCCAAAATCTACATGCAGATGCTGCTGTGCCCTGTAGGTTTTTATTTAAACAATTCATCCCCATACACTTTTTTGTGATCTGAGATGACTTGCTTTTGAATACTAAAAGTTACTAGTTAAGACAATACTGTCAGGAGGCCTTTCTCTTGCATGACTGGTTGAGCAGATTGGTTTTACAACGTTTCCCCTCTGCAGGATACCTCGGTGAGCTTCGCCTGTAAGCAGGCCCTGATTCGAGTGCTGAGGCCCAGGAACAAGCGCCGACATGTGACCTTACCATCTCCCCCTCGCTCCAACACGCCCATGGGTAGGCTTCCTCTGGTGGTCCGGCCAAGCCCTAAGCAGTGCTCCTCTGGGTTAGTCCAGGCTGTGATTCTCCCAGGAGGTGCCAGTTCAGCATTGGTTTCTCTTCCAGGAGACAAAGACGACGACGACGACGATGATGCGGATGACAAGATGCAGCCGTCGGGGATGACGGGCGGGGACGGCGGCCGGCAGGAGAGCCAAGAGCAAAGCGAAGTGGATCACGGCGATTTTGAGATGGTGGTGAGTTTTGTCGAACAGCTAGCTACTTATAGCAATTCTGTTAATGTGTATTATTTTGATGTGTGGTTTTTTGGATTCAACAAAAACTAATATATTTGTTTTAAAAGTTTCCGTACATCTCTTCTGGGACGTTGTAGCACCTCCCTTGTGCTTTCTTCCAGGAGACAATCCTGTAGTGAAATCCGTGCGGCCGGTGCAGGTTCAGGCAATCGTTACGTAATCCCTTCCTTTTGTGTCCACTGCAGTCGGAGTCCATGGTCCTGGAGCAGGCCGAGAACGTGAACAACGGCAACCCCTCCCCGCTGGAGGCTCTGCTGGCCGGGGCCGAGGGCTTCCCCCCCATGCTGGACATCCCGCCTGACGCAGACGACGAGACCATGGTGGAGCTGGCCATCGCTCTCAGCCTGCAGCAGGACCAGCAAGGTCAAAGCCTGCTCTCTTCTATTTAATATTAGTTACATCTGCTCCTTTTATATCTGAAATCGGCTGTGAAGGTCTGATTCCAGATCTAATGTGTCTGGGCTCGTCGCCATGAATCGTACTGCCACACACAGGGAGGGTGAGGAGGTACGACTCCAAATTCTCCCATCCTAGTCGCCTTCGAGCCACCTGTGTGTTTATCATGCTGCCGGCTACTCGGCACTTACTAAAGGTTCAGTGACGATTCAAGGAGAGGCACGTCCCTCTCGACCATCAGCCTGCTAGCACCTGGTTGGAGACGCTCTTTAGCGGCGAGCCGATGGAGAACCGGGCAATTTAATCCCACCTCAGCCCTGGCTGTTGTGCCAGTGTTCTCTCCCGGCGCAATAACGTGAGCGGGATTCGAACCAGCGGACTCCAGCTCACGGGGCTCAGTTTGCACCTTTAACAACTGAGCCATTATGGAAGCTGGCTAACCGTGTTTTAAAGTCATCGTCACGTGACCTCCCGTAACGGGCCCAGGGGGTTGTGCTGTTTACTTAGGCCATCTTTGTGTGCTCGGCTAAATAGGCAGCAGCAGCAGTGCCCTAGGGCTTCAGAGTCTAGGACTATCCGGCCAGGCGCCCAGTTCCTCCTCCCTGGACGCAGGAACCCTGTCGGACACAACAGCGTCAGGTAACGAGCCCTTTAATGTCTGTTCCTCCTGAGCTTCTGTGAGCAGCCATCCAAGTTTTTAATGGGTGCTGCTCGTAAGGAGTTTTCTGTGAGACAACTGTGCACGAGTTTTGGCTCTGTGGTCATACCTGGTTCCGCAAATGGTGAATGCCACAGTTTAACCACATCATAATCTCTAGCTTGCCGTTATTAGTTGTGTATACATGATGTACTGATACTAACGCAGTTGCGTGCTTAACAGTGACGGCAAATTAAGCTAAAATTGTCACGTGTCTCGTTCTCCAGAGTTTTACCATCTCGGTTTATGAGTTTTTGCATAAATCAAAAATGCATCTAGTCCAATCTTGTGCATGTGTTTTGAAATGTGGAGAATCCCGCTTTTGATGGCTGTCAGAGATCCCTGTGCAGAAGCCTGTCTTTTTCCTGTGACAGCTCTTGTTATGCTTCCAGCCCCAGCCTCGGACGACGAGGGCAGCACGGCGGCCACCGACGGCTCCACGCTGCGCACCTCTCCGGCCGAGCACGGCGGCAGCGTGGGCTCCGAGAGCGGGGGCAGCGCCATCGACTCGGTGGCCGGGGAGCACAGTGGTGAGCGGCCGGCGCCGGACGCTTTACGGATCACGGCTTTCGTGTCTTTGCGCGAGGGAGGTGTGACGGAGCTCTGTGTCCGCAGTGTCGGGGCGTAGCAGCGCCTATGGGGACACCGCCGCCGAGGGTCACCCGGCTGGGCCTGGGAGCATCAGCTCCAGCACCGGGGCCATCAGTACCACCACCGCCCAGCAGGAGGGCGAAGGCTCGGAGGGCGAGGCGGAGACCGAGGGGGACATCCACACCAGCAACCGGTGAGCCATTCGCCGCGCGCCCGGCTGGAATAGACACAGAGCTGCCGTTTCCCGTCTCCTATTCGCGCGCGTTTTGTTCCGAACGCACGCTGCTATTCTCCCCCTGCAGGCTCCACATGGTCAGACTGATGCTGCTGGAGCGTCTCCTGCAGCACCTGCCACAGCTGCACAATGTGGGCGGGGTCCGCGCCATCCCTTACATGCAGGTCATCCTCATGCTGACCGCAGACCTGGACGGGGAGGATGAGAAGGACAAGGGGGCCCTCGACGACCTCCTGTCCCAGCTCATCGCCGAGCTCGGCATGCACAAGAAGGTGAGAGCTACAGCGGGAAATGAGGTCTCGCTCGGGGATTTGCAGTAATGTGACCGTTTAAGACTCTTGAGTGTGTCATGTCTGAAGTCGCACGTCTGTGTCTTCAGGACGTCTCGAAAAAGAACGAGCGCTGCACCATGAATGAAGTCCACCTGGTCATCATGAGGCTGCTTAGCGTGTTCATGTCCCGCACCAAGTCTGGTTCCAAGTCCTCTTCAGAGGTAGAGTTTTCAGTCCCAGAATCGCTGCCACTAAAGCATAAAGCACAGTGTTGTCTGGAGGTACCAACGTCTTTGTGTATTAGGCTGTCCGCTAAGAATAGATAAGTTATAAATAGAATATTATAAACTTGTGGAGTGGTTGTAATGTTCATCCTTTGGTGGTCTCCACAGTCTTCCTCGCTCATCTCCAATGCAACGGCCACAGCCCTTCTCAGCTTAGGTGCGATAGACTACTGTCTGCACGTTCTCAAGTCTTTGCTGGAGTTTTGGAAGACCCAGCAGGGAGAAGAGGAGCCGGCGACTGCCAGTCAGCTTCTCAAACCCCACACTTCCTCCTCACCCCCTGACATGAGCCCCTTCTTCCTGCGCCAATATGTCAAGGTAAATTCAGCTGCTTCTCTCGGTTGTCAAAGGGGCAATGTGACGTTCTACATCGGCTTTTTATTTGCTGTCATATATATGTATGGATATATGTGTGTGTGTGTGTGTATATGTATATATGTAATGTATATGTATATGTATGTGTGTGTATGTATATATATGTGTGTGTATGTATATATATGTGTGTATGTATATATATATATTTCCCTTTAATTTAAGTATATATACACTGTCCTTTGTCTCATCTTGTCCAGGGCCATGCTGCTGATGTGTTTGAAGCGTACTCCCAGCTTCTCACCGAGATGGTTCTGCGCCTGCCCTATCAGATCAAGAAGATTGCTGACACCAACCCGCGCATCCCACCTCCCATCTTTGACCACTCCTGGTTTTACTTCCTGTCTGAGGTAACCCGGGGTTTCCCGTTTCGTTTAAAAAAAAAAAACCCAACAGTGGTGCTCGTGTGAAGCGGGCGAGCTGCGCTTTGCGACCGGAATTGGACCGCTCTCTCGCCTTCCTCCCCAGTACCTGATGATCCAGCAGACGCCCTTCGTGCGGCGGCAGGTGCGTAAGCTGCTGCTGTTCATCTGCGGCTCCAAGGAGAAGTACCGGCAGCTGCGCGACTTGCACACGCTGGACTCCCATGTGCGCGGCATCAAGAAGCTGCTCGAGGAGCAGGGCATCCACCAGAGGGCCGGTGTCGTCACGGCCACGTCCGGCTCGGCCTTGCAGTACGACACCCTCATCAACCTGGTGAGACTTTGGGAAATGCTCAGGGCTCCATTAGTGGGGAATTTGGATAGATCTTGTTCAGCAAAATGGGCTTCTCTTCATTTCCCTTTTCAAAGATGGAGCATCTGAAGGCTTGTGCTGAGATCGCTACCCAGCGGACCATCAACTGGCAAAAGTTCTGTATGAAAGATGATTGTGAGTAAAGCAGAAATAACGTACCTCTGAACAGTAATCAATCGGCTTCCATTCGAAAACTCTCTGTTCTTGTTTTTTCATCCAAGTTTTTGCTAGCTTAATGGAATTGTGTTATCCTTCACTGAGCTGGTTTGGATCACCTCAGAGGCCTTGTTGGTGACCAGCCGGTCTGTTGTCTCTATCCTCCCCCCCCCCCCCACAGCGGTGCTGTACTTCCTGCTGCAGGTCAGCTTCCTGGTTGACGAGGGCGTGTCCCCAGTGCTGCTCCAGCTGCTGTCCTGTGCTCTGTGTGGCAGCAAGGTGCTGGCAGCGGCTGCAGCCGCCTCCGGGGCCTCTGGGGGTGGTTCTGGTGCCTCCCAGTCCTCACAGAGCAAGTCCTCCAGCAAGAAGAGCAAGAAGGAGGACAAGGAGAAAGAGAAGGAAGGTGAGCACAGCACAGCCCGGGCCCCACTGTTTAAACACCGTGTTAAAGCAAAATAACTCGGTGTATGACTGAGTGGCCATATTGTACAGTGTGACCATTGTACTTGTCTGAAATGTGTCGTGTAAAGGAGAAGGTGCGGGGAGTCAGGAGGACCAGCTCTGCACTGCTCTCGTCAGTCAGCTGAACAAGTTTGCTGACAAGGAGACGCTCATCCAGTTCCTGCGCTGCTTTCTGTTGGAGTCAAACTCCTCCGCTGTGCGCTGGCAGGCCCACTGCCTGGCTCTGCACATCTACAGGTAAACGCTTGGTCAGTCAAAGCGCCTTTTCTGGCTGTTGACCAGACCAGGACTGTAACTGGTAATGTTTTGCTTCTCTTCCAGGAACTCTAGTAAGTCCCAGCAGGAGATGCTTCTGGATCTCACCTGGGCCATCTGGCCTGAACTCCCCGCCTATGGACGTAAAGCCGCCCAGTTTGTGGACCTTCTGGGCTACTTCTCTCTGAAGACCCCACAGACTGAGAAAAAGGTGACTGCTGCTTCCGGTGACGGAGGCGTTTTGTAGTTTAAAGGAGTGCCCAGTAAATGCTAGGGAGGGCTGTGTTTTTTTTTTTTTGTTTGTTTTTAAAGCGCGTTCTTTTTTGTTAGCTTAAGGAATATTCGCAGAAGGCAGTGGAGATCCTGAGAACACAGAACCACATTCTCACCAACCACCCTAACTCAAACATCTACAAGTGAGTATCTTCGATAGATGGAAACTATCTTCGAGAATGCTCTGATGGCACATAATATTCTTGATACGTCACAATATAGCCATCATATGGTATATTAACATGAAAATTCTAATACTTTTCTTTGTAGCACTCTGTCAGGACTTGTGGAGTTTGATGGGTTTTACCTGGAAAGTGACCCCTGCTTGGTCTGCAACAATCCCGAAGTGCCATTCTCTGTGAGTTTTACCTTCATATAATTTATATTTCATTGTGACAAAATATAAATTGTTGCGATTTGGTGGTGTCCTTATGAGTCAAGTGTGAAGCCTCCAACCGTTTGTTGATCCTTAGAACATCAAGCTGTCCTCAATCAAAGTGGACACGCGCTACACCACCACCCAGCAAGTGGTGAAGCTTATCGGCAGTCACACCATCAGCAAAGTCACCGTCAAGATCGGTGACCTCAAACGCACCAAGATGGTGCGCACCATCAATCTCTACTACAACAACAGGACCGTGCAGGCGATAGTGGAACTGAAGAACAAGTGAGTTCCATACGACCGCCTCATGTACTTCCATCTCGGCGTCCTTGACAATCGAGTTGTACGTGGAACTTTCCGTCCGCCGCGTTGTAACGCGTTTTCTTTCGTCAGACCCGCTCGCTGGCACAAGGCCAAAAAAGTGCAGCTAACCCCTGGGCAAACCGAGGTGAAGATAGACCTTCCTCTGCCCATCGTGGCGTCCAACCTGATGATTGAATTTGCCGACTTCTATGAAAACTACCAGGCATCCACGGAGACCCTGCAGTGCCCGCGCTGCAGCGCCTCCGTGCCGGCCAACCCTGGAGTGTGTGGCAACTGCGGAGAGAACGTCTACCAGTGCCACAAGTGCAGGTGGGAAGGGCGCCGTCTTTATTACACCCTACCCTCTAGTTCGTCTGGATGCTGAAACGTGCAGCGCGGCTTTGTCTTTCCACTCTCGACTTTTTTTTTATGCTCTAGATCCATAAACTACGACGAGAAGGACCCCTTTCTGTGCAACGCGTGTGGCTTCTGCAAATATGCCCGCTTTGACTTCATGCTGTATGCTAAGCCCTGCTGTGCTGTGGACCCCATAGAGAACGAGGAGGACAGGAAGAAGGTAAGATCTGCCTCCACAGTTTACTGGATTTGAATGAGTGATTCAAACCAGGAGGGAACTTGCGTGTTTTGTCTTAATCCTGTTTCATTTAGGTTCCATTTCAAAAAGAGGCCCCGTTTTAATTGATGCTCTTCACCACTGTGAAGGAAAGATAAAAATCTGGAGTCTGCTTATTTAGTATGAGTTTGTTGGGTTTTTGTCTTCCCCAGGCTGTGACCAATATCAACACCCTGCTGGATAAGGCTGACCGTGTATACCACCAGCTCATGGGCCATCGACCACAGTTAGAGACTCTGTTGTCCAAGGTCAATGAGGCAGCCCCAGAGAAACCACAGGTCAGTGTGTGCCCATGGGCAGTACTGTCAAATGTTCAACTAAGAATGCAATATCAGGCTTGTAATATAACCTAAGTCTGACACTCTTGGTTGGTGACGTCTGCTTCCTGCTTGTAAAATGGTTGTGGGGTTGCTTCCTGGTGCGATGTCTTCAGGATGACACCGGTGCAGGGACAGGACTGGGTACGTCCTCGGCCAGTGTGAACAGGTACATCCAGCAGCTGGCACAGGAGTACAGTGGGGACTGCAAGACCTCCTTCGACGAGCTCTCCAAGATCATTCAGGTTAGAGGAGTGGGGAGGGGGGGGAGATGTTGGAAATGTTTAGGTGTTCATTATCCCTTAATGGAGCTGCCTATATTTTGTGATGACTGGGGGGATTACTGGCTGATGCCTGTAGTTTTAATCCTCAGAATTAACCTGTTTCACCACGCCTCGCGTACCCCTCAGAAAGTGCTGGCGTCCCGAAAGGAGCTACTGGAGTATGACCTGCAGCAGCGTGAAGCCGCCACCAAGTCGTCCCGCGGCAGCGCCCAGCCCACCTTCACGGCCAGCCAGTACCGCGCCCTCTCCGTGCTGGGCTGTGGACACACCTCCTCCACCAAGTGCTACGGCTGCGCCTCGGCGGTCACCGGCCACTGCATCACGCTGCTGCGCGCCCTGGCCACCAACACCTCCATCCGCCAGATCCTGGTCCTGCAGGGCCTGATCCGAGAGCTCTTCGAATACAACCTGCGCCGCGGCACCAGCTCCATGAGGGAGGAGGTGCGCCAGCTGGTGTGCCTGCTCACCAGGTAGGCCCACCCGTCAATGCGCGCGGACACTTGTGTGCGTGTCAGTAGGATAACGCTCTTAGTCGTGGGTAAAAGCAGGAGTGTGTGCTGCTTTGATGACCAGGCAGACAAGTTTGTAAGGGCTTTGTGTTCTTAATTGCAGAGATCACCCAGATGCCACACAGCAGATGAATGATCTCATCATTGCTAAGGTGTCTGCAGCCCTGAAGGGACATTGGGCCAACCCTGACCTGGTATGTTCATTCCCCTGTCATTCATGTGGTTGTGGCGTGGCTGTGGCATGCCTGAGATGATGATGTTTCCAAAGTGTTTTAATGAGTGCTTGTGACCTTTTGCCTTCAGGTCAGCAGCCTGCAGTACGAGATGCTGCTGCTCACTGACTCCATTGCCAAGGAAGGGGGCTGCTGGGAGCTAAGGCTGCGTTGCGGTAAGTTCTAAATGTTTACTGAGCATTGTAGGTTGCCAAATGTAATCCCATATCTAACGTGCCTCTCTACGGCATTGACTGAAGTCCAGTGGTTACTTTTTCTGATTTTTCAGTGTATGACGCAAATGATTTTATTTATCGAAATGTTCTCAGCTCTCAGTCTGTTCCTGATGTCTGTGAATATCAAAACCCCGGTGGTGGTGGAGAATATCACCCTGATGTGCCTGAGAATACTGCAGAAGCTCATCAAGCCACCCGCTCCCACCAGCAAGAAGAACAAGGTACAGGGTTCAGCCGGGTTCAGCCGGGTTCAGCCGGGTTCAGCCGGGTTCAGCCGGGTTCAGCCGGGTTCAGCCGGGTTGG
>JAOVYW010000084.1:614838-634605 GCA_025775045.1 Hiodon tergisus | reverse complement strand
GCGGGCGAAGGGAATTTAGAAATAGAAATGTATGGATTTTTCTTTTTTAGGTGTATGCTTTTGTGGGCCAATTGTATCAACCCCAATCAAAAGAAAATTAAAATGCATTGATATCAGAAGCTGCAAAGCCAGGTGGTTTTGTAACAGGTGCCAGATCACAATTCCGTCTAACTTGTTTTGAAAGTTTACAGTTCAGGTTCTGAGGTCCCTGCCAATAATGCTTACTAATTACTATGGCTCTAGTCCATATGACAAAAAAACCCATTAAGATGTTCAGAACAGTGTTTGCTGGAAGAGAAATCCAAGAACCGGAATGGTCCTTGTAGTCGGTGGCATTATATATAATGGCAGATCACTGCATAAAGCGAAGTTCCATCAGTCGAAAACTGCTCCAACCGATCAATTACATCAGGATTAAATGCATGTTAATTAAAGATTAAGGGCACCTCAGACCTTAACCACGTATCGATGTGAACAACACGTATAGTACGTACTGAAAGTCAGAGTTTCATTGGCTTTATCGTGTTTTGGCACGATGTCATTTTCACAAGAGCTTAATATACGATAAGAGAAAGGTATGGATGGGGGCCAGGGGCTGAGCGGAACGTAGCGCATTGACACAACATCAAAGCAAGCCCAGTCGAGCATATTGAATTAGTGAGAATCTCGTATTCTCCGTCACTGCTCACCGTGTGATTGCCACCGCAGGCCACGTCCCTCACCACCACATTGGGCACTGGCAGAACCTGGCCATCCTTGGTCTTCTCGATGAAGATGGCAACGCGGCGTGGGATCAGCTCGCAGTCGAACTCTATGCGCTGGGCCCGGGCGATGAACTTCCCGTCAGAGTTGTGTCCTGCGCAGGGGAACCGAGCCAGTGAGCACAGAACAGGGCCCTACACCGTGCAACGCCGTGCACAGTGGAGGCTTAGAGAGATTGCTTTCCTCCCCTTACCTAGCTGACCGTACTCTGGACATCCAAAGGAGTAGAGGTTGCCCTTGCAATCCACCACCATGCTGAACTCTGCCCCACATGCCACTTTGACCAATGGCTGCCCATTGTACTGAATCTGTGAGAGACAGAGAAACGGTGAGCTTCCCACAAAGGATCACCAACATATGACAAAGACACCCTTTTCAACATGGGTAAGGAGGATTTGAAGACCCACTTTCCCTTTTGTAAGTCTTGAAACTATTAACAGTGTTAATTAGCCTGAGGGAAGTTATACAGGCCAAGAGATACACTTAAATAACCAGGAGGATTTCTTTTGAGAGAGGAAACTGCATTAAAATCCCAAGTACAATCACTGTTGTGTCTGTAAAAACTGTGAACCATTTTAAAAAAGGTTTTTCAGGGACAATTAAGTCCCCCTCTCAAATTCCATGGATTTTCTAGGACACATGGAAAGCCTAAAAATTCTTGTGTAGATTAAACCGAACATATTGGATACCACCATTCAAAACGGACACAAAACACCAAGAACTTCTGAAAACCTTTGATGTATTCTAAATATATAAATGGTTTAAAGAAGCACCAATGAAGACCCAGCTACTGTGATGGTGTTGCCGTTAGACAGAAACGGGTGTCTGGAGGGCTTACTGTGGCAGGAGTGGGTACCGCGTCTGTCTGGTTTCCGTGGCCTAGCTGCCCCAGTTTGTTCTCCCCAAATGAAAACACAGCGCCGTTCTCTGGGAATGGAGAAGTGGCAAAGCCACACAAAGTTACAGACCGGCGCGGTTACAACACCAGGACATTCGTTTAATCAGATGCCCGCTGCACACTGCTAGAGACGGCCTGGTGCCCACCTGTCAGCGCCAGGGTGTGGTTGCGTCCGCAGGCTGCGGCAACAATCACTTCCTCGCCCAGAGCCTCCACCAGCTTGGGCGCTTCAATTCGTTTGGTGTCACCATGACCTAGCTGTCCCTTCTCATTACGACCTAGCGTAGAGAGGGAGAGAGGCCTGCTGCTCACAACTCACATACAATGCATCCATAAATAACCACCAGGAAAGCAATGCACTGTGAAAGCTGTTTTCACAGGCAAAAGCAAAGCACAGATAAACATACTTAATCAAAACAGAGCAAACATAATATTTAACAATTACTACAAACATGAATGAATAAATCTAATTACTTGAGTCCAAGCAAATTATTTTTTATTCAACAATCTTTTTTGGTACTAAAAGTTCTCGAATTTAAGGAAATTTTCAGAGATATGCAAGCTCTCCTTGTTGCCTTCATATCAGCCTACATTTCCCCTTTAATGTTGTCATGTAGTTTGCTACCTGCACACTCCTTTCCAATCTGTAGAAATGTTTCTTTTTAATTAAAAAAAAAAAAAAAAACCTTTTTCAAGATAAAGCATTTTTAGAGAAGTAAAAAAGAAGTATAAAACCAAAAAAGCACTTCAATTTTACAACCCTTAGTGGCTCCTGCCAGAGCTAATAATTGGGCTCTTGCAGAGAAAAAAATAAATCCATTAACAACTGCGCTAAATAATTATCAATCATAATGAATTGAACAGCCGACAGTGCATGAGAAGAGGGAAGACTAGACTCCTACCCCAACTCCAGAGCTTGCCCTCAGTGGTGATGAGCAGGCTGTGAGCGGCGCACGGTCCAGACACCACGCTGCTCACCTGCACTCCACTCAGACAGCCGTAACGGTGCGGCCCCCAAAGGTTCTGCCCCAGGTTCCTGTAGGCCGCTGCAACACACATACAAACACGTGTATCACACCAGCAGCAAAACCTCCCAAATCATGCCCAAAGTCACAACTGCCAGTTAATTACACAGTTAATTTCCCACCTCCCTGACACCCTACTAATGTAATCAACACAGCACAAGTATATAGGGGGAACAGCACCTAAATGACAGCTCTGACCACTTTAATTTAATATACACAAACGGTTTTTTTTTTTTTGCCATGGCATTTACATACCATGACATTTTTAACAAAACATTAACTAGCAGTTTCCTCATGAACTTAAATGTTAGTTGTGAGACTTAAACATGCCATTGAACCTCACACTTTGATGTTTAGACAGTGCTTCTCAAAGCACTTTGTTTTCAACATTATATTGAGCTCAATGGAAAGCAAGAGTTTCCCATGTAGGCCATTTTTCAAATATGCATATAGACGTTCAGGTAATAAGTCAACAAGGACTTCAATAGTCTTAACTTAAAGTAAGCCAAGTCCATTTAAAATAGGTTCCTCTAACGTTCCTCACAAGTAGGCTTTTGTGATTACTTTAATGCAGTAATAGAAGTGGGGCCATGTGAAAATATCATAATCAAAAAAACTGAAGCTCAGATACAAAGAGGCACAGTGGTGAGCACCGAATATTGAAAACATTTTCCATGCACTGGGGTCCACAGGTTAAGAAACACTGCTTGGATAAACGTTCTTTAGACGCGAGATGCTGCCATTTCATGTTAAGCATTAAGGAATTCCATGGCAGCCCTTGGACTTTATCAAGCGTCTCCTTCCCTGTGTGCCCACGCATGTTCCCATCAGACAGTCGGCGCATCACCGTTTTCTCTTTATTGGTCTCCAAGTCCCACAACAGTCACAAGACTGACCAAGAAAGCTCTCTGGAATCATTTCATTGTTAATTTACACCTTCATCAGCCAGTACTACAATACACACACGTTCCTTGTAGCACCACACTTCATATTTAAAAACAAATGGTGTTGTGGACAGAGCATGGTGTGAATGGGACTTTTATACCCGTGGTTGCGAACTAAACATACCTTGTTGTTTTGGTACCTCTTTTCGTCCAATTAGGTCCCAGTTGGTGGCTCCAAAAATCAGCAGTTGCCCTTTAACTTTGGGACCTTCAAGTTTCTGTGGAAACAGGAAAGCAAGAACTTGATATAGAGTAAACATGGTGGAGTTTTGGAGGAGAATGATTCAGTTACTTTTAAATCTATTCCATTGGGGTGGCAGAACAATAAGGGGGGTTGCTTTTAAATGAAGTACTTAAGTGTATGCAGATAATGCATATTAACCAGATTGCATAAACCCAAACGGGAACACAACACAGAAATTTTACTTCTCAAACATATCCAAGTTTTCCTGCCTATCGCCTTAACCACTACATTACCAGCTGCCTCAAAGCCTCCCATTAATATATCTTACACAATGGTTATAAACCTAACCAAATCCCGTTAAATATTACAGCTTTTAAAATCATCGGTGTACGTGAAGTCAATTTAATCAAAATTCAATCTATCCGATTTGAAAGTAAGAAAACATGAGACATGAGCACTTAAAAAAAAAAAAAAAACTAATCCCCTAAAGGAGGTACTCTGACTACTCTGATAGCACAGTCTTTGTAACTCCATCTGCTGACCGCCCCTGGCACAGCAGGACATTCTATAGGATTTAAAAGCTGGGCACATGCCATGGGGCATAGAGCCCCTGCGCATTATGTTGAAAACATAATTGACTTGGCTGTATTCCCCAGACGGAACTCAGGATTCTACAGTCTTTATAGAAAACAAACATGTCAAAACAAGCAAAGTAATGAGAGCCTATTCACTGGCTAAATGCACAGTACACTGAGGGGAAAAAAGAACAATCAATGGAAAGGATGAACTGGCAGCCCTGGTGAAACTGGCGCTAAGCAATAGAACTGTATCAAGCCTAACAAAAGGCGTCTGTCAAATAAGAAAACACTAACTGTGGTGAGTCAAAAAACACCAGTCCATGAATCAATATGGTACAATAAAATGGCTTTGTCACAGACTTGTAGGTTACATGATCAAAATAATGTTCAATTTATGCTCCTACAACCTGCACCGTCACAACTGTCATGGGCCTGGACGTCAAATACCCATCACCCCTTTACCCCGAGAGCAGACCGGGAGACCCAATGGTGTGTGAATTTGTGCGACAGGGGTTCTTACTATCTTCTCTTTGACATCATCAGCCACAGTAACCGGCTGCACGCCTGACTTTGAAGCCGTCTTCCCCGGTTTTTTTGTGTTTTCCTGCTCAAAGTCATAGAACTCGTCGTCGCTGCTGAACTCCCGGTCTTTCTTTCGGCTTGCTCCCCTCTTCCTCTTCACACCACCATTCCCTGAAACGTCATTCGCCTTCTTGCGTGGCATTCTCACTGAGAAAGGTGTGGAGGAAAAACAAACAAGAACTCGTACAAACAAAATTGTACTGTTTTTTAAAATCCTAATACGAAGGTTTCCCCAAACATGAGGTATATAGGATAGCATTATATTATCCCGAAATGTGAAAATAGCAGGTGACCAATTGTAAAGTATTATTTCAGTCACTTTACAATTATGTAGATACTTCAAACTACTTAAAATATGAAATATAATTAAAAACGAACAGCGTGAAACAAGTAATTTTTCACCATTATAATCCAATATTCTGGTAAAGTGGTAACAAGCAATTGAAATTCCCCTTCTAGTTTGAGCGGAAACTAGATATAAATACACATACTTCGGTGGTTATTTAAATTTGGTAACTTACAAAAAATCGACTCTTTTTTTAATTCTACACGGGTTAATAAAATTACGAAGTACTGGTTTCGAATGGAGCTGATCTTGGTCGCTTTTAAATACCAATGGAAATTATATAGAATTGCGCCACCTGATCGTTTTAGAGTTTTACTTTTTATCGTCTCGGTTCAAGTACTTGATTTTCGTGATTCAAACCCTGATAGTTTACATGCATGGGGTAGGTACATTCATTACACCACATAACGCTAAATTCGTACATCAACTACATTACTTCAACATCTATGACAGTTTCAAACCACAAACTAGATCGCGGTATTTAACAGCATCAAAGCATGAAATCACATAGCAATAAGAAAACGACCTATAAATAGCCATGGCTACGACACTGTGGAAACAAATATCATGTTCAGAATACTACCTCGCCAAGAATGAATAGAACCAGCTAATCTAGGTTAATTTTAATTAAAAAGTTCGTGATCGGAATACCAATATGAACAAACTAGCTACCAATAGCAGAAGCTAATACACGGCATTTTAATCACGTTTAATAGATAGGGGCATGCGTAATGGATAAAATAAACAATGTGGCGCCGTTTTTAGTTATAATAGTTTGTTACAAACTGAAAATCCATATAGCTACTTGTGATGTAGAAAGCTAACTCAGCGCAGATAGCAAGCTAACTGGTTAGCAAGACCGGAACAAAAGCTTGTTGTATAGCTGGCTAGCTAGCAACTGTATTGCTAATTAGTAAGGAAAATGTTTTCGCTCAATATCGAGGTTAGGGTACTACCTGGAAAGCAACAAGCTGTAGAAATGCACGACATGTTATGTAAAATTTTGAATTTATTTGGCAATAGAGCCAACTATCTAGATTTTTTTTTTTAAGTTACGAAAGATTTAAAAATTAATTCGGGGAAGATATTGTCTCAAACATTCTCGTATACACCAAGTTGGCTGAATAGATCATTAGATAACAGAAATGGTAAACCCTACAAATTATTTCGAATAAGCGTCTGGAATCAAATCCGTTTCTTTGTTGTCTTTTCGTCGTTCTCAGCTGGTAGCAGCGAAAGCGATTGTCTGCTATGTCTTAAAACAGCACTATTGAATGATACGCTAGCTAGCAATAACTGCATGATAACATTTAATTGTCAATAAACATAAATCTTCTATAGCCAAGTTACTAGTTTTTCGTTTTTTTTAAAGTGGTGCAAAATATATATATATAGCCAACTAGCCAGCTAGCTATGTAACTACAACGTTAGGTAAAACCGTGGTTACAAACCTCGGGTACACAATGATGATGAAAAACTTTTTCCTTTTTAAACTAGCTACCTAAAGTTTATGAAAAATACAAAAACTTTTGCGACAGTTGATCTTTTAAAGGTCCTTGGCAAAATATTTGAGTCACGGATTTCCTGGTTTTGATGCTCCTCTCCTATCTGTCCGTCTTCCTCGTTTTTGATTGATTTTGAACAAAAGAATCTGCAGTCTCCTCGATCAAACCACGTGGGTGCAGTCTTACGTTCATTAAATTACAGTCAATTGTCGACTCCGGGAAGTAACTGGGATGCAGAGACTAGCCAGTTTTCCAGTATCAGATCATTTTCTTCTCAAACTTTTCTTAATTAATGTTTTAAAATATATAGTCACGTACTGGATAAAACTAACTTTAAATGAAAAGTCGATTGCATTTTTTTGTTTTACCTATGTTTGGTCGACCGCTGGGATGTAGAACACCGTGTAGCTTGTGTCTTGAAAGAAGGAAGGTCTATACATATAGGCCCTCCCCCTTCGCCGTCTGTCTTTTTGTTAAAATGTAAATATGAGCTGAGATGTGACATAGCGACAAAACAGAAACACATGGGACCGACGAAAAGAAGGAATTCGGTGGGGGGGACACATACAGTAAAAAAGTAATATTTTTATGTAACACTGCCATCTCGTGAGTAGGATGACTAATCAAATGTTTTAAATCATATTCCAAAGTTATTTTTATTGTTTTCGTAGCACACTCGAACACTGAGCGACATTGTACAGATAAACGCAGCTGAATGTCTTCTGTCGTAAATTAAATAAAATAATTTGCACAAGGGTACAACATCTGTTATATGATTTTACTCAGTGGTAGGTATTTTATTGTTTGATTGACATTCCAATAAGTATCAAAAGTCAAAGGCAGAAAATAATGTATAATAAACATCCATGTGAGCAATTACATGCACGCAATTACAGACATAGGGCTATATTTAACAACAAAATAAAAGGCAGGTGTAACCACGCATGCGTTTGCAATGCACGCTTACAGTTAAATCATTAATTACAATCAAACACAATTTATTGATTGCAATATACTAGGTTCAGGTAACTTCCACGTGAACTAAAGAAATCCCCCTGTGAGTTTACTTAAACCTAACCAAACTGAAACCATCTCAGGAGGTGGCCTGAGACTGATTTGATTAAAAAAATAAAAAACAAAAACTATGGGTGCTGTTCGTCTTCTGAGTGCAATGCGAATGCAACGCTCAATTTGTTTTTCCGAAATGCACTACTCAAGGACGTCCTCCGTGGCCTCTCACCTTTCTTTACACCTTACCCTTCCTTTAATTCCTATCTCACCTCCCTCATGTTCATTAGTTAATGGAATGGTGTAGCTGGACGAAGAAACCTCTGCCATCTTGGACAATGTGGAGTGATGAGTTCATCAAACATCAGCTGCCAATGACAAAAAAGTATTTTTTTTAAATGTAGATCGTTACAATCTCTACAATGTCAAATGTCATTCTGAACGTTCAAAGTTGAAGTCAATGTGATTTGCAGCATTTGAAGAGGGAGAATTTGGAGAGAAAAACATTGAATTTAAAATCCTCATGATATTTATGTTTATTTTAGGGTCAAAGTTCAACTGCATGTAGTTTCCATGTTTTGTGAGATTACTGGACAAAATAATATTGTCTATCAGTCAGCTGAGTTGAAACTCTTCTATATTTGGTGTAAGTCGGACTTGCAATTCACATTAAATTAATTAAAAATGGTAGAATAGCATTAATGATGGACATTATAAGTAATTGAGGTAATTTTATTCCTCATAAATAGAAACACCTAGGGGACTTGGTTTGGTGATTGTAAATCAAACAAGCTGGGCAATCAAAGTAGGCAGTATCTATAGCACAGCTATAGGGTCAATGGGCACCACTCTTTAATGGGACACATACCTGGCATGTATTTGTTTGGTTTGAGCTTTATAATTGTTTAAAATGCAAACACATTTTATTGCTGAATGTTAAATATAAAAAATGCAACTGTAGGTCATTTGTCTGTCTTTTGAGATATGTTTAAAATGACTAATTAAAATTCATAAGTATAAAAAGGTTATATTAGTGAACTTAGCTATTTTTTCCCTTCCCTTCTAGTTAAGGCTTGGTACATAGAATATGTGTACCAATGTTGGTGTCAATTGAGCTTGCAATTCATGAGACGAGTTCCACATGACATGCTTAATGGGTCCTTGAAGCAACTTAATTCCCCATTAGATGGACTTGGTTAGATGGAAGATACTTGGTTTCGTGGTTTGAGGACATACGGTCACGAGGGCTGTGCAATCAAAGTTGGCATTGTAAGATATTTGCCGTATCACGCCCATGCGTCTATGGGTGCCATATTCACTGCGATGCTGCTGAATATGGTCCCAGGAAATCTGCCAACTTCCAGGAAAACTCATCAATGGGCATAAAAGATTTTGCCATTTTTTGGAAAATCTAACAGAAGCAGAAGAAGAAACATTGTGAATAACTATAGATTTCCAGGAGCCTCACTATTTGGCCCCTAAAAAGTGCAATTGGTGAGGGATACACAATATCAAGGGGATGAATGATTCATCAAAACACCAGCTCTTCTTCACAATCTTTTTAAATACATTCCCAAGGGGAAATACTGAATGACTTCCGGATGTTGGATTGCAATTTCTTTCTTTCTTTAATTGTTTTAACATTCACGTTGGCTCTCATTTTGTATCCAATTCTCAGCATAGCCGCTTTCCTTAAATTATATTGGCACTTTGGCAGCTGTTTCACATCTCCAACAATCCGCTGTAATTTAAGGAAGAGAAGTGACAACCAGAAAGTTAATGGCGGCTTTAATAAATGTGACGGTATAACAATAATACAAGAATATAAATTTATTTATTTTTGCCACCACTAATATGATAAAGATACATGAGAGAAAATTCTCAATTGAGAAATGCGGTTTTTGTTTACTTTTTGATCGCATCAATTGAGCCTCATTTGCAAGAAAATGGCTTGAACGTCAAGGACTGCCATTATATAAATAGCCTATTCATTCCCACGTTCAATTTTTTAAATGTAATAGACATTCTTTTAAAACCCGTTGTGGTTAAAGCTCCAAGCTCAAAAAAAAAAAAAAAAAACGATACCAAAAAAAATTGGTTAACCGAAAAGCACTAGCGAAGATTGTCGGCCAGGATAGGGTTAAACAAAGAGAATAAGTCATTCTTTCATATTTCCTTTCATAGCTTTAAACGGTGATTTGATAACTTGTGGGGCGGGTAGCAATCACTCTCTTCCTGTTAACTCTGACGATTCACCCCCTAGTTTTAGTTTGAATCTGTCTTGTTATTTGATGTGCCTGTCATCCTTCACTTTTCCCCGCCTTTCTCACTTCCTCCTTTTCGTTCCCTAGCTCAGCCTGCACTTGCATTGAATATGAAGTCCCAGGATCCAGACTCCAGCACTGATTGGTGGGTTTGCGTGATCCAAGCTCTGCCATTGGCTGGCAGAGGCTGCAAACCTTTGTGCCCCTTTGGTGGGGCTGTGCCTGTTGATGTGTAGCAGCAGAAAGAGAGAGAAAGGGAGGGACAGAGGAATCAAGAGGATAGGAGAAGGAAGAGAAAAGAGTTTCCACATCCAAGCAGCAGTGTGTTCTGTGTGCACTAAAGAAAATTCTTCTTGTTGAAAAGTAAACAACAAAGGATATTTCAGGTATCGGTGTTGGCTGGAATGAGGGATGAGGTCATGAAGTCCGGAACATTATGGGGCTGTGCGAGGATGGGGGCAAATCTGAGTAGCCTGTTAATCTAACAGCAGGTAGTTCATGGGGATTCTGAGGATTAAAGTCTAAAGGAGGTGCTTTGGCTCGCTGGTACCAATCCAACTCAGAAGCAGGAGGTGAGTGTCCATTGCTTGAAAAATGCTCCCTTACTCTGCATTGTTACATTTAACAAAGCCTGGACTCTCTCCCTGGGGGATAAATATGTTATGGGGTGTGGGGTGTGGGTGCAGGGTATGTCTGGGAGAGAGGTTTTGTTGCTGCTTCGTTCATTCTTTAGCCTGGAAAGGAACTGCAGTGGAGAGGAGAGAGATGCTGTAGCTAGCAGCTCTCTGGTCATTTCCACCGGTGATAACCCTTTAATTTTTAGTCAGGCAATGACATGGCACACTTAACTGGGTTAGGGTTAGGACCAACCCCCACTTTCCTGGCGCATCTCTGAGATGAACTTATGTAGACACCCAGCAGTGCCTATAGTACTTAAGCTACAGTAACAAAACATATAAGACATATTGAAGTAATTTTCTTAATTTCCTGGGAATGAATGCTTTCACTGATTTATTATTTAGAGTCTATGCGTCTTTCTTCGAACACTATTGGAGAGGTGTTATTTTCTTGTTTTAGTAGTCTTGTGTCAGCATTTTCTGAGGGAAAACTGTAAGGCCGGGCTGTTTATTTGCCTTTACCTGTTTTCATTATGTCGCAGTTCTCGCATCCTCTTTCAAGTTTTATCTCATGCATACTCCAGACAATTCCCAGAGGCTGCTTAATCCTCTTTTGTCCTCACTCTATGACTTCCTATTTGCTTTTCGCCGATGAGTAGAAGGTCAAATTAAATCACGTAGCATGCATGTTGAGATACAAATAGTTATCAGTGTTATGGAAGGAATGGATGGGGAAGGTGAATTTTTAAATGAAAATTTTTAAATCAAGTTTAGACATACAGCCATTAAAAAAAAAAAAACAATGTAGTGTCAAAACCAAAGGAATCCAAACCAAGCGGCTCTCACAACATAAGATAAGAATTATTCCAGCACAGTCTAAACTTTCTGTTAAACTGGACCTGAATTTATGTTACTGTCTCAGGTTGACTTCTGCGTGTGCTTGGTTGAGCTAGTTTAGTTTAGATGGTCATCATATCCTATTAGAAACTGAAATGCGATGTATGGAATTAAATTTTTACTGCTTTGAAAATATCTCTGTTAACGGGAAATATATGGACGGCACTAAAGAGAAGTATAAAAGCAGAATAAAACGTTTAGATCACAAGTTCAGGTTGTGCGCCGGGACTTTGCTCCAGATTATAGGATTGCGCCGTAATAAAGCAAAAAATGTCTGAGTGGAATTGTCAGCTACATGGAGTCGCCATGTGACAGTGTAGTGAAGGAACAGAATGTGCAGATGTGCCTAAATGAGTGGGCCGATGAAAGGAGTGGACAAAGGGAGTTAATGTGTGCAGATGTGCAGATTTCGCAGATTGTTTACTGTGTCCAAGGCTCTGCCTGTGTTATTTATGTAAGTGTGAAACTGGCCGTCTCCATGGCGATGCTTGTTCCAAAGGTCCCAATCCGGGCTCTTTCTCTTTCAGTGCATTTGAGCGTAGCTTTTGGTGGCACCCTGCAGGGTATGAGCTCTTTGTTTGGCTCTTACCTTGAATCACAATTCAAGATGCAAGCAGGCGTGTTGAAAATCAGTCTTCAAAAAAAGTCTGGGATTTCAAACTTTGGAAAAGTCTTAGTGGACAATAGTTGTTCATGAGGAAATTTGAAAGGTACATACAATTCCTCAAAACAGTCAAATTTGAGGAAGCAGAATCAAACTGTAATTACTTCCTAATGATTTAATATTAGTCAGTATGGAAAGTTCAACTCAATGTCAAAGCAAAACAACAAAGATGCCTACTGGGCAAATACTTTGGTAGCAAAGTATGAGCTGATCAATGTGTGCGACTCTGACTGGGACAATCATTTAGGCTAGTATAACTCCCTAATACAGAGAGGGAATCTCAGACTGCTCTTTCTCCCAACAATCCCAGTCCTGTTCACATCACGGTCTTTGCTTAATGCTATTGTCTATTGAAACACAGAAGGACCAGCAGTGAATTATTCATATAGTCTGACCTCTAGGGACTGGGTTAGAGCTGGGGGCCTCTCTGTTAATCGCCTGTGCATTCAGATGCCCTATCACACAGAGTGGTTATAACTGATGATAGTGCTTACCATTGAAGGAGACTGTCAAACACCCATGATGTGGACATTTGACCCAGATTAAATTCTGTCTCACTGTTGGCCCGGGAAGAACTGTACCTTGGGGAATGCAGAGATGTAAATGACGGATATAAGGACTTGCTTTCATCTATTTTAATGGTAAAACAAACCAACACCAGAAAAACGCTAAGGATAATGGAATTCTTTCAGACATGCTTCGGGATTAATTCTTGCTGGTATTTTATAACCCGGAGATTAATTAGCAAAATGGGACCATTGTATTAGCGGTGCATGCAACAAAATGTTTATCAACACAATTTTAAACTTTACAGTTTAGATTTTAACCTACTTTACAAATCTGCCATTGTTTATTCACGACCACAGCACATTGTCGAAAACAGTTATTTTTTTCATAATAGAACAGTCCAGTAACAGCAGATGGCTACACGGATGTGTGTCGTTTTCCTCCAGCCTCTCTTTGAAGAGTAGGAAAAGGGAATTGTTGTCACATTAAGGAAAGGTTACTGGAATTAGGGTAAATGTCCCACGTTTACCCTGCCCTGGCTCCCTCGATTGCAGTGCTCTGGGAGAAGTAGTTTATCTGGCATGTCCGGATCTGTCACACACTCCTGAGGAATTTGACAGTCTTACTCAGCCACTGGCTTTGTGTCCCTGGCTCTGCTGTTTTTCCCAGACAGGCTTGAGTCAGTTTTGCTACTAAGGAGAGACTGTCTTGGTGTTAGCTCTCCCGTCTCCGCTCAGTGTTAAATGCTCCTCTTCATTCGGATAGGACAGTAAAGAACACAGTAGTTATTTTTGGGGGGGTAATTTGATCATTGTCAAGGTCAGATTAAAACAAAACATTTGAGTGTCGTTGAGTCTTCTGTGTGCTTACCATTGAAATGTTTTTGGTGAGAGGTTTTGTGGCTTAGTTATGGCTTGGTTATGAATGCATTAGGTGGCAGCACATTCAACAAACTCAAAATAACAACAACACGATCTAGGCTGTGACCAAAACAAAGCTTTGACATCCTGCAAATTCACATTTAATAAAATTGTGTTTAATTTTATTTTTACCTTATACCGTTTTGGGTTTTTTTGTATAATAAAAGTTATTCAATGCAGTTGTGTAATGTGCAATTAGCAGGTTGTCAAAGGTGTGATTCGGTCTAAAAGGCTTAGTCTAAAACTGCTGTAATCCTGGCAGATAAAAGCCTGTAATCAGATATTATTGACATATTTAACAATGAAACCACATAATTATAACCTGTCATACATTTTGGTGATTAAATAAGGTGTAGACAATAAGCTATGCGTAAACGGTGAGCAAAAAATATAAACAAAGCTGAATTGAGAAAGCCTCGAATTCCTCTATGGTACAGTTGCCAAAAAAACTGTTTAAATGAATAACTTGGCCTTTTCAACGAACAAATGCAGTTAAAATATTGTTTGGACCTTGACAGAGGCTAGCCTTACAAAACAACCATTGTTTACACGGTGGCAGCATGGATCCGTTTGAAGAGTGTGAATTCTGACGCAATAGCTAGGACCTTGGCAGACAGGTTCTATAGTAACCGGCAGTTAGGGTGTATGGAAGTGTCCACACAGAAAAGTGCTAACTCCATTGGAATGAGTGTACCTTGAGTGTACCTGGGTTTCATTAACCCATACATTTTCAAAAATCATTCTCTTGTTGCTTTACCTGCTTGGTCTATATGTTATGCTTCCCTGATAAATCTTGTAACATGAGAGCAGAAGCCAGTTGCCGCAGCAACTTCTCTCTCTCCACGCTGACTGATGCTTTTCTCACCCTTCTACTATGTCTCTTCAGTGATACTGGGTTCTGAATCTGTTCTATATTGAGAGAGTCGAGATAATTTTATTTAACGTTTCTTTGTAAAACGACCTGTTTTTAGGAAGTTGCAGAATCCAAAAAGTTTGATAAACAGAATATGATGTTAATGCTGAGAATTTTGGCTTTTGTGAAATAGAAGTTGCTACTAATATATCCAGGGCTTAAATTGTTTAAATTATATTAAAGTGAGGAAATGCCTGTTATATTGACCCTTCAGGAACTTTTTTTTTAAACAGACCTACGAATGTGACTACGTGAGCTCCCCAATGGCATCTCCACACACCTCTGCCCCTACCACTACTGGTGAGTGTTCGTTCCTTGTGCACAACCAAAGCAGACTGCCTGTACACACCCCTATGCATTGAGTAACATTTGAGAAACACAAGAAGATAATTCGATATTTGACAATATTATCCAGGCCCTCTCGAGTGGCTCAGTCGTTAAAAGTGCTCGCCTGAGTGCAGACTGAGCCCCGTGACCTGGATTTTGCAGGTTTGAATCCACAACGCACAACGTAAGCAAAGGGGTGACACTCGATTGGGAATCGAAATGGGCGTGCTTCTCCTTTAATCAGCGCCGATCCTCTGGGCTCTGTAGCCTGCAATGTGTAAAAGAGACAGGAGGTTCAAGGGTGACTGGAATTGGGGACTAGTCATACTTCCCCACTCACCCCATGTGTGGTGGCAGAATTCGTAGCAACGAGCTGAGGTGCATTAGCACGAAATGTGGTTCCAGATTGGGGCAGAAACACATAAAATCTATTGGTGATTCAGAAATAAATTTTGAAAAAAGCATAAATATAGTCACTCATGGACTATATTATTATGCATATTTTTGAGTTTCATGAAAGAGAAAGGTCTGTGCAGAGGTTTTAAGACCCCCTGGTTATATACTCTGACTCATTTTCTATTTTCTTGCAACTGAACCCAGGCAGACTCTTCTCAATACATTGTCCCATGGCTGCTCCTTAACTTACGAATGATGCAATTTCCCATGGGGGTGTGAACAGGCCAATCGTGGGAGGGAAATTTGCTGCAAAATAAATTGTTTCACATTAATCCAAATATAAAGCAGACTATTTTCTGGAAAGCTGGAGAAAACAATATGGATCAACAGAGAAATTTACAAAGAAAAGTTTAAAGTGTTTTAAAATGTCTTAAAACATCCACTGAAATTGCTGAATTGTGTAATGCTATGGTGTGCTGTTGCTGAGAGCTGGGCTGTGTCTGTTGAGTCCAGGTGTGTAACCACAAATTCAACACTTAAGCATAGCTACTTGTTGTCTGACCGTGACTGAGCATTTACAGCAGAACTCATGGCGGAGGAGAAACTACACCTTCACCCAATATTTTGGACCAAGCACGTGATGACTGAAATATAATGCTAGATGACTTTAATTAGTTCACAATGACGGACAGCTTCGAACCCATGGTGTGAAGACGGGGTGAGTTGAGGTGTTGTATAAGACACTCAGTTGTCCATATGTGGTGTCAAGATGACAACGCCACTGTGCCTTGTGCGAAATGCCCTTGACAAACAGCCCACAGAGCACCAGGTAATGGCATAGTAATCCATTTGGCAAATGCGATGTATTTTACACTTTAGTGTTACTATTTAGTTCATGGCAACGACTGTTTGGTGGACAAGTGCGTGATTGGATTGCTGTATTGTGTATTGTCCTCTGAGCTCTGCATGTCATGGTTAGAGTAGCTTACTGGCTTAGAAAAGTCATTGCTGCTGGGGAATCACTGGTTGGGAACATTCCTAAGGAAAAAAACCTTTTATTATTATTTATCACAACCTTTTATTAAACGAACAAACTATTTAACAGTCATATGCTCAATTGTTTGTGGCTGTAATCCAATACATTCGCTGTCTTGATGTGGTGTAGTGGTTCGAACTGATCCTAGGAGGGGTCAAGCTCTGAGGAGTTTGTTTGTTCTTCCCAGGTTTGCGTGGGTTTTCTCTGGTTTCCATGGTGTCTGTCCAGGGCCCCGCCTTGAGCCTCTGTATGCTGGGTTAGGCACCAGCACCACCACAACCCTCGTCAGAACAAGTGGTTTAGAAAATGAATGGATATTTATGACCGAAAATAACACAACCTTTAAACAGAATATACATGAGAAACATTCCCCTTTCTTTAACTTATTCGCTCTTAAGTTTTTCCCTTCATTGAAACGTTCTCCATAATCCTCACCACTATGAAAATCTAACACTATTAAATATTGTTTACATCTCAGTGGTCTTGTTTGCTTTTCTTCATTGTCATTTTTGTGTATGACCTTGATTTTTAGGGTGTTCCACCCTCCGCACCCAGTTACTAGCCTTATGAAGTCAGCCAATCAACACTCACTTTTGGTGTGTTGGTATCTGTTCTTTTGTTTTCTCTTGGTTCAGTTATGCAATGTTTTTGCTTTCCTGTATAAGGTCTGCATTATACTGTTAGGAGACTTCACGCTATTGTTAAAGATCTCCGTTGGGTATGTTGCTGATAGTCCTCTGACTATAATTGTTGGCTGAAGTCACAGATTACAGACTACCGCTCTCGGATCAGACGATCTTATTTCTATCATCTTATTTTTGCCACTGAAAGGGCACTTTAACAGTGGAATGCAGTGTTTCAGTTATTGATGAAGCCAAATTACCCGAAGGTAGTGTGTTTGGAATGGAACTTCTACTTGTCTGTGACAGAGTATAGTCAGCGCCTATCCCAGCCCAGGATCTTGGATCCTGCGTCATTGTGTTTTTCTGTGGCACAAATCCCTCACTGGATGGGTGTAGTTGTTTAAGCTGAGAATAACAAAGTCTGTAATGAAAAAAATGATCACTCCATTTGTGCCTTATATTTTGAAGTCAAAAGTCTACTTCTAAAATTATAATCTACTTCTGGATTTTTGACTGCAAGTTATCTCTTTTCATTAAAATCCCTGTGTTGTCCTTGGCAGCGAAATAAAATATTAATATGCAAGTAGTATATCACAATGAAAACCATTAAATACTGCTGGCCAAATGTTTCTAAACTACTGTTATTGAATGAGACTACCTAAAACCTTTGGAAGGATCTGGTGATAAACCAAATTCCTCTGCATGACTATATAACGTTTAAACGAATTTAATATAATCGAACAAGCAGACCTGCAAGACATGCACCACTAACACTCTACTTTGTGAGACTATGGAACATCGTGGAATCGGTTTCATTATGGTTAATTTGTCGTTCTATTGTGTTTACTTTATTTAACTCATTGCTACCTGTCAAATGAGCATACCTTTATGGTTTTGATGCTTTGTGAAGCATGTTTTACATTTATGGCACTGACTACGGCCCCGGATTTGATTTGCTCTGTGCCTCTGTTTCAGAACCCATGTCCACTGGATCATCCCAGCAAAAGCAGCAGCAGGAAGAGGAGGAGGAAGATGATGAAGAAAACGGGGAGACGTTTGAGTTTGAAGACAGCGATGAAGAGGAGGGTAAACCAGGGGTCTCTGCTGTGACAGACAGCAGTGTAGATCCTGAGCCAGGTTCATCAGCAGAGAGAATCGTAACAAAAGAGAAAAGCCTGGATTCCCATTCAGACAAAAAGACAACCGATCCTCTTCAAGATGTCCCCAACACACACACATTTCTCCACAGTGTTAACTCAGGTGATGACTGCTCACAAAGTAACTTCTTTGTAACTATTATTATAGTTCTTCAAACGTTTTATGCTAAGTTAGACTAAATGATTAATTTAAAAATAAATAAATAAATATATTTAAACTATGAATTAGGTCTTACAAAAGGGTGATTCGTGGAGGTTTTTGGCATTTACGAGTGCACAGTGCCACAATGACGAGCTGTTTCTGACCCAGCAAAATCCAGCTCATAGGGCTCAGCTTGCACGTTTTTGCCTACTTAGTCACCCTGGAACCACATCATGGCAGTTCTGACTTAACAATAACAAAGTACGTAACAAATTGCTGTGGGAGGGGGGACTAGAGGGGCACTTGTGAGTTTTGTTGCAGGGGTGTTAGAAACTGATTTCACCACTGAGACACCAAAATAAAATAATAAAGAAAATGGCCAAGCTGATCGACCCCAAAAGGGAGGACCAGTAGATGACTAGTAAATATTGAGCAAGGCCTAGGAGAGGTGTAGGATTATAGATGGAGAGCGCTCTCGGTGTTTGGTAAGCCAGCACCTTGGCTTTGAACCTACGGTAATACCTAATGAGTACCTGGCAGGGAGAGAGGAAGAGGATTGAGACACAAGAGATGGCAAGGCCCCGTATACGGAGCTGATCTTACCTGAAGTTACATCTTGACTGCCGGAAAATGTCATGTTCCTATCAGAGCAATTTAAGTTTTTCCTATATCTCCACAGATATAGCCGTCCCTGAGTCTCAAGAGGGGTAAGTATCTCTTTATAATGTATGGTTTTCATTGGATGCTTTGCCATGAGACATTTTTAGAGAGAAATCTAGCAAAGATCTTTGGGTTCTAGATGAGCTTTACTTCTTTTTGGGGAATTGTGATGCCCCCCTGAGCCTCCTGTAAACCCAGAGGTGCAGTATAAAAATCGTATAAAAATACCTTGACGTAAAGTAAAAATAACTAATAATTTCGGCATCACAAAACAACTTGCATGATGCATAGATCCTCAAGACTGATGTCAGTGGGTTATCTTTAACTGGGAGGCTGTGGTTGAAGCTGCTGTTGCGTGATAGGACGTGTCAGTTGCTGAGGAGGGCCTATTCCTGTGGGCTTTCCTGTTCTGCGTCAGCCTGACAGAAGAGACCCTCTATTGTATCTGGAATTCCTGCTCTGCCTCCAGAATTTCTGCTGAACGCTCTTTTCCACTGTGGGGCTGTGTCGGTACACAGATGGTTGATGCAGGGGTCAGAGGATCCAGCCTGCGGATATGTTAGTGAGGCAATAATGATATCTGCCTCATGCAAAGGTGTACTAACTTGTACCGAATGTACTGAATTCCTTACAGTTTATGACCCTCTGTCTACAGTTAAAATACATCTTCCTTCCCCAAAATGTACATGTTATCGTTCTGTGTATTTGAAGGCCTTTTACAGTATTTTTCCTCATTTTTGTAATATTCCTTTAATGAGAAGCAGAAGTATAAGCCTAATAATTCAGTGAGAGATCCTTTAAGGTTATATATT
>JAOVYW010000084.1:580966-614738 GCA_025775045.1 Hiodon tergisus | reverse complement strand
TTTTGTAATATTCCTTTAATGAGAAGCAGAAGTATAAGCCTAATAATTCAGTGAGAGATCCTTTAAGGTTATATATTCAGAACTGAGAAATCCATGAATCGTTCATTAATGCACCAACGGGGGGTACATACAAATCTACAGGGAATATGTCGAAAGGAGGGAAAAACGCGACCTATAGTATGTGATATGCATTCACGCCACTATATATACTCCTTTCCGGACTCGCACTCATTAATGCCCATTAGAGACTGTTTGAGATTATAACGATTGTAGATCATTAACGGCATTGTCAGCAGTGCGTTCGAGCACTGGGAGCGTGGGGGTAGAAGGGAAAGCGTTTACACCTGGGAGGAAATGAACAAAGAAGCCTCTGGCTGAGAGTTAACTACTTACACACAGGCTCCCGTGAGTGTGATACCCGCCTTGCAGAGCAGGCACTAAATCTAAATCTCACACATATCTTTTTAAAAACACACTTAGCCTTTTCTTTTTTACTCCCCCTCTGCACCCCATAAAGAAAGGTCATAGGCAGGCATTAGAAACTTATGCACCTTCTAGGTTAAGTATCAGTCTACCACAGGCTTGAATATGAAGTAGAACCTATAAAATCAAATCATGCTAATATTAAATCTCAAATGGGGCCAAGCCACTTCTTTTACAACATGGTGATGTGACACGGTGAATACATTATAAAGAGGCAAGGAAAGCCTTTCCGAGAGATTTTAACTTAGTTTTTCAAAATATATATTTAAGAATCGTATTCATTCTTATCTCCTAGATTTTATCTGAACTCTTGTGTTCTATTATTCTTGTTCTGTTCTAATTTCCTATACATTAGAACAGAATAAGCTCTGTGTCAGACTTGGAAGTGTCAATTCACCTAACAGCCTGGGAATTGGAGACATAATTATTGTGTTCTTGCTGAGTTAGAAATATTTCATGCAGCGTTCATGATTTTTTCACTGTAAAAAATATCAACCACTTTCATTGTACCGCTCCTAGTTCCTTCATTGTGGGAAAGCTGACTTTCAACCACCTTTCATCGAGCATGTGTTTGCTTTTGAGAATGAAAAGAGAAATGTATATAATATTTACTTTTTGACTACAGTCAGTACAGTATTACACAAGAAGTCCACAATTTAAAACAGACAAACCTTTTAACTTGTTAATGTTTTACATTTTTTGCAAATAGCATTTTAACACTTGGAACAATAGGAGGCCTTACGGATGCAATACCTTTTACGTGGAATACAATCCCTCTCCATAAGTATTTAATTGCAAATACGTCGTGTCATTGTTCTAGGAGCTCCGTTGCCATGGTCCCTTGCGTCTCAAGCGAGGCCCAGAAGAGAAACAGCCACCAGGAAGGTACTGTCATTTAAGTCTCCTTAGTCCGAGGAACATGACTGAAAATAGATGTTATAAGGGTCCATACTCTCAATTTAATGGATGTAATGTATGTTTTGTTTGTTTGGGTTTTGTCTTTCAGCCAGTATATATGGTCGCGTATATTGTTACATACATGTAGCATGCCGTTTGTTGTACTTCTATCTTTCAGAGTACAAATCTGCATACAATATGTATTTTTTTAACACATAGAAGAAGCGTAAAGATCCTTGTTGCCAAATGTTTTACCTGACCCTGACTTCTTACTTACTGATTGTGACCTTCATGTGCAGATACATTTTCAGGTTTAAATCCCTTGACTGAGTGCTACTACACTCCAGTCATTAAAAAGGATGGCTGCAGAAATGTTCACAAAGGTCTGTGGAGCATTTATAGTGTTCTCTGATACCTTTCTCGCAATCACAACCGGGGTAAAATAATTTCAGGTTTTCTTATTTACGTTAACTTGCTTTAAAAAAAACATGATTACTGTAGATCTGATTTCCAGGATGACAAATCAAACCCAAATGTTGCTCTCCCTCATTTGAAGGAAATTCCAGGTGGTTTTTTAAACATCTCCGAGGCTGAAGGCTGGTCCAGATAATGGGATAGTGCAAGTATAAAGAGTGGCCTAGATGACAGAGTAGAACAATCATAATTCATGCATGTTTGTGAATAGCATACCTACACATGTCATAATATGCTGATACTTTAAGTAGAGCAAAGCTTCAGGTCTTACTATAAAACATCACTGGTTTATTGTGTATAATCAGACTAACCGGCACTTGTCATGCAATATATAATCACAGTCAGAAACTTGATTCTTCTCTGGTATCTTTAAATATATTTTAGCATTATCCTCACATCTCAGATAGACATCATTGGATGTGCCTAAGGGTAAGGGTTAGAATTTAGAAATAAAGTCCTCTATCTTTCTTTCCCAATCCTCGAGTCCAATCCCAACGTGTAATCCTGCCCCAGTAGTGATGACCACAGTTCTGTGTGTCTGTACAGTCCAGGCTCCAACCCGAGCCCAGGAATGGTTCAGTGTGGTGTCAGAACTCACTCTTCGCCTGCACCCAGGTACTCTTACCTGACTTTCCTAGTAGTGCTCCCCTGTGGTAGCCATGGGCAATGCCTCCCCGCCTCCTGGTCACTTTTTGTTGTATTGCCCCCTGCCCATCCTCCAAACATCACCAATGTCTCTGAAGAATGATGTGAAACTGGGGGCAGGGCTAAGGGCAAACAAAGTCATGGCAAGGTCATCCCTTCACCAAATCCACAGAACCAGCACATTTTCTGACCTGATCTGTGACTGCTGATTGCAGCTTCATTATTAAATGGGTTTTTCAGGACCCCAGTGATCACAGGCTTGAATAATATGAAGACCAGTTGCGGTTAAAGGGCTAGGTCTCTCAGCCACAAACTTCAATTCGATCTGCTGTCGTTGGTCTTGATTATTCAGCTGAAATTCCTGCAAGGAGCAGCCAAGACGATCAGCTGAAATTTCTACCGATGTGAATAATTGCTTATACTATCTCATGCGGTTCTTGCTAATGGTCCATAAATGACATTTTCAGCAGTTATCATAGCAGTAAGTGAAATATGAAGCCGGGGTGGTGTCAATTCAAATACAGCTCAACTTACACAACATTTAATGTGCTAGTAGTAACATTTTGCCGAGTACTCTTCTTCGTGTTTGGTGAATATTGCTCAGGACGCGGTTTTGAACTTTAGCCTCTCGTGTTCATTAGCATTTTCATCTCTCTCAAGCACATTGGTGATCTTTAAATGATGATAGAGTAGACCTTGTATCTGCCTCTTGAGTGATTTAGTGCTGGGTTTCATTTGTGCTGACCAACTGTTTTGTCTGCCCTGAGATCAAAACAAAACCACAGGATAATCTAACCTACTATTTATTGACCTTCAGCTTGTAAAATCTAATTTCCTCAAAAGGCAAGATACAAAATAATATACACACTTATTCAAACATTGGTTGTATTTAATAGAAAATCAATTTTTCAACCTTCCTTAATCATATCTAATCGTGCAGTTTTCCTTTAGATATAAATTCATTTATTTTTATGTCCATGTACAAATGTTTACCAGTTTGTTCATGTTTTTTATATTCTATGACTACATGAAACATTCAGTTATAATTAAAGTAAATATTCACAGTCGTATATTTCACATCAGGGACTTTCATAGAATATCTTGCTATGTCCTTAGGGATTTTCCTAGTTTTTATTATTAATTTTTTTTATAAAAAATGGATTGTAAAAAAAATGTCCTTGTAAAAAGTAGTATATAAAAGTGTAAAGAACGCAGAAGAACCTTACAGAGGCATGACCATCTCTCGCGTAGACAGGCCACACAAGCCGTCTTGTTGGCTGGCTCGGAAAAAAAACATGTAAAAGTCTGAGAGAGGGTCATTATGTAATCGTTTGATGTGCTGTCTATTTAGAATCTCAGATGGGACAAAGAGGATATCAGTATTTCTCTCTCATGCAGACCTACAGGAGTGCAGGGAATGAGGTCAGGTGTATAGCATCAGGGCTTTTAATGGCAGGTTTTTGGGGATTATAGCCATGCAACTAGCATCTCTCACAGCTTGTGTTTTAAGGCCCCTGCTCTGAGAGGATTGTCTGGGTTCACAGCTGCATTTGACGCTCTTTTTTTCAGACAAACCCGTCCCCGAGCCGAGAGAAGAGAGCCCAGAGGTGATTTACGATGATGTGCCGTGTGAGAGACTTTCTTCTGTCGAAGGTCAGCCCCTGGAGGATGAGTCTTTTGGCGGGCATGCTGGGTCTTGGTCACGCAAGTTTGAGGACTCCATGCTGAATTCTTGCACTATGCTGCATTCCCCCCTCTCTCCATCAGATAACATGATCTATGAGGACGTGCAGGGTGCAGACGAACTGCTTGGAGCAGGCAATGGTTGGAGCTCAAGTGAATTCGAGAGCTATGACGAGCAGTCAGACAACGAGTGCAAAATCCCTCCCCGCAGTAAGGTATGTCAGATGTTTATTGGGGTTGTGGCATGGATGTGATATGAAACTTAACACAACATGTATTGTTTAATTCTGAGGTGCTCAAGACTCCTTGTACAAGAAATTAATTAATAGTGAGCAATAACGCTACTAAATGGCCTCACAATATCTGGACTCAGACCATCAGACATTAATCTGATTAATGGCAACTGGTTTTCATATGGTGGGAAGGAATCCTCTTAACTTTCTGGAGCAGCACAAAAACGGCAAAGCCGTTCTGCAGGCTTCATTAGTCAATGTGTGATGTTTGTCACGCCATGAAAAATACAGGTCATCTTGATTCTCGATTTTATGTAATCCAAAGTGAAAAGCTGCCTTTCTGTGCCATAGGAAAGACTGAAAACATAGCAGCTTACAATTTCAACGATGTTGGATGTCTAGGTTGGAAACTGTGACGTCTTCAGTGGAAACTGTGCTCATTGCTTTGCTTTCTGAGCGTGTTCCACAAGGTGGCAATATTTACAGGGACTCCTAGGACTACATTTTTGGTCAACCTGCAAAACACACGTTTTGAAATGATTTATTAAAACCCAGCCAGTTTACAGATTTGTATCTTATTCAACATCTTTTTAAATGCTCACCTCGCCTGCGATGGCTGAAAGCATCTTCTGGTGCAGTGGTTCAGATCATCTTCAGGGTTTGCCGTCCGTGTCTTAGTGATATGAGTGCAGCTGACAATCGACATGGAAAGTTTACCACGGAGCCGGAGGTCTCTCAGTTCTGCTTTCTGTTTGGGCTTCCTCTATCACTCATCGCGTCTGTGAGTGTAGTCCTTACTTTTTGTGCCAAACTTAAGGATTCCAGATCCAGAACCTACAAGACCAAGGTAGAGTGCTCCAGCACCAGAGCCTGGAGATAATTTAATTCATAAAATGTTATAATTTTGTTAAGACCCATTGCGGAAAAGCGTGCTTGGTTGTATAGTGCGTTTCATTGCGTTTCACCCACAGCGGTGTGCAAATTTGGAATCTCGGGTCATTCATATCAAGTTCATATCAAGTTTCAAGTTTTATTTTCAGAATTCTTGTATCCAAAAAAGATTTTGCGAAGATATTGCACCAATGAGAATATGAGATGAGTAGTTTTCACTATAAAATGTTTAGGCAGTTTGAGTTTGACTTGCTGTACAGTGTTATTCTCTGTCCAAAAAACAATTGGTGTAAATTGAATGAGATGTGTGTGTGCCATTGTTTCACTTGTGTACTTGAAGCAATAGTATGAAATAAAGATAATGGGAAGAATTGCTTGTACAGCCATCTTTTCAGGGCATTGATTCAAGCTCTCTATGAGATAGCTTTCTCTTTCTATACTTTACTAAGCCTGTATGATATAAATCTATATAAACATGTATCAGCCTTGCATATTTAAGTTTTTTTTAGCTTCACACTTCCCTTTTTCATTGTCTTGCATCTGTCTGTGTGTTTCTCTCTCTCTCTCTCTACTCTCTCATATATATATATATATATATATATATATATATATATATCCTCCTCCCTTTGACCATGGGGTTGTTACTATGGGGACAGCTCCCTCCAGATGTGCAGCGGCTGAAGGAACGTTGTGCCAAGACCAAGCGTGAGCTGGCCTTACGGCTAGGGAGCCGCGACGTCACCCAGATTAAACACAGCTATGACACCAAGGTACCTCTCCAGGGAGCCTGTGACCGACGCGGTTAAAGTCAGAATCTCCAGACTCCGGAGAGTTCTTAATTAAAAAGCGTAATTCCTGGAGTGGGGCATGAGTTGATTCTCCTGTCCATATGAATCATCAAGCCCATCTTCTTTGCCTCCCACACTCACAATTTACAGGTTCAACAGCTAATGAAAGCAGCCAGGAATGGGACTAAAGATGGACTGGAAAAGACCAAACTGGCAATGATGCGCAAAGTCTCCTTTTTGCATAAAAAGGGCAACCCTGGTAATGTATAAATATCCTATTGCTAGCTCATTAATTCAAGTGGGCCTTCCCAGTGGCTCAGTTGTCAAAGCTACACACAGCTGTGGCGCTGCCCGGGATAGCCTGGCCGTAAAGAAGCAGGGCTCCTCAAAGCTCATCGTCATCGTGCAGGATGGCTGTACCGCTGGGAGGCGTGTCTGTCCTCCAAACTGTGCTTAACTTCTTGTGTGGGCTGCGTGGCCTGCAGAGTGTGAAAGAGACGGGTGGCTCGAAATGCGGCTGAGATTGCCGGAGACTAGGTGTATTTTCTCACCCTGCCCATGGGTGGTGAGAAATACATTAGTCGAGATACATTAGCACAACTTGGGGAGGGTGACACAAGAATAACCACAACACAAGAATAATTGGTGATTCCCAATTTACTTTAAAAAAAGAAAAGATTCATTAAATTTATTGGGCCTTCCTTTTCAACTCAGCAAATTTCGATGAAAGGGAAGAAAGTGATGTAGATTTCCGTTGTTTCCTCCCTTTTTTAATAACGTTACCTTACCATTCCCCCAAAATATTGTTGTTGTAATCTTCTCTTCTCTAAAAAGAAAAAGGCTGTGCTGATGGACGAGGACGTTTTTTCAGGGATATGGTAAGCTTCCAGACTGATGAGCTCTCTGTGTTATTATGCGAATGAAGAAGATATGGAGGAGGATGATGCTGGGTACCTGGATGTGATGGTGTCAGACGTGAAGCATCCCCCACCACAGCTGGGCCCCATGCCAGAGGGACTGAGCAGCCAGCAGGTGTGTGTGTGTGTGTGTGTGCCGTGAAGCGGGTCTGAAGTAGAGACAGACAGGTGTCATCGAGCCACGGTGTCATGAGTGCTGTGCGTGCGTGCGTGCGTGCGTGCGTGCGTGCGTGCGTGCGTGCGTGCGTGCACGGGCGTTTGTCTTCATTCATGTCCAAGCTGATGCCATGGTGGGAATATAACTAAACACCTACATAACGTTTTCCATCTTTAATAAAGGCAAAACTTAACCAGAACTCTGGAACCTTTTATCATAACTGTTTTGCTATAATGACGTGCACATACTAGATAGTATGCGTCTGCAAAATGAATATGACTGTAAAATGTGTTCAGGGTGTCCCCATGCCTCATTGGTTTAACACCACATAACCGGTGTATTGTGTTAGTATTTTTTGGTACTATCTTGAGATTACATTCTTATACTTATGTTGATGTATTGAACCAAAAGTGTAGGTCATTACTTTCATATTCCTTTAGTGATATTTTCATGCAGAGGGTGTCATTTTAAATACCACTAATGTATTCAGATATTAAAACAAATATGCATAAATCTTAAATCTGGAAGCTCTTTTGATCCAGGGTAAGTTATTATCGCTGACAATAACCCAAATCACCCCTTATTAATCATATTTTACTATTAGTTTGCCCTGGCATGACTTTATTCAGCACTCTCACCCTACACACTCTTTGACTCTTCAGATTGTCCGCCGCCACATCCTGGGCTCGATCATCCAGAGTGAGGGAAGTTACCTGGAGTCCCTCAAGAGAATCCTGCAGGTGAGCCTACACAATGCTCTATCCGACAGGGCCGATAATCCAATATAACAACACAAAAACATGAATGACGCATTTTCCCCACAGTATTGATTGAAGATTCAGCGAAGAAATAATATTTGAATATAAAAAGGTTTTTTTTTTTTTAAATAAACAAATGAAATAATTGCTTGTTTGGAGTTACATTTACGCTTAATTACTCGAAGATGTTTCTAACACAATAATTCGGACTAATATTTTTTTATTAAAATAAAATTCAGCATAACATAAACGTCTCTGAGCGTGCATCATTTCTATACGTTTCTCAAAGTAAAAACAGAATAAACTCAGAGAAGAGGCAGCGTGGTACCGACCTCCTCCTCCTCCTTACTCTGCTACTGTCAACCAGCCCTCTTTTCCTGGCCTTTGACTCTTTGACCCTTGCGCTTCTCCTGACAGCCCTTGTCCACGTCTCTCCCCTCAGGAGTACCAGAAGCCCCTCCTGGAAGCCGAGCCCCATATCCTGAGCCCGAGGAAGGTGCGCCACGTGTTTTACCGGCTGCGGGAGATCCTGCAGTGCCACTCCATGTTCCAGATCGCCCTGGCCTCACGCGTGTCGGAGTGGGACCTCACCGAGAAGATCGGGGACCTCTTTGTGGCCTCGGTAAGAGTTACCAGACTGAAGAAAGAACGAGAAATGGGCCTGCGGTGGAGAAAGGGTGAAGAGATGTGTTCTCAGCATCCACATCTCCCACGTCATTAGCACTTCAGGCTTCTCTCAGTCTTTCCCCCGACATTCAGCATTTACTTGGGAGGCAATTAGCTCCTAATCATCATGTAATCAGGTGTCAGTGGGGGGGGGGGGGGGTGTTCCAACAGAAATTAAATCAAAAACAACACGTGTGTTTCTTTTATGGGTTTATTATGACCTCGTGTGTGTACCTCTCCCATCACCTGCTTTCACAGTTCTCCAAGTCAATGGTGCTTGACGTGTACAGCGATTATGTCAATAACTTCACCGGCGCCATGGCGCTCATTAAGAAAGCCTGCATGTCCAAACCAGCTTTCCTGGAGTTTCTCAAGGTGAACTCTCCCCTCCACTTTGGTCTATCATGCATCAGCCGTCTCTCCGATTGATCGATCCTGACTTTAAATATCTTTATAAAAATGTATATCATTTATACGTTTATATTTAGCAATATACACTAAAGTGATATTTTAATAGTTTTTATATAATCTGGAATGCATGCAAGGCCGGTATGAATTTTAACTCCCTTATGTCGTACTCTGGGGGTACTTCCTGCTGACCTAAATTTGTCATCTAAACCTCAGAAAAAGCAGGCATCCAGCGCTGACCGTATCACACTCTATGGTCTGATGGTGAAGCCCATACAACGGTTCCCCCAGTTTATCCTGCTGCTACAGGTCAGTACTGCGCACTGTCTAAATCAAAGTAGTCTTGTAGATTAGTCTTGGATATGCTTTTCTTTAAACTTTAGCATTTCTTTTTATTGTTTCTGTCCAGCAACACAGGATACTAATGCTTGCTAATATTAAATTATAATAGGGTTTAAGGGAACATAACGCTACCATGCACACTGGTTAAGTAGGTATTCAAAGACAAATTAAGTGTGTTTAGGCATATTAAGTGTGTTTTGGCAATTGTGAAGATGGGCTACACCCATCCAATACTCTAACCAGATGTATATACTGGATTTGTCCTCTGGCTTGTGAAAAGTCAGTGTTTCTAAGGTGAGATCTGGTAGAGATCGTATACTGCTTTTCCAACATTACAAATGATTATGGTCCACGTGAATCTTCATGTCCAATGTGTGGAAATGGAGAAAGAGGTAAAGCAAGCGGCCTCCTCTATCGATTCCCCTCTCAGGACATGCTGAAGAACACTCCAAAGGGCCACCCAGACCGCCTGCCCCTGCAGCTGGCCCTGACTGAGCTGGAAACGCTGGCTGAGAAGCTCAACGAACAGAAGCGCGTGGCTGACCAGGTTGCAGAGATTCAGCAGCTTGCTCGCTGCGTCAGCGACCGCAGCCTCAACAAGGTGAGCAACCCGCCCTGACCTAAGCCCCCAAGGGGGGGTCTCTTGCACACACACACATAAATATGTTCATACCGTCACATTAGCGTGTGGCCGCTTTTTATCATTCCTCTTGCCTGGCAGTGTATGTGTCTGTGCACCCTGACCCACACACCCTTTATTCTGCTAGCTGCTTAGCGCGGACCAGGCACAGCTGATTCAGTGTGAGACGCTGATCGAGACGGTGTTCGGGGAGAAAGGGCAGACGCTCAAGTCCAAAGAACGCAAAGTCTTCCTCCTTAAGGATGCGCTAATCTGCGCCAACATCAACGTCAAGTGAGCCTCCCTGATTCAACTCACACACACAGCTTAAGAACCATGCCAAACATGTGCTTTCAGCTAGCAGAAAATATATGTATAAATATAACTCCTGAACTGAATATCATGTGTTTGTAAAGGGATCATGTTATTGATAGAAGCTGCACATAATTTGGGTTGCATTTCATCTCATCCAGTGTTTGCTGTTTTAGGCTCTAATTTGACCGCTACTTCCACTTCTCTGTATGTAATTGTTAGTCATTACACCCGTTGAATGTTGGTAACTATGTCTGTAGCGTTCCTGTTTTGTGGTTTGGAATTTTCCACTAGAGGGCCTCCTGACATCAGTAGCCTGGTTCCAGTCGGGCCAAAATACACAGTTAAGTGGAGCGCGCCGCTGCTGCAGGTTCAGGTGGTGGAGGCTGGTCAGGAGGCAAATCAGAGCAAGGAGTCCGTCTTTCAGCACTCCGGATCCAAGCGGTCTGGCAATGCCAGCGTCCCAGGTAACTGTGTAGCCCTGGTCGCTAGCATCTCTGCGTAGATTAAAACTGCGTAGATTAAACGGCCGAGATGTGAAATAGGCCAGCTTGGTTGTGGACGCTTTTACACCCCCAAATGTTTTGCGCCTCAAATACGGGTATTCATTTTTTTTCGGTGTCTCTAAAATCTAGCCATCACTTTCCTCTTTGATTAACCGTTGAACTCAGTGCTGCCATCGGTGTAGGAGTGTGGTCAGTCAGAGAGGTTATACCTCTTCAGAAAGCGTGTGAACCATCTGCCTTAGCGAATAAATGCGATAAATGTGATAGGATTAATTAAGGGGAAGCTTTTGAACCGGAGGTCTGATATTATAGACGCATCCACAGTGAGATGAGATTGAATGGTGCAGTGAGATGACTGAAACAGAAATATCAACCGTCAGACATCTCTGTCGCCATGCAGTGCTGCGGTGGCTCAGATGAAAGAAATAGACAGAATTGATTTGGCAACCGTGTTTTATAAGATTGCGGTCACGCGACTCTTAACACTCTCCTGTAATGTGGCGTACTGCTCAGAACGTTATGCAACAGAGGTAGGTATGTTTGACAACCATTCCGTCTGATTCACAGGAAGGCTATTTGACAAGTCCCCACATGGGTTTCCTGCTGTGTTCCCCACCTTGGCTTATGTGGACTTATTTTTGCCTCTGAAGAGCTTATTGCTTCATCGCTCAGTAAGATAGTTTGGCCCTCAGCCAAGAGTAGGGCCCTTCCTTCTGTATTTGTTCCAGTTTGAGATGGAAAAGGCTATTGTTTGACCTTGTTTGATCACTCTGCCTGTCAGCAGCACGTCCATAGCAGCTAAACTGGAGTGGATCACAGCTCAGCACATTTCCTGCAGTCACCTTGAGCTGAATTAGGCAGAGAGGAGAACACATTTGCTCTTAGGAATTTCCAAGGCCTATGACTGCAATCTCTGGGATGTGGCATTGATTTCGAGGCTTTTTTGAAGCCTGTATATACTGTGTCTGGCATTTATCCAGCTTTATTGACCGCCGACTCTTTTGCTGGTCAATAATAAAATCCTATTAAAGGGCATTTTGCCACTTATGAAAAGCAAGATCCGCCCATCCTCCTACATTTACCACGTATAACAAAAAGTCATTATTAATTGCACTTGTATTGATACAGTGCAATCTCTATATTACTCTGAAGGTACTGTAGCTACAGCAACACCGTGGAATGAGAACGAGCACTATCCCGTTCTGAATAGTTCCTGCATAGTAGTTGCCAGTCTTTGAGTTCTATGCTAAGGTAAATGAGTATTGATGCCAGATGAAAAGAATGAGGTTGTGTGTCGGTGTGCTCAGTGCAGTGTTGTATGTTCCAGGTAAAGTGTTTCTGGGACCACCACGCCTCTACCTGCAGCTCCAGGAACTGCAACATGACCTGTCCGTGGTAGAGGACATCACGCTGCTTGTGGGCACGCTTCAGGGATCATACCAGGTAAACCAAATTTTGGCTAAACTGATAGCCCCCCACAGTGCTTCTCCCAGTACTGCTTGGGTGTGTGCCGAAAGCGGCCGTCTGAGAGAGCTAAATCAATGTACTTGCGCTGTGATGTAATTAGTAATCACAGCGGCCTGGTTGCTCTTTCACAGACCCAGCTTGCACCGAGTTTTATGGAACCTGTGAAGCATATTTCACGTCTCTGTGTATTTTACCAATATTCTTCTGCACATCTATATGTAGAACTTGAACACCACCGTGGGACAGGACTGGTGCCTGGCTCTGCAGAGACTTATTCGGATCAAAGAGGATGAGATTCAGAGCGCCAACAAGTGCCGCCTTCGCCTGCTGGTGCCTGGCAAGCCTGACAAGTGAGTGCTCCGAGGGCAGAGTTTGGACTTAGTGGAGCTGAAGGTGGATAATCCACTGTTCGATTCTCTGAGTGGAAGAATTTAAGTTGAACACGCATCTGAACAATCTTCTGGAACTGCAGTCACAGTCTAGTCCAACAGTTCGCATTTCGTCGTCAGCCAAGCGACTCTTAACTCCACACAGCCGTAAGGGGTCCCAGTGTCATTGTAACTTCCTTGTCTGCAATACAAATATCATCATCAACCTCATGAGGAGATGAATCTCTCTTTTCTTGTATGACTTCCACAGTCATCATAGACAATGTGATTGGAATCAAAGAGAATTCGATTAACTACGTCTCCTCACCCGTGTGATGTTAGAACCTCATTAAATATAGCTATGGCCACGTTAAATTCTGGTCGACTCTTATATTTCTACCAGTATGCACTTAATGTAGATTAGGTCAAGCACATGGAATTTTTACTGGACCGCGGTGTGCCATTTTAGCCTGGTGGCCCTAAACAACCCTCAGAGTGTGAGTAAGGCATCCTCACCGAACAGCTCCATAGCACGCTGCTAGTCACATCAGCACGTCTCACAATTTAAACCTTGAACCCCTACCATGTTCAAACACACAGCTTGACTTTCACCTTTCGTCTTTTGTCAGTTCCTACTATTGTCGAGAAAAATCCTTCCATGGAGATATGTTGAGAATGGACCAAAGGGATGCGGTTTTATCCTTCTTGTCTAAAATCATTGTGTGTGTGTGTGTGTGTGGGATTAAAACCCTTTTAGATCTGGACGTCCTGTGAGTTTCATGGTGGTCTTCAACACTCCAAGCCCCCTGAGCAAGATCACTTGGGTCAATCGCCTGCATCTTGCCAAGATAGCTCAGCGTGAGTACATCTGTGTATTTATTTATTTATTTATACTATATTTTGACAGAAAACCATGGTAGCACAGGTGTGTTCAATGGGCAGGAATTATTAGCTATAAAGATGAGCCAGTTGGAACTGAAAGTGAAAACTGAACAATGTTCGTATAACTGTTAGATATTTCTTTTAGAGTTCAGCCTGCGTGTCGTTCTCCTGGAGGTCTCATTCTGTGAACAGCTAAATAGAGAAGATCAACTTTGCGTCAGGAGTTTCATTTAAAAAATTTTTTACCACACCGTCTCTCTGTAACTGCCTTCAAATTTTAATGTTTCAGGTTCATAACTAATAACTTAACCACAGTAGCCAAAATGATAAGTGATGAGCAGTGTATTTATTGTATAGACCTTTACCGGAGAGCTTGGATTTACTGGAGAAGTTTCTCTGAATTTTCTCCAAATTTTGGCTGTATTCTGGACTTTGACCTTGACAAATCAATATTAAATTTATTCTGCAACATGACTGAAAAAAATTAAAAGACTGGATGCGCAAAAGTTATTGACTTTCAATACTGTCGTTTAGGGGAAGAGAACTTGCCTGGCTGGTTTTGTGCAGAGGATGATGGAAAAAATAAGACCCCCTTCTGGTGTCCCCTGTTTACTTGTCATCAGCCAGTTTTTGCCTTAAAATCTCAGGATCAAAAGGTGGGTGTGAGGTATTATTTTAAGAACTTTGTGGTCGAGCATTATAATATGTAATGCAGTACAAATCCAATGGGCCTAAAACAATGAATGGACAGATGAGACCCTTGCATATGGGAAATTTGTCAAGAATATGCGTAAATACATATTCTGATATTACGACAGCACAAAATTCTATTTCAATATTTCAATATAATGCAAAGCAAAGTGGAAATTGCAATTGAATCCTCCTGGTGAAGCTTGCTTCAGACTAAAATCATGTCCGTGCAGAGACGTAGCCATGGAGTCAACATTGGGGGTGACCAAATCTGCCAAATAGCACAATTTAAAAAAAAATATATATTTTTTATATCAATATATTGGGGGGGGGACATTTTAAACATATCTTAATATTGGGGAGGATATGTCCCCCTCAATATATATTATAATTACGGCCATGCGTCAGGGAAATAATATAATTAATAACATTTAAATTAGATCTGATATTTGTGTCTTACATCATGATTAACAAAAAAGGCCTGTTTTGTATGAGCAGTCACAAGAATAACTTCTGTCATTTATATTATCACTGTGGAAATAATTTGGGATTCATGACATTTTGTTTGGCTCTGTTTAGTTGGAAGCTGCCCTTCACAACCCAGTCCAGTGTGCCCTGCTAGGGTTCTCAGCAGCCAGTACCTCTCTGCCACAGGGCTACCTCTGGGTGAGTATGACAAACGTGTGCCCATGCAAGACAAAAAGTGAAAGTAATTTTAAGTCATTATATTTTGGTTTTACAAAGCAAAGTCTCAAAAGTAATTTTAATCAGGGCTCGTCTAAAAAGACAAAGAAAGTAAATGGTTTACACTCTAGGTAAAGAGTCTGCTTGTAACCCTATTTATTTTCTCTGCAGGTGGCCAGTGGGGGATCCACCACCCAAGGTCAAGTGGAGATCTTCTCTCTAAACAGGCCCTCACCCCGAGCTGTCAAGTCTTTCCAGGTTGGAGCACCAGTGCTGTGTTTGGAATATGTGTCAGAGCCAGGTCCCCCAGAGGACGGAGAGGCGGATTTAAGACAGAGCTCAACCAGGGTAGGAAACACCATTTGCGTGGGACTACATGATGGCAGGTAAGACATGAAAATTCTGCACCAATAAAATCTTCCACTTCATATAATTGGACCATCAAATACCGCTTCAATCACTTTACAGAAATTACTGCATTAGTCATAATACATTGTAGGCATATAAATGTTTTTTTCTGTATACAAGAATGGAACTATTTTTATGCTTGGTGTAAACTGAATTTTGTTGAATTCATGTTTACATCCAGCTACACTGTGATAATAAAGTACTGGACCAAAATCTAAATTAAAAATTAAAACATTTCGTTCAACATTTATTCCTTGAAATGTTAATTTTTAAAAGTTAATCAAACTTGCATAACATAAAGCTTTGTCAGTAGTTATTTTTAATTTTGATGAGCACAAGGTAAGATTATCACATATTTTCATGCTGTTATATTACCCAGAATCCTGGTTTACGGCAGTGTGGACACCGCTGCCCAGTGCCTGCTGTCCTTTGGTAACCCAGAGGGGTGTCCTGTTCTGTGCCTCAAGCATTTCTTTAGCCTCCTTTTTGCTGGGTTGAAGGATGGAAGGGTGATGGTTTACAGCCGAAAGGATGGGGGTGAGAATCCAGGTCCTTACACTATTAACATGGCAGTGACTATTGAAAAATACCATGTTCACAATACAAATAGTTGAAAAGTTAATAGTTAATAGAATGAGGATGTGAACAGAAGGTTGTAGTAGAAAAAAATGTTAACACAACTGTGTTGTATTTTTATAATCATATTTGTTTTACTGTAAAAACAAAAATACTGAAAAAGAAGGTTCACATTAATTCAGGTTTAGCGTAATTCCTACAGGAAAAAAATATGAAATGTTGCTTTCTTTCCAGAGGAACTCTGGGATCCAGAGTCCAGCAGAAATGTGACTGTGGGTACAGAACCTGTTAGAACCCTTCTGGCATTGGAGGATTGCGTCTGGGCCAGCTGTGCCAACCGGGTCATCGTCATTGAGGTTTCAAGTCTGACCACTGAAGTAAGCAAAGCTCTCAGTATGACACTGGTCCACATCATAGCACATTTTCTCTGAGAGAGAACAATATAGCATGCAAGTGATTTCACTTATGCATTTCTGCAGAAAAATGCAGAGTGACAAAATATACATCGTTCTGTCATACATAATTTATCATGCATTAATTTAACAGCCAATTTTAATATAATCACACTAAAAGGCCCTCTGAGATTCTCTCTGTACTCTGAAATGAGTACAGAACCAAATGTAGAAGAAGTCCCAAATCACTGTAGACTCCTGAGGACTGAACGACAATCTGCAGCAGCTGCTGGATGCATTTGTTCAGAGCAATAATCAAAAACTGTTACTCAACTAATTATGGGTACATTCGAAGACTGAACTCCTAACTATCACATTGCACCCCCCCCCCCCCACGCACAGAGTTTTGAGGCACACCAGAACCCGATGGTGAGCGTGACACACATGGCACGAGCAGGAGGCGGAGTGTGGATGGCTTTTTCAGAGGGCTCCTCCATTCGCCTGTTTCACACAGAGACACTGGAACACCTGCAGGAGATCAACATCTCCACCCGCTCAGATTTCCTCAACCCAGGCGAGTGTGCGTGGTTTGAGAGCACGGCTCAAAACGGATAAACGGGACAAATCACACGACCAAATCCAACTCTTCCTTTGAGGGGATATTGATGTCACCAAACCGCAGGAAGGATAAAGAGCCTTATTATCAAAACCAGTGTTTTTATTTCATATTTAGAATTATATTTATAGCTTATTGGCAAGTAATACACATCACAGATTAATTGACTAACTTTTACTGTACAGTAGTACTTATTCCACATCCATATATAAAACAATTGTGGTTTGGGAAAATCATGGCAACAAAACGTGTGCACAGTATAATATCATATGTAGCTTTGTTTCCTCCACAGGTCAGGAGACGTTTCGTGTTACCAGTCTACTAATTTGCCAAGGGCTGCTTTGGGTGGGCACAGACCAGGGTATAATCATCACACTGCCAGTGCCCAAGCTGGAGGGCATCCCCAAAATAACAGGTGCAGTGTTCTATTTTTCCTCATCAGGAAGTGTATTTATCAACTTTCCTGATACAGGAGCACTTACTAGAAATGTTGTGCTTGTTTTCATAGGAAAGGGAATGACCTCCATGAATGCACACAGCAGCTCTGTGGACTTCCTGGTGGCCACCTCAAGTACCTTGTCCCCCGAACTGCTGAAGCGAGACTCCGTGGTTGATAGGCCGGACTCAGCCAGTGAAGGAGAGGATCGGATCAACTCTTCCTCCCAAGATCTCCTGCCGCCAGCCAATGAGTCCCCCCATAACGACCGCAAAGCAAAGGGAGTCCTCCTGCAGTACAGGCTTCGCTCCACTGCCCAGCTCCCAGGGAAGCTGCTGACGGCACTACCCGATGGAGCCTCCGACTCTTCCGTGGAGTCGCAGGAGCACAGCTTGGAGGATGGCTCCATCTACGAGCTGAGCGACGACCCAGAAGTATGGGTGCGAGGGCGAACCTCAACACGGGACGGGGGCAAGAGGGAAAAGGTCACCTCAGCTGCTGTTATTTCCGGAGGTCGGGGGTTCCGCAGGCTGGGGACCGAGACTGCACCTGAAAGTGGGGCGCCTGCCGAGAGTACCCTCATGGTTTGGCAACTTCCACTTGCAGTTTAAAAAAGGGAATTATCAAGCAAAGTCTGTGAATGTCTCTAAGAGACCACCGCCATTTACCTCGCCCAAACAGAAGCAGGAAAACGTACAAAATGAATGACTGGGTCTGCACAGACAGGCCTGTCGATTGGTCTTGCGGAGCAGCCTTGAACACCTCCGCAGGTTTTTTGGTTCTGAATCTGCACACCAAGTGCAGTTTTGACAGGGATTGCCTTGCTGAGGGAGAGCTGTAACCTTTCCCACCTCCAATAAAGCACTATGCACGTATTTAAAACTTTAGTAGAGCTAAACTTTTTTTTTTTTTTTTTTTTTTGCCCGGAATTGGTGACACTTCCACAGCTTTGATATTTAAGGTATGGTGCAGATGCCATCCGTCTCATCCTAGGAATGTCCCTTCCCTATACTTGCCTCTGAAAATAAAAAAGAATCCAGCTGTGATACTGCATTCAACCCTTTAAGAGTCCCATGTTTAAGAGAACCAATGTATTTGAAAGGCAAATAAGCAAATAGGAGTTAATGGTACTGTTTGACTCATAATTTAGTATTCTGTCTGCACTTTTTTCTTAGCCACCACAAGAACAAATGTAATTTTGTTTAATGTTCCATGTCCTCGATAGTTCTCTTAAGAAGAATAATAATAATGATCTCATGCCATTCAGCTGTAGATGGCATAAGGAAGGTCCAGAACAAAAAGGGAAATAGAAGTACGTCCAGGGGGTTCCTGGTGTGTCACAGGTACTTATTTTTAAATGGTATACTGTGTACTGTGTCAATTTGCTGTAAAATAAAGAGAACACTTCTTGCACAGATACTTCTGTTTCAGTTGTGAATCCAGAAGATCAACAATAAAGTTGACTAGACTTTCCATTTGATTTTGCAGTGACTCGCATATACAATGAGACTATCTGCGAGTTCTTTCTGAACTAATGTGAAGCTGAGCCTTTTCCGTGGTGTTAGGCTTTTTCCTCAATAGTAGAAATTGCATGTAAACTAGGGCTGTCATTCAATTAGTAGTTTGATCTGTGATCATTAGTTAATCAGTAGTATTTTTTAATTAGAATTTCAATGGTTATATGGACTGTGTAACATTTCCAAAAGGATACATCAGCCCTAAGACCTAACAGAATGACTTACAGTTCTCCTAACGTAGTTACGCAGTTTAAATATGCTTAAATATGCTGAAAGCATATGATGAAGGTATAGGTAAGAAGTTTCACCTACTCTTGTTGTCTCTGGTATGCCGCTTTATGCTACTTTTGTACTACTTATGAAACAATGTCACCGATAATATTGCATAGTTGCAGGTTTTTTAATTTTTGGAATATTATTCTTGGAAAAATATTCTTTGTTTTTAAGTTCACTTAACCTGCTGCAGTTGGCAACGACACTCTCCAGCCTTGTGTCAGAGTCCAGGATAAATAAACAAGTACACTAAGTTCTTACTGTCGGGCACACCATCTACCATCCTCTCCATAGGCGCTTGAAGGGGTCTCTGGGGCATGGCAAAGACCCAAAAGCCTGACCCAGAACTGTCTGGACCAATCACCCGTTGGCCACAATCTGGAACTGAATGCAATATGTCTCCCACTGGGAGCGGCCATCATAGGATCTACCTTGGATGTTCTCTCTGCTGGTTGACTCGCAGCAGTCGGTTGAGCGAGGCCTCTAGGTGAGCTAGGGCTAAGCGTGGCGCAGTCGCATAAACACTGCTATAAGTGTTGCTAACCTGGCCTATGTGGGTGTAAGGGGATTGTCTGGCAAGACTCTTAACATCAGCCCAATACCAGCCTATCTCATATTTACTAACTATGGTTACATGGGGCTTACCAATGTAGTGGATATCTCTATTATCTAAAGCTGTGTTGGACCTAGCTACGTGGCTGCTATCGTTAGCGACTTCAATTGTGGCGGCCATTTTAACCTGAGCCTCAGTTTCGTGACTAAATGCCTATACCACGGCATTTTATGTTTCAACAATTCTATTGCGCTCCAGATCTTGTCAACGTTGTCATTGCATAATGTTTTAAGCTCACGTGTTTTGCTTTTCATATTGCCTCTACTGGATATCCTTAATCCATCTACATCCCCTACCTGTTCTGTTTCCAGCTGCTTTCTGTTCAGTTGCCTTTCTCCAGTGGCCAATTCTTTAGCTGTGCCTCCGCTCGCTTGTCTAGCTCCAGTCACGTGGACTGCATCCCACTAATCTGTCACTACTGTAGAGCAGGCGGTCAAAGTTTTCTCAGTTGCAAGTATGACAGAGAGAGACTGATGTCTTGGTTAGTTTTGCTAGCCCTTAACTCCAGCCTCTCTCAACATCCCCCTACAATCTGGATCCGGTGGGGGGGCACACCCTCCTCCATCCCGCCAGATGGACCACATAGCTTACTCATTCGATCTGTAAATCTTGACCTCCTGCTGTGGCACATGTCCGTCTAATGCATGCAAGGGCTAATGAGGGGAATGCCCACCCGCACCTGCTGTGAATTAAGCTGTGATTGCATACTTTTTGAGAGTAGTTTTTCCTCTAAGTAGGCAATGGGTGAGAGAGAGAGAGAGGTAGAGAGAGAAAAGAAAATAAACTAAGCATGCCAAAATGAGAGCCACTATTTGTATGTTTAGTTTCGTCCTGAAATGTCCTCCCTTGCGGGACTTTCAAGTTTTTGTCTCGACTTCTATTTTAGGTTATTTTTGTGGGGAACCCGTGAAGGGAACCACGGAGGTTTCATTTCTTTCTTTTCTGGATTTCACTTGTATAAATAAACACGATCAGGGGGACTATGACTTCCTCAAAATGACTCCTTACTATTACTCCTGGACCATGCATGTACAGTGTACTACAGACATAAGCATAAATATGACGGTCCAATTCAACTTCTAGTTCATTTTCTAAACAACAAGAAAGAAAAATGTAGAACTACAGGAAAGTTTGGTCACCATTACACACCTAACAGTGTAAGAGAAGGGACGCAGGGGTTAATTAATTTTACATAGTTTATCCGCTAGATGGCGCGAGCTCCATAAATTAAATACATACGCAAAATAAACAATTTTGGTGATCTTATTACGTGGTATTCATTAATGATGTAGGTTGCGCCCAGGTAAGCCGTTAGGCATACCCAAATATACAAACTTTTTACACTAAAAGCAGAGTAAAAAAATTTGTAAACATTTTATCATTTTAAAAAACAAAAAACATATTACGAATAGCAATTTGTAAGACAATTAATACTAAAATGAACATTACATTTGTATGTGAATACGGTACCGTTTTTTGTGTTATTTTGTGTATATATATATATATGTTCATATAAATTGTGAAGATTTTTAATAAAGAATTAAAACATTTTGACTACAAAAACTTTTATTTTATTTTTTTAAGATTTATTTTATCGGATTGTACGTGAGATAAGGGGTGTATGTACTGCATTGTACCTAAATAGAACCCTTAAAAATAGAAAAACATTTCTCAAAGCATGTGATCACCAATTTTGCATAAACTTATGTTCGAGTATTTATACCATAAACTGCCGAATATGCCAAACATTTAAAAAATTTATGGTTTTGTGGAATCATTTGTTCAAATTTGAAATTAGCTTATTGTATTGTATTCTTCTAACATGGGCACATAACTGGGTACTCATTTGTTTTGTTCTGAATCATTTATCATCTGGCCTTATGAGAGGAGTACGCACACTGTAGAGAGCAAATACAAGTGAAGTGAAAATGTCAAATTAATGTGCGTGCAAGACAAAAGAGTCATAGCTGTCTTCTGACTTTTAGTATTACCAAGGGAACCTTACATGAAATTACTGACAGCTCTGTTCTGCATATATTTATAATGATGGCAGGTCACCTAAATAATGTTTTTTTGGTTTTTTTTAAATCAATGCTAAAGAAACATACTATAACTAAATGTTTTAAAATATATTTTCTGTAATTGCCCCAAAGATAAGGCGAGATATGTAAGTGCACCTGCATGCTATCCTGATCCAATGCTACCTACATGTTATACATGATGAAATATTAGGTGGTACAAGCTATTTTTCACGCATTTATTCCCTTTGGGAACCCAACTCACCTGTACCTACTGTAGATGGCAGTGGAGAACAGTGAAACATGATTATTTCTTGTATTTCGAAAATCATGATCAAACATCACATATTTTATAGTACATACACCAATGTTGTATTGTTAAATTTCAGCACCAGTTACAGTTCAACGAATGCATTTTGTGACCATCAATTATTTTTTTCAATATAAAAAACCTCCTCGTCCTCATTATCATGTTGGATTAACCCGTTGAGCTGATCTGGGTTAGTGTTGCCATATAAAGGTGTAAACGGCAGTTGTCTTCGCCCTTGATAACATGTTGACACTTGTTACCATTGGAACAGAGAAGAGAGAACCGAAATGTTTCGATTAACTCTTGCTTAATTATAACGTATTCAGGTTTGTAGATAATGTGGCCAACATTCAGGTATGTTTCAGCCACGCGATACGGGGTAGGCAGATTTTGCGAAAGGCATCTGTTTATCTACACATGAAACGATTAACGATAATAGGTGTATAACTAACGTGAATAAGAAAAAACGGCAACAATTTAAAGAAAGTATATATTCCATCGAACATCGAACATACCATCGTGGGCACGTAAACCAGTGGTTTCCAAAGTGCTTCACGACCACAAACCAGGTCGTTTGATTAAAGAGTAAAAATACAGAAACCGCTAGTAATGTATATTTTATTTATCCGGAGTAATTTTGGACTATATCCATGAAAACTGAGCGCGCAAAAAGGGCTAGTCAAAGAAACGTCTTGATTTTTTTTTGGGTGATATTCTGGATTACGCAACTAACAATGTAAATAAAACACAAACACAAGAAAACGACATCTATTGCTGCCTATTGCCTATTCATGTATCGCCATATGAGAAAATGTTTACTTAGCCAGAAACCGAAACATCAATATAATTGAGCCAATTTTTACAAAAATATAACTTGGCAAAAAAATATCTACATATAGCATTAGACCTAAAGCATTCTACCATAACTGACTAATTATTCCAGAATTACTGCATGCCATCTGCTGAATGAGCCCTGCATTTTAACTCCGATAAAGTCATCTAAGTAAACTGCAGGGCTTGGGTGGAATTTTGTAATGAACTAATTGTTTACGGTTATACGTGATATTTTTCAGATCACTCTCAATGTGACAAACAATTTAAAATGTTTTACCCAGCATTGGAGCAACTGTTTCTGGGGGTGGGGAAAGGGCAACAGCAGAACAGCCACTCACAGACAACACAGTAGTGCAATATTCTTCAACACTTAAACTGTCAATCAGGATTAATGGTCTATAAAAACAGCCATCACATCGAAGTTTTTCAGAAAGTAAGAGGATGAAAATAACGAATTGGAAATCTGTGGAAATAACCTTAGGGTAAACTCGTTAACCGTTTTGGAGTTTATCCATTCTGCTTCACCAGAGCCCTGTAGGACTCAATACATTTGCGAAGTTTAATTTTTGCCAGTAAACTAATATTTAAACGCCACTTCGCGGATAAACCACATCATTTTTTTAAAAGGAAAGAAAATACCTTCGTGACATTCACCGTCACGGGCATAAACTTGCCTGAAAAACTTAGCGAACTTGCACAAGTCTTACAGACAATTTTTGCTAAATTAACTTTATTGCATTGCTTTTAAAGGGAATCGTTTTAAATGTAACTCCTAAAAACATGTCAGACGCTTAAATCTTCTGTAACGACTAAAGTGGAAAGTAAGCATAGTCGCCAACCAAGCGATACACCAGGGAACTGCTGCGTTCACATCAGGAAGACGAAGATTCAAACATCCTAGTTTGGGAACCGTTGGATTGAATTTTAAGATATACGTTTTCCAAATTTGACCAGAATTACTGATTTCACTGCAGATAAAAATGGACTGGAAATATCTAAGCTCCGTAGTACTTTTCCCTATTTTGGTCATTTATTACATTCTCAAGGCAAGCGTGTACCTGTTGCTGCCGTGCAGACGAAAAGATCTAAGTGGAGCTGTGGTACTGATCACCGGTGGAGGAAGAGGAATTGGTCGACACCTGGCAAGGGAATTTGCCAAGCAAGGGGCTAAAAAGGTAAACCTGCATTCGTTTTCGAAACGTTTGCGTAGGCAGTGTAGGTCATACGTTGCTATGGAGAAGAATAAGACTGCAAAAACTAGCTAGCAGGCTAATGAATAAAAATTGCAGTGCTTTCAGAACCTGGAGGAGCTATTTAAACTGCGGAATGTTTGTTAATGATAAAGACTTACCAGATAAATGTATGGCCCTGGGAGGTCAATAATATTATAACGCAAAAACTTCCTCACTAGACCATGTCATTATTAGGAAAGATAAGTTAAATGAGAAGGAGTGCTTCCTATAGGGTAACAATGTAAACCATATTTTCGTATAGTATATCCGATAATCTTATGTCGGACTTGCCCCGTGAGTCGTGTGCTATACTAACGCCGTCTTACAAACCTCAGAAGTGAGACAAACCATACTTCTGAAGACCCTTAACTCCCAGACAAGTCTAAGGAAATCACGTGAAGGTGCAATTTACTTACCCTGCATTTAATTTTTAGACACTTTCAGCAGCTACACTTCTCTAGTGGGCGGGACAAGGGGTGTATTCAAATGGAGAGTCTTCTCCTGACCTCCTGAAGGTATCTGACAGCTGTCTACACTCTTGAGGAGTGTGTTTGCTGTGGTTTAGTTACTGTGGAATCCCACCCCCGAACACACACACACACACACACACACACACACAAAACACACATTAATACCTTTGGCTTGTTGAACTTATCAAGGCAAGCTTGATTTATGGAGATAAATATTTGCTTAATGGCAGTTTAAATAACCCTATTATTTTAATGTTTGTAAGCAAACTGGCTATTGTATTTTGTACTTTCAGAAGTCTTTACAATTGTATATAGTGAGTTATATTCACATTCTTATAATATCAATAGTCTCTTAAGTGTAATTTATATTTGCAAACTAATTAGGAGATATTGGGCTTGTCAGACACTGATCTAAATGCTAGCAAAACAACAAATACAAATAGTTTATGAGTAAGTGTGGTCTTAATTTGGACAGCTATTATAATGCGGTTAAAGGCATTTGTCTGTTGATCATGATTTAACTCTGAAAACTCTGAACTGGCCGTTTAACCTTTTTTTGTTTGTTTTGTTTTTTCAAAGACTATAATGTGAACCTGGCATTGGCTTCTGCTTCACTTGACTATCAAACAACTTTGAAGTCTTAAAAGTGAAAGGGGATATCACACCCATGGCACCAAGATGAATGGTTTATAAATGAGACCTTGACCTAGAGGCCTCATTAGTTTAACTTCCGTTCGACAGCCTGGATACTTTAACTCCAGTGCCTTGAACTATAGGTTCCCTAATCTGGCAGTCCTCCTTTATTTCAGAGGCGTTGCAAGGGGGCTTCAAAGTCAAGAGAACCCTAGAGTTAAGTAGGAATGGGGTCAAGGGAAACCGAATTTAACATAACTGCTTGCAATACTTGCTTGTTAGGTGAGACTGGTTGTAAAGGTCTCGTGCAGGCAGCTCATCAACCTTATTTAGCCTCACTATGATGGTAGATTTTCAAGTCAGTTATATGAAATTCTTAAATGCACATGCACATGGTAGAAACGTATGAAATTCCTCATTGACATTTTAGAGTCTTGGGCTGGGACTAAAACAAAACCTTGGCAACCCGCTAATAGCACTTTGCATGGCGAAATAAGAAAACACTATTAAATACAATTTTACCACATGCGATTATTTTTTTTACCCCTCCCCTCGAACAATGGCTGGGGACCAAATCCAAACGTTGACCAATTTTATCAATTAAAAGATAAATGTCTATTAAATAATAATAAAGTGCTATTTTGGGTTTCTCGGCTAATGTTTCAACCACACCGCAACTTTGCAATTCTGACTCATGGTCTGAGTGTTTGTGGGTGTAGTAGACCTAAATCTTATCATTCCTTTGGCTGGTTCACTATGAAAGCACAGCAGCTTACTGTTCCGGTTACTGACTTATTCTAAATATTAGCGATTGCTAGTAACCCAAAACATACATTTTACTCAAATACGGTGTTCTATTAATATAGAGAGGAAATATAGTGACATGGTGCAGTGTATATATTTTAAATTGAGCGACGCATTTACACTACAGGCAAGTCTGTTTCTTGTGCACAGCACTTGTTTGTATTCGAAACGTAACAGTTTGTGAAGTTGCAGTTAAATAGTCATTGTTGATTTCAATGCTTGTTTTATTGTACGTGAGGACAAAGTAGCCTTTTACGGACACGTCTTTGCTAATGAAAGGGAGAGCCTTTCCCTGAAGGTAGAATGAAATTGAGTTTTTCCACCTTTGTGAGAACTCGGGTCTCGCAAGACAAACTGTCCTTTGTGTGAGTCTTATCTCCACGTATCCGAGTACCCCTTGAGTTCCCACTTAGAGTGGCTGTTGATTCACATTAAACCTATTAACCGACCCTTCTCTTGTGTGTGTCAGTAAAATAATTTTCTTCACATTTTACTAATGTAACATTGGTAAGGGAATAAACCATAAACGGCCTTGTCGTATCTGTAAGTAATCAAATGCATTTTGGAGCCAGCTATAAATCTGTTAACTATTTTCATATACCCATTTAAGATCATCACAAGCCCCCAGCCCCCCCTTTAAATACATTTTTATTTTATTTATTTTTTCCTCTTTGGTTCTCCTGGAGCCTTGCCAATAAGATTGGAGTGTGATTCCCTTTCTGGTTTAAGTTGCACAACAGTGTGGGTCAACTTGGGGGCAGGTCTGGAAGAATAAAAGGTTCTTTTTGCTGTGCCTCTAAGGTGGGATTATCTGACTGTGGTTTTAATAAAATAGTCGGTCGCATTCTTGCCAAGCGATGACGGAACTTCTCGGACGGTTCACAATATACAATACAAATATGTAAAGGCATACCCAGTAAAGCAAACAATGTTTTGCATGGTATATTAACTCTCATGAATGGTTTTCCAAGTGTAAAATTCATTGTACTTTATCTTGGCCGTCTTGTGTTTAGTTTAAACATTGTTACACAGTGGGGCAGAAGAATATAAAATAGTGAAATCTGTCACCCTTTGGGAGTCTAGGCAATCCTTTCCATTTAGGTATTAATTTCAGTCTGAAATCTTAATTGTTGGTAGCTGTACTGGGTCAAGCCAATCATTAAATTCCCATTTTTGTCTGAGTAATTGTGATCTTTGACCTTGTTATTAAGCAGCTGTCCAGCAATGTGGTTACTGTTACACCGATTCCGTTTCAGTCCCAGCTCTGCGGCTGCTCCCTGTGAGGGAAGTACTGGGCATTAATTGCTTCTGTTAATATCTGGCTGAATGAATGCTGGTAGATTCGAGTGATAGCCTTTGCTCATTACTACTCATCCACTTGAGTCTATCTACACAACACTTCACGGCAGGGTTTGAAGTTTTTTGTGTGCAAATACTGTTATTTTTTAATATTTTTTTTAAACTATTTTCAAAACATCAGAAAAAGCCCCCTTGCAATAATTAAATGTAAATAATCATATTAAGCGTAAACGAAAAGCTTAATACAAAAATTCGACCACACGCGCGGGCACACATCTGAGCTTTAAAACTCAAGTGGCAAACGGCATAATTACTCTCCACGCAACCATTCATTTAAACTGACAGATAGAAGACATCAGGAAACCAGAATGCATGTCAGCACTAGTGACATCATTCCAGACCTGACATTAGAGAGAACAGATTTTTTTTTTCTTAAATGAAGGAAATAAATGACACTTTTTAAGCATATTTGGTGGTTTTATCACATTTATCACTCTTGCTTGTGGTAAGGCCAGCTTGCTGCAGATGGTACTCGGCTGGCACTTGAAGCTGCAAAGCCTTGCTGAGCACCACCAGTGCCACAATATCAGCTTCAGTTCAGCTCGCTGAGAGACATTAAGCGTTTTTTTTTGTTTGTTTAGCTGCCACGCCCTGGAAAAAAAATGGGCAAAATGGGTCATCAAGCTTACAGAAATAGACTCAAGTCTGCGACACAAAAGCGGTCTTGTTCTGGCAAGCCTCGCTAACGTTGCCTGAATTGAGCTGGTGACCCTGTGATCCGTTTTGTGCGCCCTCAAAAGGGAAAGCTGACCCTGTCAGGCCAAAGAAGTGCATCTGCAACACCGAGGAAATGTTTTGGGGAGATAAATTTTAAATATAAAACATACATAACATATTATCACGCTGTGTTATTTTGCTTCTTTTATAAGAAATCGAGATTCCTGAAATGCTCAGAGATAAAGTTTATGGTGAGTTGAATTAAGGGCTTCAACAGTTGTGATCTGACAGTACAGCTCTCTGTTCAATGGTCTCTCAAGAAATAGTCAGCATAGCTGATGGCTGCATAGTCCACGACATGATGGTGTCCTGACTTAAGCTTGTGTATAGTATATAATATATGATATACATATATTGTATATATGAGTCATCTATATTTAGAATAATAGAAAATGGAAAGGTTTACAATAACAACGCTCCTTTCATATTTCACACATGCAGTTTGTGAACAAAATTATGTTTTCAATATTGGTACCCTTCAGTATGTGGACAAATGACCCCTACAAGCAAACTTTTATCTACTTAGGAACTAAACTTGGCTCTAAGCCTGTCTGCCATAAGATGGTGGACCGGGGATGTGAAGGTTGGCACGGCACCTTGTAGAATGCATTCCAATCTGGATTCATCAGCATGCCGGTTGGCCAATTGGACGCAGGACAGTATCATTGTTGTGTGGCCCTTCACCGCTCCAAAGAAAGTTCACACATAGGAAGGGGCATAATGATGTTGGGAGTCCTCCCTGGCCTGCCTAGGGACAGGAAGCACTCGTATGCCATTGTGCTTGGGCGCCGCTTGCATAACAATCTGTCCACTGGAACATGTGAGAACGGAAATCGCTCTAAATCCAAACCAAACACTAAAGGAATTGCCATTATCTTACATTTTACTTTTACTGATTGAAGTTTACAACAGACCTAACTGAAAACAGGTTTCTTTATTAAAGTAATAATAAATGGAACTTTAATTGTCATCCTGTCACATATTTTGAAAGTATTAATTTCTTGAATGCGAAAATGTGCTGCTAAGCAGAATATAATATGTAGTGTGGAAAATTTAGACTTGGTTTGGATTGCTTCCCAGGTATTGTTTTGAGAATGCTGTATGTTCCTGTAGGTCTAGAAATTGCGTAATTGTTTTGAGTTTGCCACCCGAACTACTTTATATTTTAGAGCACATTGTGGTTAAACTTTCTTGCTTACTCCACCCATTCCAATTTTGATGATTAGGTTTGGGTCCCTAAGAATCTTTTTATAGTTACACCCACCTCAACAAGCTTGTGCAGGTCAATGCCCCTTAGTCAATTTTCATACCGCTTGCTGACTAACAGGAACAATAGGCTGTCCTTTTATTGTATGATGGATACACAGATATTCTTTAGAAGCATTCCAGTAATTTCTATTAATCTTGGACAAAAATAAATAATTTTTATTCAAGGTTACATTTGACTACAAACTTAAACTCTTAAAAAGAAGAACTGCTCTTATTTTGTTAATGTCCTTGTAATGTAAAAAAATATATTTAATATTTTTTAACACTTTACATGTAGATAGTTAAACTAGTTGAATTATAGTTTGAAGCTTGAAGCTGCTTTTTCAAAAAAATGTCATTACCTAGGAGAACTATTTTAATGCAAACGACAATCGATGCATATGACATTAACTGCATACGACTCCCGATATTTTAATATATTCAGATTGTCTGTTTTACCGTACGGGACGTATTCATTCTGAAAGGGCAAATATGATAAAACTTGTGAAATGGAAACTACATTTTAATGGGTCTAATAATATAAGTAAATGAAGATGAATAACATGTTGCACACGAGTAAACAGTGTAATGGGATTGAACTTTTTTCATGCAAATTTCCGACTGCAGCCTTGGGTTAGGAACCCTCTGATAAGAATTTGGCACTGTATGAGAGGATTTTAAATGTAAATGTCAAAATTGTTTTGTGATGCAGATGTATTTAATCATTTAATAAGCTTTCTGTCAAGTTATTGTATTCATACGATAAATCTGATGGGCTTCCTTGTGAAATAAAATTTGGTTAAGCCTGTGAGTTTATTTATTAAAATGTATGAATGCCTGAAAACGACAATCCAACATTCAGAAAGTCTCAAGTGACCAAGGCTAGTTACCTATTGAAAAGTTTTGCTTTCAGGTATAGGTGTATAGTTTAACTTTATTCCATTCTCGGGCTGAAGGTGGAATATTAAAAAATATTTTTAAAATGGTTCTCAGCAGTGCAATGCACTGGTTCAAAATGCACTGGTTTTTGTTAATGTTTTTTAAAAAAAGAAGAAAAAAGTTAATTCTAATTTTAAGATTGATTGCAGAAACTTGTAGTAATTACTTATGGTCTCTTTAATGTATTACCTTAATTAAGAATATACAGGAGTGGGCCTGGGTTCTGTCATTAAAAAGGTTTGTGTCTGTCAAGGTTTGAATTTGCTTACTGAGTCCTAAGCTGAGGTGTCCATTTGGCAGGGGAGTTGACGGGGTTTCTCCTCTCCGGGCGCCTGTAGGCTTCCATTACTGTTGGGGAGGGATATGCCTCTTCTCCAGTCAGCGCTGAACCACTCTCACAGACTCCGTGGCTCAAAGGACAAAGGAGCAGACAAACATCTGCACAGTCGCCGATTCCACATTTGGTGAAAATAAACGAATAAGCAATCTCAGGTTTTTAGAATAAATTATTTAGAAGGGATTTCAGGGTTGTCTATCTTCTACGGATGGCAATACAGGCATATTATAATGGCTGTGTTTGGCATTACTTGCAGTCACTATAGCAACAATGGTTTTAACACACTTGACAAAAGTCCTTTCTTTATGGGCTGCTTGGTGTCAAGAAGGGTGATACCTAGTAACTCACCTTGTCAAAACTGGGTATCTGCATTGATATGTGTACACACTGGCCCTCATTCTGTGGGTACATAAAGACAAAAACTCCCAGATTAATAGAGTGGATCACTTTCCAGACGAATTCCTGCTTAGCGATAACCCTCAATCACTGGCAACTGGCCAGGGATTGCAGTGGCCCCTTTACTGCACTCCGCACACGCACTGTTTGAAACTCCCTGACCAGAAAATTGTAGGGTTCATCAGCCTAGTGAGCCATGTAATCTCTTTGAGAATGTGTGTTAGAGAAGAGGGGGAGGGCCGGGTTCTCTCTTGTCTTCATTACCCCTTTCTGACCCCAAAGACGTACAGATCTAATTGCCAATGAGTGCACCCGTCTCCACCACCCGATCCTTTTTATTTTTATTTTTTTAAAACAAGAGAAGCCCCTAAATCTCTTTTTATGATGATGTCGGGCTATTTTAAGACCGGACACTGTCTCTGCCATTGTACGGTCTAAAGGTTTACATTCTGGTTACATTGTGTTAATCACGTTTGAAATAACAAGAATGTAATTTAACAATACTGTACCTAAATTAAATCTGATTAAATAAGGTCTTTGCACTTATATTTAAAATATAAGTGTTTTAAATATAAGATTTTCAATGGCAATGATTTACCCACGACAAATGCTTTTACCCCATGCAGGGAGTGTGAAGAAGTATGACCAGTCCCCTATAGTCCTAGTCACCTTTGAGCCATTCGTCTTTTTTACACTCGTACCTTCAGTCTGCACAGCCCGTGTGAGTGGTTCAGCAGCGGTTGGAGGAGGGGCACTGCCAGCCTGCAGGCCCCTGGGAAGCAATGCCAATTTTTCACAGCCGCTTTTTGCTTATATATCACTAAAGTAAATGCTCTTGATAAAATACGCTCGCATGTTAACGGCTAAGCATGATAACAACCCAAGAATGCATTACAAAACACGTCAAGCGTTTCACGTTTTCAATGTAAATATCCCCTTTGGTGAAAATTGCACTGTTGAAGACACTATTAAGAATAAAAGATAACGGTTGCATTCATAAAGGTTACTACCTTCATTCAGTAGCATTAAGCATTGTTTAAATGCCGCACGGTCACTGTGTTGCCCAAAAGCACTTTGGGTGACCTTACAACAGAGAGAATTATTGACCTACTAATGACGTAGTGACTTCCAAGACACTATGTGTTTTTGTTTTTCTTCATTGTACACTACATGGCCATAAGTATGTGGACACCCTTCAAACTAGTGGATTCAGGTATTTCAGACATACCCGTTGCTGATAAGCGAATAAAACAGAGTACACAGCCATGCAATCTCACAGCCGTACTGAAGAGCTCAGTGACTTTCAGCATGGCCCCATCATAGGATGCCACCTATCAAACAAGTCGGTCAAATTTCTGCCCTGGTCAGCTGGAAGTGCTGTTACTGTGAAGTGAAAATGTCTCAGCTGCAAAGTGGTGAGCCACACAAGCTAACAGAATGGGACAGCCGAGCTGGAGTGGTGTAAAGCTTGCCGTCATTGGACTTTGGAACAGTGGAAACACATTCTCTTGGGTGATGAATCTCGCTTCACCATCTGGCAGTCCGATGAACAATCCAGGTTTGGTGGCTGTCAGTAGAACTCTACCTGCCCGAATGCATAGTGGCAACTGTATAGTTTGGTGGAGGAGGAATAATGGTCTGGGGCTGTTTTTCATGGTTTAGGCTAGGGAAAAAACATGTCTCTCTATTCTTCAGACAATAGACTGAACTGTACATTATATTTTTAACCTTGACCTTTACTTTCAGGTAATTCTCTGGGGGCGCACAGAGAAATGTCTGAAAGAGGCATGTGAGGAAATCTCGCAGATGGGGACAGAGTGTCACTACTTTCTGTGTGATGTGGGCAACCGAGAAGAGGTGTATAAGCAGGCCAAGGTGTTGAGGGAGAAGGTATGAATCTTATACAAATAAAAACTTAGGCATAATCATGCATTTGCGTCAATCATCGATAAATACTTTTTAAGATGACAGATGACAAAGCTGAAAATCTAATGTTTAATCCAATACAAGTGGTCAACTTCTATTCTAACATTTTACTTTATTAAATAATTTCTAATTGTGCTGGCTGACATGTTTGCATATCTTAATCCTCTCCTCTTGGTGTTAAATTATAGTTTGCTAGAGAAGTCTTGATAAGATAAGGACTATCAATATTGTGCTCTGTCAGCATGTGAAAAACAAAACCTGCTGTAAAAAGGGTTCAAAAGGAAAATGAAAAATAGATTAAGCGTTGCGTAACGTCTGTTTGTTTTTTTAACCACGTCAGCAAAGTATAAATGGTGCTAATTTGTGTTTTCAGGTGGGCGATGTTACCATTCTTGTGAACAATGCAGCCGTGGTTCACGGAAAAAGTTTACTGGACAGTGATGACGATGCTCTGTTGAAAACACAGCATATTAACACGCTGGGGCAATTTTGGGTAAGTGACAACAGGTTAATGTCTACGCCTCGGGTTGTCAGACCGAAGTGCCAATAATCATAACTACGGTGAGAGAGATTTTGTCCTCTTATCTCAAGATAAACACCATGGGTTTTCCTCTGCTAATGTGAAAAGATCAACGTATGTGGGTTACATAACCCCTGTCCGTGTCACTTGATTGATTCACATGGAATGCTTTCACATGTTTTGGCAAGATGAAACAATAGCATTCCTCACATAAGATAAAAAAGAGCTGCTCTAATACATGAATAATAGATGGTTACTCTTCAAAGAGACTCCGTACACCACTGTCTTCATGTTTAATAAAGCAAGCACAATGAGCCCGCACAATGAG